>ML781200.1:405346-433718 GCA_009831015.1 Picea engelmannii | reverse complement strand
GACGCTCCCTTCCCTTATATTCCCCCATGTGATCATTAGCTATGACCAAAGGCCTTACCAGAAAGGTGCTTCCAGCTTTCGCGATTCGGGGAATCGTGATGCAAGCATTCCCCTGTTCTCTATCTTTCGAAGTACCGAAAGCCGAAAGGGTCTAACAGATCATCGACTTGATCAATGTCTCAGATTAAATCCCGACACTCTACCTTTCGGGGTTTCGCATACCGGAATTTCACGTACGGGGATTTCGTGATGTGCGAAGACGAGGGGTTCATACCCCTACCCTTCAGAGTTTCGCATACCGGAATTTCGCGATGTGCGAAGATGAGGGGTTCATACCCTTTGGTTTCCCGGGTGCCGAAACACCGAAATCCTTTCACACCACCCCGCTTCGGGGTTTCACATACTAGGATTTCACGTACCGGGATTTTTCAATGTGCGAAGACGAGGGGTCTCGCACCTGGGTTTCCCGGGAGCCAAAACTCTAAAGCCCATTTACACTAAGCTCTTTTTGGGGTTTCTCATGTCGGGATTTCTTGATGTGAGAAAATGAGGGGTCTCGCACTTGGGTTTCCCGAGAGCCGAAACTCCGAAGCCCATTTACACTAAGCTCCTTTTGGGGTTTCACATGTCGGGATTTTGTGATGTGCGAAGACGAGGGGTCTTGCACCTGGGTTTCCCTAGAGCTGAAACTTCGAAGCCCATTTACACTAAGCTCCTTTCGAGGGTTCACATGTCAGGATTTTGCGATGTTCAAAGACGAGGAGTCTCGCACCTGGGTTTCCCGGGAGCTGAAACTCTGAAGACCGTTTACACTAAGCTCCTTTCGGTGTTTCGCATGTCGGGATTTCGCGATGTGCGAAGATGAGGGGTCTCGCACCTGGGCTTCCCAAGAGTCGAAACTCTGAAGCCTATTTACACTAAGCTCCTTTCGAGATTTCGCATGTCGGGATTTCGTGATGTGCGAAGATGAGGGGTCTCGCACCTAGGTTTCCTGGGAGCCGAAACTCCAAAGCCCATTTACACTAAGCTCCTTTCGGGGTTTCACATGTCGGGATTTCACGATGTACGAAGATGAGGGTCCTTGCACCTGGGTTTATCGAGAGCCGAAACTTCAAATCCCATTTACTTCGCGACAGGGGCAAGGTAAAATCACAGATTTACTACAATGGTAGTCTTTTCAAGGGACTCACTCCGACTCTAGAATGCGAGGGAACTTTCCCGAAAAGGTTCCTTCAGGAGGATAAACTAGGGCATAGCACGAATTAAGTTAGATGGGTCAATCCTCATGGGAACAGACTCATATCCTGAACTTATACATTCTATACATTAACCGATTTGTAGTTATATCGGTATAAGCATCCATCCATTATTTCAAATCAAAACACAAGGCAAACACTTCTATACAGAAATTATTTATGAGTGTATAAAAATGAGCATGCGATCGTGACATTTAATTCCAAATGCAAGATATAACACTTATCAGAAATTCTAGACGTGATGTGAATGCTGAGAGGGGTGCTCGTTTCCACCCAACCGTAGGCTCAATGACTGCAAACGGATTTACGACTAGCCACCCCCGAGCTAGACCACGATGCTTGAGGTAAAATTTTCTACTTTCGGCTCAAAGGAAGTCAAGGACGAAGGTTACTCTCCTTCTCCTTTGTTCAGAACTCCCTGTGTTTTCAGAGTTTCTCTAGTTCTTCCCTGCAATCTCTGTCGCACGCACTCCCCTCTCTTCTCTCCCCCCCCCTTTACCACACTTCCTCTCTTTCCTTTTCTCCACAAGATTGCGTGTGACACAAATTTTCCTATCCGCGGTCAAATCTGGGAGCTATTACGGATGGGCGATTCACCCCCATCCCCTCATTAAATCTTGAGGAGCCTCCCCACCTACCAATCTAATGGGAAATCCATTCCAGGGTCAGAGAGTTTCTTTGGTCTTTGATCAAGTAAAACCAATACGGTACTGGCTTGATGGAAGTTAACACAACCATTCTAGGTCCCTTCCACCACCTCTCATTAGCCATCGTGGTCTCTTTTAGCACATCCCCCTCCCAGCAGTCATGCAACACATAATCATAACATAATTTACATTCATCGACCTTCTATACAAAGGTCTGTCAAATCAACATTCACATCTTTTATGTTTTCCATAGTTCTTGGCCAATATAGTTATTTTTACAGATTGGGGGAAACAGTGTGTTACAGCGAGGCTCCTATCAAGGGAGAATCTCGCCCTGTAAACAGAAAAAGAAAAAGGCAAGAAGAAATTTGACGAAGCATAAAATATAGAGATCTAAAAAGTTCACAAGTCTTGCATCTGTTGATAGCTGATACAGAGGAAAAAATGCAAGCGATTAGACGACTAAAATGTTGATCACCACAGTAGAAGTTGTACTAAATTGCAGCTAAGCATTCATCAGAAATATATATATGAAATGAAATTTAATATAAGATAACAGAGAAAACAAAATTCATAACTCAGTCATCACGGAATCAAGAATCTTCGGATTTCTTTGTACTAATTTTCAAAAGGAAAAAATGTCTATATTACAATTGGACCCAAAAAAGGTCCTTGGCTCTCACTTCAAAATGCATATTTATACAAACTTCTAAACATTCAAATTTCAATTGTTCCACAAGTTTTCGATTACAAAAGGGGAAATTTAAGCATTCCACTTCTTTTTCTTTGTCCTCCTTCATGTGGGCATAGCACCTTCCTTTCTTTACTCTTCTTTCCCCAGAAATCAAATAGAATAACACTTGTCATCACTTGACGCCAGACACCTGCCCTTTCGCCTACCCAATGCAATTGACACACTTTTCGATCAATTGGGATATCAACTTTGAAGGATCTATTTGGTTGTTTTCCTCAAAAGTGTAACAATCCTTCGCTAACCGTGGCAACCTTTCTTCTACTTGTCAGTCTTCAGTGACGATAGAACATAACTGTACACTTGGCTTTATTAACCATTTATCCACTTGGACAATATCAATCTGGCTTATCTGTGATGTTTTAGCCTGCTCTTTTTCCTCATTCTCATTGATATCGAGCAGGTGCTTGACTATATTGATCTGGCCCAGTGTCCCAACACTACTTTCCCTATCAAGATCCAACAAACTTTCATTTGTCAAGCAAAAATTTTCTTCACAAGAGTTTCTTATTTCTTTATCTTGTTCTCTATTTTCTGATATGTTACGCTCCCACGCCTTCAACAAGATGTTTCCTCTGGTTTGATTTGGGATGGAGAGTTTGGAACTACTGACCATTTTGTTTTTCATTGTGGCTATAACAACCTCTTAAAAAGCGACCCGAGCCACCCCAGCTTCTCTTTATCTCAAAGAAATGTCTTCCAGCGCTTGGTCAATGGTTTGGCAATGGTTTTGGATGGCTTCCACATTAGCAAGTAAATACTGTTGAGCTAATGACACTCTCTTTTGGATATCAATGGATTTGGATTGGAATATCACGATATCTATAACCTGGCTCTCGGTCAAATTTAACTTTACCTGTAACTGCCTAATCATTTCTTCTTGTTGGCTTACTTGTGCTTGGCTGGCCTGGGCCGACTGATGTATTTGCTCGAGATCACATATGAGCTACTCGATTTCATTTTGATCGGCTACTCTAGCTTGCTCTAGACCTGTGTTCACCTAATCTCTAGCATTTGCCTCTGCTATAGCTAGCTTAGCCTCTAATTTACTGATCAAGCGATTCTTCCTCTTTAATTGTTCCTTTAGGGATCCGACAGAATATTGGTTGGCTGTAGAAAAATCCCCCAATGTCCCTGCTATATGAGTGGCGAATTCCTCCTTTTTCATGGCCTTCCCATCAGTTAGGATTTTGAATTTTTTGGCTACTGTTCTCGCTTCTCGTTAAAGCTCTTGCTTCACAACGACCTTTCTCTTCTTATCGAAGAAAAAAATCATTCAGAGGAAACTATTCTACAGTAATGGGCATTAGTTCTTCATCGAAAAATCCATCCTACATCGAGGGTCCCCTTTGTGAATTGTAGGGGAGTGATAGAAGCGATGGGACTGCTGATTTTCTTGGATGGCTTCTCTGGGATAAAAACCACTTCTGGTCTTCCTTTCCCTAGGTTGGGAATCTCGGCTTCCTTCTCCGAGTTCTCGGTTTCCTCTATCTTTTCCTAATTTTCCTCTCAGTCAGGATCTGAATCTTTTGAGCCCTTGGCTTCCATTTGTTGTATATCTGTAGTCTGTGGGTTCCTACCCTATAAAACTGGGGGAAGGAAGCTCCACTGGTGTTCCTGAAATTTGAAGAAATCAGCCATATCCCCGGGCGACAGGGTTTGAATCCGACTTAGGACCTCAACATAGGATCTCACACCTCGGAATATGTCGTCATGAGGAAAATGCTCATGTTTGTATATTTTTAGGCCACAATTCGCCAAGTGATTACTCATGAACTTATGTGGGTCATGTTTCTTAAACTCGATGTCGACCAATTTAAATTTCTCCAAGTTCGTAGCCCCGACATTGGCGTGTCCAAAATCTAATATAGAATATGTATTAAAATGAATGGGGAAGGGTGACCATACTTTCTTCGAAAAACCTTTGAGCTCTTTGCTTATGCCACTGAGCACGGTTTGCCTGGCGATTTCGCGACATACCAACTTATCCGGCACGAATAGTGGTAGAGCATATGGGGGAATAGAGGCGTCGAAAACCCTGATGTATGAAAACTCTGCTTCTACATACCAGTCAACCACACTACTCAAGTTGGCCGTGATGCTATCTGAAATCCTGGGTGGTGGGTTACCGAAGATGTAGACATGCATCGGTACCATTACCCAGTTGAAAATCTTGTATATGAATTCTTGGGCCTTGTTCTCACAAAGTTTCGAGTGATAGACATGAATAGGCTCAGTATTAGATGGAGTCCAGCTCCAACTCATTAGAGGGAAAGGCATCATGAAACAAATAACGTCCATGATGTAGGCGGACATGAAAAACAAAGCTGCTTTCCCACTCTTCTTCTGCACTCGATATTCGGTAATTCGACTGGTTAGACTATCCAACAATAGTTTGGCCCAGTCGAAAGAAAAACCTTCAGTGACTGTATGAATTAGAGGCACCCACGGGAGGAAAAAGTGTGTGGTGTCCTCCTTCCCATACAACCTATAGATCATCATTGTTATATACCTGAATTGTGGTTCTAAGGAGAAGATTGAATAAATTCCATTAGAATCTGCCCTAAATTTTGTGGGTGCAAAACCCAATCCTTGATCAGATCGAACAAGTTTCTACCATATTGCTCGCATTCCTTCCCCTTGAAACCTTCCACGAACTCAACATTGTACGCAAATTTTGGTGTGGGTGACAGCTGACACACTGCCTACAAATGTTTTGGTCTAAAATTCCCAATCGTCACCTTTTGCTCGCTGATAATAGTCCTGGTCGAGATGTCCACATGGTCTAGCGCCCATCTGATCGTATCATAATAGGGAAGGAGCCGTGGCCTTGCTGCTATTTTGTGCATCTCTGCTTTAATGAAGATTTTGTATTTGGTTGCCAAATCATCCTTCTCATTATCATTGGAATCATCTAAACAATTCACCGATTCGGCCTGAAGAATGTCGGAGATGTATGTCCAGGTTTTGACAATATCAATACTTCGGGGTGAAGTATCGAAAACAACATCTGAGCCTTGACCCGAACTCTCGGTAGTCACCTTGGATGCTTTTCGTGGAGCCATGATAGAGAACTATGTACTCAGATCTCCTGTAGTAAGAATTGTAAATACAGACAGAAGTTATCCTGATGAAAAAGCTCTGCGCGCAAAATAGAAATAAAATTGAAATGAAAGAAACTCCCTTGATTTGATCTTTCAACTTTGTGTGAGTCCTTGTTGAAGGAACGGTCAAGTCATTTAATGGAAATATTTAGGCATGAAACGAGATCTTATTTTCCATTAACTCATCAAGATTCAAATCAATGCCATAAATTTTTAAAAGATTCGTGATAATAAAAGAAATCCAGAAACATTCAAAAAACTCATCTGTAGACTGTGTACGTTAAAGTTCCTTTAAGGCATTAAATAATTCAGTTAAGTCCCTTCAATTTTGTACTCTCAACCCTTAAAACCTCTTTTCGGCGTTCACCATCTCAGATGATTTCGTTCCTAGTCTTGGAGTCCCAAATACCCAAAATCGCGATGGCACGATTTATCCCTTTACCCATGACATTGCCCAAGATTTTAGTTAATCCATGTCTAAAGAAGGAAATCACGACTTCATGGATCAGAGTCATGAAGTTGTAGCTTTTGGAGGGAGAGATCGCTGAGTCGCAAAAGCACGATAATGCTTAAGAAAGGTTTAAAGGATTTACTCTTGACACTAACCGGGGTAACATTTGGAACCGTTTCGCGACTTCACATATCAGAGTTTGAAAACCATGTGACTTGTAACTCCCAAAGTGCGATAGCATGAGGTAATAAAGTGATAAACTTGCTTAATGGTTAAGTGACAGTGATTTAGAACTATAAAGGCCATCGCCACTTCGCATGTCGGGGTATTGAGGTTTTCAGTGGGTAAAGATCATAAAGTAAAAGACAGCCTAAAAACCAACTTTGATTTTAAGAATTATATTTCAACCACTTGGAAAAGGTGGCTCCAACATAGGCTCCAACTAGGTATCCCATCTTCTTGCGGGACAGGAAGAACAGTAGACCACGTGCCTCTATTGGGTAAATGGAGTCATTGGTTTCTTTCTACGAAACTTGTTTTAGGAAGGGGATATAGAGGGAAAAAAGAGATTTCGTCTTCACTTCTGAAAAGATTTTCAAAATTCAAATGTGTTCTAAACTCAGATGCAGTCCTTTCGATGACTTTCTCCTTCTCGATATTGAATTCAGGTTTTCTTTAAGATAATCAAAGCAGTCCTAGGAAATTGAGCAGATCTTGTGGATTTTGACTTGCATCAAACGAAGTAAATTCCATGCTTTTAATCAAGGAGTCTTGTCTGAACTTGGGATGCAGATCCGGTTTTGAAAAGGATGATTACCAGAGTAGAGTGAAATTTACGTATGAAATCCTTACAAATATCTTAGATATTGCTTCACTGCCAGTGAACCTGTTCAATACCCCGGTGAAGTTATCTAGCCCCTTTTACTGAATTTTCTTTCACCACTTCGAATCATAATCATGAATTTAAATGCTGAGATGAGGGAAATCATTTATGAATTTCCTTTCATCATCTCCTTGGATTAGATGGGGGCAATCAAATGTGAATTTCCTTTCACCATTTGTCTTATATTTTACTTTTTAAAGCACAAAGTGGGGGCAATCAGCTTGTATAAGGTATACCATGTAATATATTTGTGTCAACTTTCTTTCATTACTCGGGAACAACCTTCTCTTAACTTTCAAAACACCTTAGCCCACAGGGAAAATGGGAAAAATTACTTCCAGGGGTCTTCCTTCGAGCAAGCCTCAATCCTTCGAAAACTGTTAAAAATCCTAGAAGAGTCAGGATCATCCTACACATCACTTTGTTTAGTAGGAGACTGCGGAGTTATGAGGGCTGGCTTACTTTCTAAGATCTGTTTTCCAGCTTCCAAAGCTAAAACGTAACCTCTTCTCCCTCTGTGGGAAACCCAGAAAGGTGTTTGGTTTTTTAAAAAGGTAAATCTGAGGACAGAAAAAGGGCAATGGAGAAAGGTCTAGAATTCGAAAAATAGGGGTCATGGATTAAACCCGACTCTTGGAGCCCTTTCTTGGGGATGGTTTACTCTCTTTTCTTATTTTAATTACCTCTTATCTTTATCTAGGTGAAACTTTTAGGACCCATAGTAAGAAGTCGTTCTTTTAATGACATATCAAGTGAAAAAAACATACTTATGAGACCATCATGTCACTTTAGCGACATTCGTTTGAAATACAGACATCTCTGGAACTTGTACCTTTGCCTTACCATTTTGTTCTCTTCTAAAATAATGGAAATTTTTTTCTATCACCTATTTTCAGCGAATTGATTCTCTAATATATGACCGTCTGTTTATTCCTTTCTCTCGTTTGGGCTGCAAGCCGGGATCCTGTAAGGGAACAACACGAAGAGTATCAGGGCTATAAAGGGATTGAATGCGTTGAAAATTTCGTATCCCTACTTCTAGAAAAACACTGACCTATTTTATTTGTGATGAAAGTAGACTTACCAAAGAAAAATTATGAAATAAAAAGAAAACACAAACTGGTATATACAATGGAAATTTTGGAAACCATTTATTTCATATAGTGCTTTAAATAACGCCCATTGACAGGGGCGTTCAGGATTTTACCGTCCAAATTCTCTAATAGAAACAAAATTTTCCCTTTAGGAGCTGTGACTTTGAATGGTCCATACCAGATATGATCAAATTTACCATGTTTTTCCGAGTCTTCCTTCCTAGCATCCCATTTCAAAACCAAATCGTTGGGGAGAAATTATCTGTCCTTGGCCTTACGATCGAATAACGCTTTCATGTTGTCCTGGTATTTCTGCATCCTTTCATCCATTTCGGCCTTGTGCTGTTGAACTTCAATCAGCTTCTTTGTTGTTCTTGTGACATGATTTGGTTCTTCTTTCTCATCTTGCCAAAGTTTCATTACGGGAAGTGCTAGATTTATAGGTAATACTACGTCGGTCCCGTATACCATTTGGAAAGGAGAAGTGATGATAGACATTTTTGTACCTATCTGATTCGGCCACAAAGCGTATTTCAAATGCACATGCCAAGATTTTTTGTTTTTGCTCAACACTTTCTTAATTAAGTGATTAGACTCTTGTTTGAAGACTCAGCTAGCCCATTTCCTTAGGGGTAATATGTCGTGGAATGACCGAGCATGATATTGTACTTTTGGCAAAAGTTGACCATAGCCTTAGATTTAAATGCGTGGGTGTTATCTGTGACTATCTTTCAGGGGCAGCCAAATCTAGACAAAATGTTCTCTTCTAGGAAATCCATTACCACTGAATCCATTGCCTTTCTAGTTGGATTAGCCTCCACCCATTTGGTGAAGTAATCTGTAGCAGTCATGATCCATTTATGTTGAGCACTAGAATGAGGGTTAATTTCACCTATAAAATCTAGTCCCCATTGTTGAAAAGGGGCTTCCGTTTTGACCAGAACCAATGGTAGCGCTGGGAGTCTGTGCTTGCCTGCGAACAATTGGCAAGGGTTACAGGCTCTGACTTTGGCGTTGACATTTGAGAATATTTTGGGCCAATAATATCATGCCCTTAGGATCTTATAAGTCATTGCCATCCAGGCGTGATGTCCTCCACACACTCCTTCATGAAATTCGTTCATGACCTTCTCTATTTCTAATTCAACTAAACAAACCAACAGGAAGCCTAGTGGGTCTTTCCAATACAATTGGCTTTTGGATATACAGTACTTCACCGCATGCAGCTTCAGCATCCTGACTTTAGATGGGGATAAGTCACTCAGGCATTTCAAGGTCAGCAGGTAGGACACTATGTCTTCATACCAATCTGATGATGCAAACTTCTCTTTGATTCTGATTGCAGTTATTTGTTCATCGAGCTCATTCATGTCCACACACTTTTCACATCCCTGTAGGCCATTTATTCTGAGGGCTCTGAAATTTGATTCAACTAAGAGCTTAGCCAAACCTTGTCCTTTTACTAGCCTCTTCATTTTTATCTCCAAGTTGAATTCTTGAATTTTAGCAAGCCACCGTCCCCTTTTCCCATCACTGTCAGACTGAACCAAAATGTCTTTTACGGAACTGGTGGGTGTTGAAGGAAAATCTCCTTGCGGACAGGTAGATCTCCTCTTAAGAGCTAGACTCCTAACTCTTAAGACAAAAGACGCTTAACGTGGACACTGACTTCCTTTCAGATCTATAAAAACTAATGCATGAGGAGGAAGGAGAAAACAAGTACCTTTTATCGGCATTTTCCCCTGCACGCTCCGAGTTGAGCTCCAATATTTCGCTCCTCGATGAGCCCTGTAGACAAACAATAGTACAACAACTTCCTACTCTATTGATATTAGCTTGAAAATATATCTATCTATCAGAGATAAGCTCATGTAGGATTAAACACAAACTAGAAAGAAATAGACCAAGTGTGTCATATTAATGAGAACAATGACAGAAGTAACTTACAACCATAGATGCGAATGTGATAGCTTTGTCAACTCCCCTTTGTCTAACCCTTGCTTGAATGATCCATGACCCGGATGACAGCAACTTCACTAATTACTCTCCTCCAGTTCACTGTGTGTTTCCTATGAGATCATAGGTTTCATGCTTGCAATTCTTCCCCCTTTCCACCATGACAGAGCCTATTTATATAGGTTTAGAGAGGCTTAACCTATTGAGGTATCTTTAGGGTAAGTTGAGGAATTCCCTCCTTAAACCAAGGATCTTCTCCTAATATCATGGTTGAACCAGGAATTCGAATGCAACTGCCTTCCAAACTTGAAAGATCTTCCCCTTATTCTCCTCAACAGATCAACTGCTGCCTAGATTAGACATCACTCCCTCAAAAGGGGCATCAGGGCGCTATAACGCTCCCTAGTAAGCTCAAGGGGGGTGCCAGCACTCTAAAAATATATAGCTCTCCTTCAAAGGGGTAGTTTGGTGTTATAACGCTCTCTAGTACCTTATAGGGGAGCACCAACGCTCCTAAGGGTGATATAAGGGAGCGCTCTCTCTTAAAACCTTAGTTTGAAAGCTCCTTTCAGGTGGCAAGAGATACCTGACTTCAGTTAACCATCCCTCTTCCTCCAAATCAAGTGTTTGAGGTATTGTAAGTGTCTCCTTAGTGTCGTTATCATGGCAGTATGCTTTGCTTAACATTTGCAACACTTGTGAATCAACATGCGACACTTGTGAACAACATGCGACACTTGCGACAGTTGTGAGCAATATGCGACACTTGCAACACTTATCAAAGTGAGTAATGTTGATGTGTAACAGATTTCCCCCCAAAGTATGAAGTTAGAAGATGAGAAATAATAACTGAAATTCTTTGTAGACTTTCAAGAAAGGGTATAGATGTGGAGAACCTGACAGAAGCTGCACACAACCATCCAACAAATATTATGACATGTTTCAAAACCCAAGGCAGGCATACCTATGCTTGGGCGATCAAGACTTGCAGGATATGGCCACCATAAAATACACTACGGATCCATAATTGTATTGAAAAAAAGGGTATAGCCACCGAGGATACAATGTGGATCTATACATGACCTGAAATGATCGTAGCCACAAAGAATACACAGTGGATCTATGAGATGACAAGACATAGCCATGACTAATACAAAGTGGATCTATGTAACAGTGTATGTATCATTTGTTCAAGAGAAACTCCTTCGCAACCTGGGAAAATCATATATCAAAGTGATCACTCAACCCAGGGTATTCTTACCGATCCCGATGTAGTACGAATCTAACCATGTGAATAGATGTCCTGATGTCAAACATGGCAGAAACCACTTGATTACCGGTCAATGATGTAAACCATTAACAAGTGCAAGGGAGATCACCATTAATGCCAATGATTCCCAAGGTACCTTAGTACATTCCAGTGAATGTGAATGGATGAGATGGAGTCGAACACCCATGGAATCATTCGATCAGAGGTCAATGAGGTAAACCCACTGTCGAATGTGAGGAGGCCTACCATTGAGGCATGCAGGTCCCAAAGTACCGACTGGATTCTAAGCCTAATTCCTGGATAATGTGTTGAAGTCGACAGGAATAGGCTCGTCGAAGGAGGGCCTTAATGTATCCCCCATCAACGACACAAAACAGAAATAGAGATGTAATTGGTGAATCAAATGAACATGGACTGACACTGGTATTGAGACAAGATATTTGTGTGATGGCTGACTCTCAAGGAGGATACTTCCCTTGAACACTGAGGCACAAGAGCAGAAACATGACATGGACCAAAACTTGATGATGGAGTGGATGCTATGACTTACGTCAGGTGACCCAAAGAAGTGAAAGAGACTCAAAGGATTGGCTCAGTGCAGAGGTTCAGTGGATTATAATGCGTGCAAAAAACAAAGTTCCGTGTTCAAGGGCGACTCTAAGAATTACTTGGTAATGTTCTCAAGAGACTACTTGGTTTTCTTCTTTCAAATTTTTCCCCATCCAGATAGACGAGTACCTCTTTTTGATTTAATGAGCTCGAGGAGGATAACACATGCTCGATATAACTCACCTTCGGTGAGTTCCTCTTCCTTAGTTTAACAAATTGGAAGAAGTAAGGGTTCGATCCTGTATGGGCCTATCGATGTTTGTTTTAGCGAGTCCAAAGACAGAAAACTCGAAGGTTTTTCGTGATTTTAGAGTTTGTAAAAACACTTAAAAGGGAACTCTCTTAGTTCCTTTTTCATACAGTTAGTCTTACGAGGCCAAAAAAGAGATAAACTACCACTCGAAAGTGCTCTTTCGAACCTTTTAACGAGTGTGAAAGGAAGCAAGATCACTCGATGATCTTTTCATATTTAGAGAGCCTGAAAAGAGTTTAAAGATGACTCCAAGGGTTTCCTTTTTCGTGTGTCCATGTGGGTCCAAAAAAGAGATAAAAGTCTACCCGGTGTGTTCTCATATTTTCGAGCTTGAAAATGAACTAAGACTATGCTCATGGATGTGACAAGGTAAACAAACGATCAGAACTGCTTGGAAACCTGTGGTGTCAAAACTGCAATCCAATGGTTTAGTGAAGCCATTATATTTTCATAGAAACCCATAAATAACTATACCTTATAAAAAATGGAAATTTACAAATAGTAATACAAGAGAAATCTTCATTTACCATTTCATTTTGCATAAGGATTTGTAGCAGTGGAGATTCTCACTTTGGAGGTGGATATTGTTTCGCTTGATACCGGAGCTACGGTTGACCATTTCTCTTGCCGTTTGGACCAGGTAGATCTTCATCTCTCCTTTCAATCACATGGTTCAATATTCGTTTTCATAGCAATATTTAAATTAAAAAATGAAGCCCTAAGTCGCTCCAAAAAAAGATCAAATCGGCCTCTATGGAAAATGATGGGAAAAATACATTCTTTGGTAAAAACATTTTTAGAAGGTGATAGAAAAGATGCCAATGCCTTGACACATGGGTGGATGGGTCATTTTTTGTCAAAGAATCCATAAAAAACTCAAAAACATGCCCACGCAGCCATTATGAAAAATATTTTCATTTTAAAATGTTTTGTTACTGCGTGATGGTTGTTGAATGATAAAGAGAGGGCGTGATCCTTTTTGAATAGTGTGGGCATTAGATTTCAAGTTTTTAAATTTCTTAAGAAATTGCCGAAAAAATTGAATAATGAAATTCTTTGTTTTTTTTTTGTTTGTAGGTGATTTTGGCGACCATGATCGAGTGGAAAGAACGAGAGCATGAGCTTGATGATATGGCTGTTTTGCAGAGTCCTCGCACACGGGCCGTGTTGAGAGCTTGTGGCCTACTAAAATTCTTCAAATTGCAAAAGATGAAGAAGGAGATTCTTCTACTTGAACACATAATCAACTTGTGGGATTTCGCGGAGCAAGGGTTCCGGATCAAAACACAGCTTCTAACCATCGAGTTGGAAGACATATATTTCTTGATTGGCCTCTCAAAAAGAGGGGTTCCTATATATTTTTCTGGACAGAGGGCGCTTCCTGAGCAAGTGGGCGTGTATTTGGCACGTCATTGTGTCCCAGGAGCAAGATTGGTGGGGGGTAGAATCCCAATCAAGGATATCTGAGAGTTACCCCTCCGGTCCATTTTTTTTTCCATAACGAGTGTGACGGGAAGTACTAGCCCACATCTGGCATTGAGATCACAGGTAGCTTATGGTGTACAGTGTTTGGAGCCAACACTGTTTGACTGGAGCGCAGGGTTCCTTCGGAATGTGAAGGAACAGGTTTCGCGGTGTAGGATGGGGCAGAAACAGTTCGGATATGGCTCTTTCTTGGTCTCATTTTTCTTAGAGCGCATCCCCCAAATGAAGCCTCAGATGGCACTGGCAGTATGACCAGTGGGAAAACCACGGATGGAGCGGTGGATTAGTCTGTCTCCAAGACTAGTGGCAGAGTCAGAGTTCCGTTTCACCGATGACTTCTTCGCCTGGCTGAGACACCAATATATTTGGATAGAAAACTTCCTGTATGTCGAGGTGGACTTTCGCGAGAGCATGGATTTGATTCTACCCATGGGGGAAGATTGGGATGCGTCAGGTGAGAAACTAAGCAACACCTTGTCTAGTTTTTGTTTTTAAAGTTTTTTTAATGTATATGTTTTTTTTTTCGGGTACGTAGAAGAGTTTTTAATGGATGTATTGTTTTCAACATGCAGACAAGGGAGTAGTGCGCCTGATTGAGATACTGATACTAGGACATCGTGGGAGTGCCCCGATTGCAGCATATCCGGGGGCACCAGTGATAGTTCTCCGGGAGGTTGAAAGAAACCTTCAAGGCCTCACGATGGGCATTCCTCCTCTACGAAGGAGGGAAGTTCCTTTACATCTACAGAGGCACATTGTGGGAGTGCCAGAGAATGTTAATTCTCTACTGAGACGCATAGTGCACGCAGTGATATGTTACTCTCAGCACAATGCAGTGCAGGGAGATTAGGGTCTCTCTGGTGATTGTGTTTTTTGTATGACTTGTCAGGCGATGTTGTATGGGTGTAAAGACCCAACATTTTTCTCCTCTAAATACTTTTTGATGTAATCAAAACATTTTTCAGTCACGCTATGTTCTGAGTTTTTACAGTGCCAAAACATTTGTACATGATGATGCCTTTAATGTGATGTTTTTAATTTTCATGTGATGTACAATTTGTTTTCCTTTATGAAATTTTATCTATGGGTGAGATACCGATCCATGATGTAGTTAGCTAACGAATCCGAAACATTGTTGAGTTCTCGTGGAATATGTTTGTATTCGATATAATCAAATATTCATTCAAGACGACAAACTTGTAGGTGAAGACGTAGAAGGATAGGATTACGAATAGCGTAGATACGATTGAGTTGATAGACCACAAGTTGGGAGTCTAGGTTAACAATGATATGAGAGATGCCTAGGGAGGAGGCTTGGGTCAAGAGTTCGATGACAGCATGATATTCTGCCATGTTATTAGTCACTAGTCCTAAGCAAATACCTCCTGAACTCACCACCTCGTCATATTGGTAAATGACCCATGTTGCCAAAGCAATGTTCCGGGTGTGTCGACTAGCACCATCCACAAACCTGACAAAGATAGGAAAGGAAGATGTCATCTGCGCATGAAAACAAAAGTCACAGTTATGAGTGGCAAAGGTAAAGACTCGAGCATGTGAAATAAATAGACACACCAAACTAAAATACAATAATGTACAAAGTACACATGCTAGGTGATCTAGGCATAATACTTTTTAAGGTAAAGCCCGTTTTGAGGCTCCCCTAGGGAAATTCCATCATAATTGACTAACTCGTAGGCACCTCTATGTAAAACACATTTCACAATGTAAGGGATTTGTCGTATTGATTTTTTATCCATTTCTGATGTGCCTAGTTAACGAGAGCGACATCACGATGTGTTTCATCTAGTTTGGTCAGATATAAGAAACGTTCTTCTTCGACAGAAGTATGGGGTAGGAGTTCTAATTTAATTTTCAGAGATGGAATCTCACACTCGATTGGTAAAACGTCTTCGATGCCATATACTAACTGGAAAGGAGTAAATCCAGTTGCGGTTTTCACGGAAGTACGGTAAGCCCAAAGAGTGGAGAAAAGTTGTAGATGATAGGATGTCTTATTTTCCCCCACCATGCATTGAATCATGGTTTTGAGGACCTTGTTGATGGCCTCAACTTGTCTGTTGGCCTGAGGGTAATATGGGGATGATTTTTCATGGTGAAAACCCAAGTTAGCATGCAATTCACTCATCATCTGGGTCTTAAAGTGTGCACCGTGATCGGTGACAATTGCGCGTGGTAAACCAAAATGAGTTATGATGTGGTTAAAAATAAAAAGAGTTGTGGTACGACCATCGTTCAGAAAGGTAGGCATAGCCTCAACCCATTTGGTAAAGTAGTTGACGACGACGATTATATAACCGTGCCCCCTGACTGAGGTAGGCATACATTGCATGAAATCGATACCCCACTTGGCAAAGGGGCCAATGGCGATAATGGGGTGCAGTGTAGTAGGGTGGGTTCAGGCCTTGTTGTGGAAAAATTGGCAGGGTGGGCATTTTTTGACTGCCTCAATACAATCTTTGAAAATCAAGGGCCAAAAATAGCCGGCACGTAGAATTTTTTGGGCTATAGCCATCCCAGAAAGGTGACCGCCCCAGGCTCCAAGGTGACAGTCGTTCAGAATGTGTTCATCCTTCACATGAGTCAGACATCATCGAAGGATAGTGTCAATACCACAGCGATACAAGGTGTCACCGACAATAAGGTAATGACGAGAAAGGTGGTGAATACGTCGACGCTCTTCACGGGAAGTGTTAGGATGAAAGCATTGGGTTTGGAGGTAAAGAAGCATGTCTCCCTACCAAGGATCAGAGGTGCTGATGAGGAAAAGAGTTTCGTCAGGGAGATAATCTCTAGGTTCAATGTCTTCATCAGCATGGGGGAGATCGCAGATGAGCTCCGCAAACACTAGGGAATTTTTGGCTTTGGACTTCATAAATTCAAGATCGAATTCCTGAAGGATGACGATCCATTTAGAGTATTTTCCCTCAAGCACTTGATGTGTCAAGATGTGGTACATGGGGTTTGAGTCTGCAATCACCGTGGTGGTGCGTAGTAATATGTAATGGAAAAATATCTGGACAACGATAACGGCTGCCAGAGCTAGCTTCTCTACATGTGAATATCAAAGTTCGGGTCTAGATAGACTCTTTCTTAGGTAATAGATCACATGTTCCTCACCGTCGGGGTTCTCTTGAACTAACACCATTGCAATAGTGGAAGTGGAGGCAACTAAGTAAAGGGTGTAGTACTTTGTATACTCTGGAGGATGCAACAAAAGTGCGTGGGTCAGGGCATGCTTGAGAGCATCAAATGACCATTGAGCCATGTCATCCCAGATGAAAGGGGTGTTTTTCTGCAACAACCGCATGAATCCTTTAGTTATCTCAGCGTAGTTACAAATGAAACGGCGAAGGAAGTTTGCTTTTCCTTGCAAACTTTGGAGTTGGGTCAAATTAGCGGGTGGAGGTAAGGCTAGAATAGCCTTAATATTTAAGGGATCCACTCAAATCCCGTCTTTAGAGACAACAAAATCAAGGGGTCAACCGGATTTGACAACAAAAATACACTTATGTGGGTTCAAGTGGATACGGTAGAACCAACATCAAAGAAAAATAGCCCGTAAGTGATCAATGTGATCTGATCGATTGGATGAGTGGGCGGGTAAGTCGTCGAGGTAAGGTCCTTTTATATGCTTGATATCGTTGAAAGCGTATGACATGGATCGCTGGAAAGTATCACCAGCATTTTTGAGACCAAAAGGTATCTTTTGATAGGCGAAAGTTTAACATGGGCAGATAAAGGCAGTCTTATGTTGATCAACAGGTAAAATTTCAATCTGGTTATACCCGGAGAAGCCATCCATGAAAGAGAAGATTATGCTCCCAGCGCAATTATCAATGATTTGGTCGATGAAGGGTGTAGGGTAGTTGTCCTTTGGAAAAGATTTATTGAGATCCCGATAGTCAACACAGACACGGATGGTCCCCTATTTTTTGGCAACCAAAACAAGGTTGGAGACCCATTCTGTCAAAGGGATAGTATAGATAAAGCCAGATTTTAAAAGTTTCTCAACTTCTGCCTTTATGGCTGCAATTTTCTTGGGATGAACCAAGCGGAGTTTCTGTCGAACAGGTTTTGCACCTGGGTACATCTTGATTTCATGCACGACGATCGAGGGGTCGATTCCTGGCATTTCCTCGTAGCTCTAAGCAAAGACATCACATAATTCTTTAAACAGAGCGGTGTAAGAGACCACTTCTTCGGGTGTGCAATTATCCCCAAGGTTAATGTTTTCCACAACACCCTCTTTGATCGAAATATCGATAACGATCGTAGTAGATATACTACCCATATTCCCCTAAGAAAGAGTATCTTGTGTGAGGATGGGAGATTGCGGAGTATCGGTAACATCGGGAGGGAAGACAAAGTGTATGTCTTGGTGAATTTCTTCCAAAGGCAGAAGAAAAGAGGATCGATGATGGTTATCATCCCAAGGTACATCGTCAATACTAATAATATCCATTATAGATTCGTCGGAACGGAAAATTTGGGAAATGTAATCGATTGTAGATGATAGGGAATCCAACCATAACGACATCGAGTAGGCATCAGGTGCCAATAAATGTGGTTTGTCCAAGGAGGGAGAGGTGGATTGAATAGATATGTATGCATCCTCGGCTGGGCTAAGTGGCATGGTGTCACTGAGCACATCGAATTCCATAGGACTAGGGACAATCCAAGGGTTAGATGATTCCAAAGATTGATAAGGCATAGTTGAAATCATATTGACGATGGAAATATGATGTGTGGTGGGTGGAAGTGGTGTAGGGAAAGTACCCATAAGGCTAGAATCTTTCAATAATCCAACACCAATGCTTTCGTACGTAACTGGGTGGTCTCCCAGAAAAGGAATGTTGTTGGTGACAGGGGCACGAGTGTCGGGTGTACAGAAATCTAATTGATCGATAGTGGCAATTTTTCCTTGATGGGGGAATTGTACACATTGAAACACCGACGAGGCGATGACAGTCATAGCATAGAACCAACTTCTTCCAAGTAGTAGGTTGTAATCGAGGGGGGCATCGACCACCTCAACATCAACGGTAACAGTTTTTCCTCCCAACTAAATGGCTAAGGATTGTAAAAGTCTGTGAGGATGAAAACCTCGCCCATCGAAAGCGCATAACATTGTAGGGGATTTGTTAAGGGTAAGTGATTTTAAGCCTTTCCAACAAGCTAAAGACATGACATAAGTAGAGGCTCCCTCATCCAAGATAGTTCAGTGGATTTGTTGATTGTGAACATCAACATCGATTTGAAAATCTAATTGGTGGGAGAGTTGAGGTTGATGATCATCCAGATTAAACGTGAGGTTATTAGATGACTTAGGATCGAAAGCACCGATGGAAACTAAGAGTGTTCTATGTTGGCTGGGACAATGTTGTAGAACTTCCAAAGCAGACATAGCACACGGTGCTTGAGCCAAATCTTTAACAATGATGTAGTTTTGGGCAGCCCGTGAACTAGGATTAAAGGTAGATTTTTGGATAGTTCTCTTAGGAGGGTGTAAAATGGAGTCAAACGAAGGTTTCTCAATCTGAAGTGACCCGGATGAAGGGCTAGCAGACGGAGGACTAACGGAAGATGGTAATGGGTCTGGTAAGGAACCATTAGCGGGCTTTGCCTTATCAGGTTTAATCGATGTGTCATATGTCGTAGTGCGAGTGGTCAGATTAATCCCGTTAAAAATGTAAATGTGGGCACTTGTTGAGGCCGCATCATGGGATTGGTTGGAACTACCCCCTGGAGTGGGGGTTTGAGCAACCAAAGATTGCTACTATGGAAAAGGCTGGGTAAGCACAGCGGGTTGTGAATTTCCCTTAAAAAGGCCACTTCATTGCGATGTGGACAGTCTCAAGTGTAGTGATCATCACCACAAATGAGACATGGGAATTTCAGTTTCCGTTGTGGTTGTTTTCCAGCAACTGGGGTTTGCAGTTGGTTTTTGGGTTGTTCGTTGTTGTTATTTTTCTTTGGTTTATTTTCTTCTTTCTTCTTGCCCCCAGGTTGTTGTGAAGGGGTCGATTGGACCGCAATCACCTTAGAGACCTGAGTTAGAGGGGAGGTAGAAGAGGGTGCAGTCGAACTGGGAGCAGACGTCGAAGTGGGCCACTAGGTTGTTCCAGTCGACTGGGAAGTAGATTGGGTTTTGATGGAGCCAATGACTCCATCCGCATGTGAGGTATTGTAAATTCTAACCTTGTACAATATCTACTGCAAACTGATATTCAGAAAAGAACAGAAAATATACAATGGCAAATACAAACATTACACAGAGATTTTTCACCTGGAAACCCAAACCAGGAAAACTAGCATATATTATATTGATACACTTGTATTACATTGTTTACAATACAATATACATATAGGAGCCAGCGGCATCCAAAACCCTAACCCAATGACCTAGATTAGTCCAAAACCCTAATTCCTTAACCGGAAATAGAAAACCATCGGCAAAAAAAACCATGTGCCGAAAAACCACCTAATATCATGTGGTCTCGGAAATATGTCGTCCCGGAAATATGTCGGCTCTGCGAAAATATGTCGGCCCAAAATTTTTTTTTTTCGGGGGCGCTGCCCCCGAACCCCTGCGCACCCAACGCAGCCGCTCAGACACTAATACTCGTGCAAAGAATATAACACATATCCAACAGGTATATGATGGTTTGGATGAATCATTAGTGGCATGGGTAGTATTTGGTATCAACTCGTACAGAGTACCAATAAACCAAAGCTAAGTACTGAGCGCGAGCAATAGCTTCTTCCTTGATGACTACACCACCCATGGCAACATCACGAGCGATCTGGGGTAACAATGATTTGGTGAACCATTCCGCTAATAATTGGTCAGGAATGACCGCTTTGATTAACCTTCGTTGTCGTCTCCATTCATGAATATGATCAGAGATATGTATGGAGGTTGTCTAGCGAAGGGAGGGTTCAGTACCCGTCTCATATCAAATGGGTAGTTGGAAGTGTGTGAGGAAGGACATGGCAAGGGAGTTGAAATCGTGAAAAGAAGCACGTGGTAGTTCAATATACCACTTTGTTGCAGAACCCGTAAGCGTTCATTGAAAAAGATGCAAACGTATAGAATCGTCCATGAGGGAGTTGGATGAACACCACAAATGGAAAGTCATCACATGGTTGTTTGGGTCTTCTCCAGACTTTCCATCGAATTTTGGAATATCATAAGGAAGTTTATCTAGAATAGCTGGCCAAACCGGAGAATGAAAAATAGGATCATTCGTTAATCGAGACAAGTCTGGAAGGTCCAGAGTTGCTAGGAAAGGTAGTTGTCGGTTAACCTGTAGGTAATACTGGTGTGGCATAGGAACACCAGTAGGACCATACACTGGGTTATGCGGATAATTGTAACCAGTAGGCCCTCTTGTGTAAGGTTGGTGTTGACCAGGGTACACAGGATTTGAGGTGTTTTGAGAAACATGTGCGAGCTAAGGATAACCGAATGGGTTTTGAGTATTATAAGCTGGATTCGACATTTTTCCATGAGGATATATATGAGTCCCTTGAGAGGGAAGAGGTTGTTATGGAGCTTGAGGATTGTGTCCCCCCGAGAACTGTGGGTTTCCTGGAAAAGGGATGTTCCACGGATTGGGTGTGGTAGACACATTTTGTCCATACGGTTGATGGTAGGCTCTGGATTGAGGTTGCCCCCAGCATGAGGGTGCCCTCCAAATGGAAGTTGTCCTTCGGTTGGAGGATTCAACACAGCTTGAGGTAGAGTTCCCGGAATTTGAGAACCAGACGTAAATGACTGACCGGTGCCACTTAAGAGATTAAGACCACCAAGACCGATCCCTCCGGGTTGTTGTATAGGTATGGAATTTCCCGGCATAACTTGGGTAGTAGTGGTAGTGGAAGAATTCAGTGCTCTGTACCCAAAAGGGAGTGATGATGAAGGTCTAGGTGTTATTGGTGTGCCAATTGTAGCTTGGTTAATCACCGCATTACCGGCAGGAATAGTCGGAATGTGAGGGACCATTGTAGAGTGATTCGTCTGGAGAGAAAAAGTGGACCTTGGACCAATAGACGATGTGTTTGGATCAACGGATGAGCCGAAAAAATAGTAGTACTAGTAAAATGGTTTAAGGGTACGGTGTAGGTGATAGGTGTGTCGTCACCTATTCCTGTTCCATAAAGATCCCGCACCATGCGCAGTGGACTTCGAACAATGTCTGCGGTCCAAAAGGGATCATCGACTAGAGGGTTTGAATGAGGCCTAGTCGGAATGTCAGAAGGATTGATGACGACAAATTCACCAGCTGAATTCAATTGGAGGAAACATCTCTCATATCCCTCCAGAATGCGAAAAGCCTCCGGAGACTCTGAAACAATTCAAAAATTCTCTAAAGAGGTGGGAACTTCTTCTTGGGAGGTTATAGTGTCATGAACCTCGCTTTGTTGAGGAGATTCCTCCATAGAATGAGGGGGTAACGGGGTATTCTCTTCCATATATTAGGGAGGAAGTCCCTGTAGCCTCTGCGAATGGCATGGAGGGTCGATGTTGGCGAAAAAGAGTCGGCGAAAAAGATTTATGGCCAACTACCAAAAAGAAGCAGCATACACTAATAGAATCTAGGAATCACAACCAAGCAAACAAAACCTTCTCTCGATGACCGTACTAGTTGGTGATGAAATCCAACGTCGCGAGATCAAGTCAAGAAGGGGTGGGGATATGGTGGAACAGTTACAATGGTGACCTGCTTAATGGACTCTCACCCTGGTGCAAGATTCCACGCAGTAATTGTGGATTTACCCTCCAAGGAGCCCGAGTGAGTTTGACCAATGTATGCTCCAGGTACAATGAGACTTCCCTTCACTGTCACCTTGTGTAAGACCCTAAAGATTATGGCCACTAAGGTTACCAATTCGCAGTCAGCCCCTGGGTGGGTACAATCGACAGTCCAGTCCGAACGTACGAGCAAGGTATCTAGCCCAAAATCAACTTGAAAGGCTTCCACTCAACCTTGTGGGTATATCTTTAAGTGATCCCCATAATACGATCTAACCACTACAATCAGTTAAACCACGGAGGGATAATCTCCGTAGCTTTCTCGAGTGCGACCTCATGTGTAACCCCTGTGTGAGAGGGGGATCCCAGACAGACTTATACGACAATTGGATTTGACTCTCCCTAGATCAGGATGCTAATGTTTGTTTTGGAAACTTTGGAGAGTTATGCTCACAGCCTAATCCAAAGTACTAATCCTAGTCTAATGTTGGTGGAGGATCCTAGAAAAGAAAATGTTCTAGATAGTTTTTAATTAGCATTCATTTTATAGTTGTTCTTTACTCAAAAAGGGTGCATGGAAGTGAAACAAATGGAATGATGACTCAATCCCTAAAAATGCATCAAAGATGATAAGAAGTCATTTCTTTTCGATGAATATCTATTTAAGGGAGAGAGAGAGAGTTCTTTTCACTAACAAGCACTAATAAGGAATGACCTCAAACAAATTTTCTTCAATCAAATCCGATGTGGTGCTAAAACTTTTTGGAAATGTCTTCTAATATGCAAAATCAATCATGAAGATGTCTCTTTATTTTTTGTATGTGAATAATGATTAATTCGAAACAATGTTCTTCCTACCAATTATCCGTTTGGATCAAGGAAACTCAGACAAACATAAGTAGGTTTCATACAAACAATACACCCTCTTGTTGTGATAAAAAACAAGAAACAAAAGAAAAGAAAACAAAGAAAACCAAGAACTTTACACAAAAAGAGATGTTTAAGAACAATGACCTCAAAAAAAACCAAATGAAGAGATTCATAGACTTCTCATGTCCTTCACTAGAGTTTCTCGCTCAGTCAAAAAAGAGAGAAAAAACAATGCATGGGTTTCAGACTCCCGATAGCAGAAAAACTCAAAAATAATGAAGAAGGATACAAAATCTAAATAACAAAGTATTTATTACTCCGAATGAAGGATTTCAAAGTTGAATGGGAAGAAGCATTGACTCACAGAGAGGCTCAGCAAGTGAAACACAGAGACTAGACCTTGAAAAAAGAAATTCTAGAGAGGTTTTTGGCCAAAAGAGGGTTGGCGCTCTGGTGTAAAAGGAACCAAGAGTTATAGCGCTCTGTGTAACACACCCAGGGAGCGCTGGCGCTCTGTCAACACAGCCACAGGGACGCCAGGCTTGGAAAACTCATAAAAATGTCTAAAAATCCAAAATTTCAGCCTAATTTTGGCAATCAAGCTGAGAATGATGGGGTAAGGGGTCAATCAGCTCATGAAATCAATCAAAAAGAGTGAAATAGGTCTGAAAACAATCAAGGGGTAATACAAGGTCTATGAGGAGAAATCAAAACCAAACAGTTTCAATTCGAGGCTCCCCAGTGGAGTCGCTAGTTTCTGTTGAAGGAAAATCTCCCTGTGGACAGGTAGATCTCCTCTTGAGAGATAGACTCTTAACTCTTAAGACAAAAGATGCTTAACATGGACATTGACTTCCTTTCAAATCTATAAAAACTAATGCATGAGGAGGAAGGAGAAAATAAGTACCTTTTACCGGCGTTTGTCCCTGCACTCTCCGAGTTGAGCTCCAATCTTTCGCTCCTTGATGAGCCCTGTAGACAAACAATAGTACAACCACTTCCTACTCTATTGATATTAGCTTGAAAATAGATCTATCTATCAGAGATAAGATCATGTAAGATTAAACACAAACTAGAAAGAAACAGGCCAAGCGTGTCATATTAATGAGAACAATGACATAAGTAACTTACAACCGTAGATGCAAATGCGACAGCTTCGTCAAGTCCCCTTTGTCTAACCCTTGCTCGAAAGATCCATGACCCGGATGAAAGCAACTTCACTGATTACTCTCCTCCAGTTCACTGTGTGTTTCCTATGAGATCATAGGTTTCATGCTTCCAATTCTTCCCCCTTTCCACCATGACAGAGCCTGTTTATATAGGTTTAGAGAGGCTTAACCTCTTAAGTTATCTTTAGGGTAAGTTGAGGAATTCCCTCCTTAAACCAAGGATCTTCTCCTAATATCATGGTTGAACCAGGAATTCGAATGCAACTACCTTCCAAACTTGAAATATCTTCCCCTTATTCTCCTCAACAGATCAACTATTGCCCAAATTAGACAACGCTCCCTCAAAAGGGGCATCAGGGCGCTATAACACTCCCTAGTAAGCTCAAGGGGGGTGCCAGTGCTCTAAAAATCTATAGCACTCCTTCAAAGTGGAAGTTTGGTGTTATAACACTCCCTAGTACCTTATAGGGGAGCACCAACTCTCCTAAGAGTGATATAGGGGAGCACTCTCTCTTAAAACCTTAGCTTGAAAGCTCCTTTCAGGTGGCAAGAGATACCCGACTTCATTTAACCATCCCTTTTCCTCCAAATCAGGTGTTTGAGGTATTGTAAGTGTCTCCTTAGTGTCGTTATCATGGCAGTATGCTTTGCCTGACATTTGTGACACTTGTGAATCAACATGCAACACTTGTGAACAACATGCGACACTTGCGACAGTTGTGAGCAATATGCGACACTTGTGACACTTATCAAAGCGATTAATGTTGATGTGTAACAGTGGGTACATACGCAATTACCTTGGAATGTAACACGTAGGTTATGAAATCTTTTAATGCCTTCACCATAGCATATGCTTGCTTTTCCATTATATCATATCTGAGTTCAGTGTCTCTAAGACTTTTACTAAAAAAGGCTATTGGTTTCTCGAAACCTTCTTCATTTTTCTGGAGGAGTACCGCAACAAGTGTGTGTTTGGAGGAAAATGAGAAGATCAGAAAATATTTTAGATAATCAGGGCTTGCCAGTATGGGTGCCTCACTTATAACCTTCTTGATGCATGCAAATGATGCTTTGTATTTTGATGTCCATTTCACCTCATTGTTCTTCTTTAGCATACCTGTGATCAACTTCACGATTTCAACAAAGTTTGGGATAAATCTCCTCAAAAAAATTATTTTTCCTAAGAATGACTAAATCTCTTTTACATTCCTAGGGATATTTATGGTGTCTATAGCTTCAACCCTCTTAGGATCAATTTTAATTCCATCTCGAGACTGTTGAGACCTAAAATTGACATTCTCATTACCCTATTATACTCTTCACCTATACCTTTTTGGCCTACCTAAAGCTTGAGTGGATGACCAGAACGCTACCAATTGCCAGTAATAAGGTCACAAGGTAAAGTATGGTTAATTCATGCATTTTGTGGTTTATTGAGTTAAGGAATTAAATATTTCATGTACTAATGCTCAATTTGTCATATGTGAATATTTGACCTCTAGATATCTAGCATTCCTGTACTAGCTCAGCCATCTGGTACCCGCGTGCCAAGACTACTGCTGTTTGAATCTGGTACCAAGCGCATCCGGTACCAAAAGAGCATCTATTGCGATCTAGTGCCAACACGCACTATTATGATCCAGTACCAACACAAACTATTATGATTTGGTACCAACGACCATGCTCTGTCATGATCCGGTACCACCTTTTGCGCCCTGTCGTGATCCAGTACCATTTGCATGTTACGATCCGGTACTAATATGGAAAAACCTAATGCACTAAGTTAAGTGCCATATATCGCCTAAGTCAATTGGTGGGCATATATTTGTTTTAGCAAGGCTATGATAAGAACAGTTTGTTAATTGCCTCATCCTCATGCACTTCGTGTCATGAGGATGAGGCTAAAGATGTAACCGAATGATTAAACTTAACAACTGATTGATTTGCAAATCACTTCGCCTCCTTGTGTTTCACGATGCAGACTATTAAATAGCCATGGCAAATATGGTAGAAGAGTAGGAGAGTTAGCATATCATCAATATGTAAGCAGTGTATGACAGTACAGAACACATCCTGAGTGAAGATTAATGGAATGTTATTTTATCTCCATATTATGATTATCTATGATTAAGAATGAGTTGAGTTGTTAAAGAGAGTTTCGATTTTATGTTTTGAAGTGTGAGTGAGAGTAATGTGTGTGTTAAAAGCAAGATTCCTGTAGACTTTAGCCTCTTCGTAGATTAGCATTAGTGTTTGTTTTCAGTAGTATAAACATTGAATTAGCTAAATCTTTAACTCTGTTAGATGATAGCAGTATAGCTTAGATTAAGATTTCCATTCTATAATTGTTTAGAGATCTTTAATTTCTCTATTTTTGCATATGCCATGTTTCCGTGCCATAATGGAATAGATAGCCTCTCTGTGAAAGACAACCAAAGTGCATTGTATTTTGATATTTTGATTTGTTTCCAGCAAACATAATCTAGTTTGATTCTATACTCGTGACATTAGAAATTACCTTTCTTATTGGTGTCTTGTAAATCTGTTGATTACAAATCCTGGATTGATCATTAATGAGTGCATTATACTAAACATATAAGTAGCACAACATTTTGGCGCCATTGCCGAGGAGTTGCAAACGCTAGGAAGTAATTTTTAGCTTAGATTGTTTGCATAAATTTTAATGTTTTTAAAAGGCTGCTTGAGGGAGGAGGATAAAACGTTTAAGATGTGAGTGAAGAGCCACGCAACCACTAGAGTGGGGTTCTCCGAAGCCAGGTTGCCTTCTTACCTTCTAGATAGAATTAGGATTTCAATTCAGCTAAAATTTCCATTTTATGCATAGATATAGAGATAACAAGGGTAGATTTGTAAGCTCCAAAGAGTAAAAAACAAAGCCCCCCACTAATCTAATTGACACTGGTGAAGGAAAAATTCCACCAACAGAAAATTCAAGGGGAGCCGACGAGGCTCCAGAAGGAGAACCTAAAACAGAAGAATCAGTATTGGGACAAGCAAAATATGAGTCTGCTGAACATTTAGGAGACACAAAAAATCAAGTTTTTGAACCATCCATCAGTAGAATGGCAGAAGAAGAAGGAAATGCAGCTACAGAGACTGAAACCTTTGGGTTTCCAATCTTGGATATTTCCAGAAACATCAGCATGAAGAATATCCCATTATCATCGTTACCCACTTTCAGAGGTATGTCAATTGAAGATCCAGATTTATTTTTATTCGAATTTGACATATTATGTAGAATATATAACTACTCAGACAATGTCCAAAAACTTAAGCTTTTTCTTGCTACAATGAAAGACTCAGCCATAAGATGGTTCATGAGCTTAGGAGAAAATACAATCCTTTCTTGGGATCAAATGAAAGACACATTTTTACGAAAATACTAAGACTATTGTAAGGATAATGTTAAAAATGACATTTTTAAAATGCATCAAACAAAAGATGAAAGTCATAAAGACTACTTAGAGAGGTTCTTATACAACTATCAAAAGTCAAAACTATTCACCTCAGACCTAGCTGTAGTAAGAACTGTATTCTTGAAAGGTCTTAGGGATGATTGCATAGGAGTTTTAAACTTGTTGAGTTCAGGAGATGTACACCAAAAACCTTTTTCAGAAATTGCAGACTACTGTAGGAGATACTCAAGAGGACAAGCTAAAATAGGCAAAGGACCAAGAGATCCTTTTAGCAGAAATACAAAACAAAGTTCAGGGACTGTCACCAGAACTGAGTTAGGAAACTTATTGGAGAACTTTAAAATAGACATCTTGAGCA
>ML781200.1:339172-405292 GCA_009831015.1 Picea engelmannii | reverse complement strand
TCCACAATGGACACCTCAGCAAACTCAGCCTTGGCAACAAGGTTGGAGGGGATCTATGTATGGAAATCCCTCTTACCCTACATATCCATAGTACCCTGCAAACATTTCCCAATTACTACCTGGATTCAACCCACCACAGATGAGAGCTTTACTCCCACCTCCTATACAACAACAATTTACAACCCCCTTGAATCCTAATCAGCAGCAACAAGTATCTATAAATGCCAATCAACAACCACAAAACCAAGCTTCCCACAATCCACCGAGACCAACAAAAATCCATGCCCATCCAATCCCTAACCCCAATAATTGACCCACCCACCCTATGCAGAATACAGAAGTTCAAACCTTTCCCACCTATGAAATTCAACTACGATCAAGGAAAGTGGTAAACCAATCAGATCCTGCAGTAATAATTCAGGAAGAAAACGATAATCATTCTGAGGAAGAAAACACTCAAACCACCCCTGTGGAAGAAGAGGCCTCTCCTCCTATCCCAATCACTTCTCAGTATTTACAAGTACCCCAACAAATTAATCTCTCACCTTACCCCGAAAGACTGTTAGTGAAGAAACCCGACCCACCCTTGCACAGAGATATAGAAGATGAATTACAAAATGTGTGCATAAAAATACCTCTGCTACAAGCTGTTAAGGATATCCCTATTTACACCAAAATTATAAGGGATCTTTGCATTAAGAAACCAGGAAGGAAGAAGAAGGAACCTCCTCTTGTTCAGGTAGTGGGACAATTATCTGAATTTATTTCTGAAATGCCATACAAATATAATGACCCTAGAAACCCAGTTGTCACTGTTGAAATTAATGGTATTTCTCTACCAAACACACTCATTGATTTGGGTGCAGATATCAATGTAATGCCTTTTGACACTATGAAAAAGATCCAAATCAACCATTTAAGACCAACCCAAACCATGATCAAGTTGGCAGATAAGTCAGTCATTAGCCCTACAAGAAGTCTAGATGATGTTACAGTCACTCTAGCTTCTTGGGAATATCCAGTAGAATTTTTAGTCATCTATTCTAAATCATCCTCCAAATGAGGACACCCTGTAGTTCTTGGCCGCCCTTGGCTGGACACAGCAGATGCCTTTGTCAGTTGTCGGTCTAGTGAGATGACTATATCCAATGGCACACATAGCCAAAAACTTGTCCTTTTCCCTCCTGCCCAACCGACACAGGAAATACCTATTTGGTTAGAAAACGCTTATGGAGAGGAATATTGCATCAGGCCTCTGTTAACACTTGAACAAGTAAGAGGAATACAAGATCAATCAGATGAACAAGTCTTAAGCTTATTTTTGACTGACACAAATTGCATTGAATACCCAAGGTCTTTTGCAGAATTGTCTCATATTTTTAGTTCTGAATTTCAACAAACTTGGCACCCTGATATCACTCAATTATACACTTTATCACCAGCCTCCTCAAATAAGGAATAAACTACTAAACTTGTTGAGATTAGCCCAGGAAAACCTTTGTATATCAACTCTAGTTTGGAACCAGAACAAAAGACACAAGTGATTGAAATGATCCAAAGACAATTTGATGCCTTTGCATGGGATTATGCAGACATGAAAGGCATTCACCCTAACACATGCACACATCATATCTACACTAATGATCAAATCAGACCAGTCAAACAACCTCAGTGAAGGATAAATCCAACCCTTAAAAATATTGTAAAAGAGGAATTGCAAAAACTCCTCCGATCCAATCTCATATACCCCATTTCAGATAGTCAATGGGTATCTCCACTTGTCATAGTTCCCAAGAAAAATGGTAAGTGGAGGATATGTGTAGACTTCCAGGAGTTAAACAAAGCCACCTATAGGGATTACTTTCCCTTACCATTTATTGATCAGGTGTTGGATACCCTGTAAGGAAAGAATAATTTTTCCTTCTTGGATGGGTTTAGTGGTTACAACCAGATAAAAATAGCACCTGAAGACTAGGAGAAGACCACTTTCACCTGCCCTTGGGGCACATATTCTTATAGGGTGCTCCCTTTCAGACTTTGCAATTCCCCAACCACTTTTCAAAGAGTTGTCCTAACCATTTTCTCTGACTTGACCAATGATTGTGTGGAAGTCTACATGGATGACTTTATAGTCCATGGACAAGACTTCCAGGAAGCATTGGCCAGTTTAGAAAAGGTCTTGATTAGGTGTAAGGAAACTAACCTTTCCTTAAGTAATGAAAAAATAAAAAATGATGCTCACTGAAGGTATTGTTTTAGGACATCACATTTCCCGTTCTGGCATGAGAGTTGATCCGGCAAAAATTTATATCATCACACAAATCAGAATACCTTCCTCACAAAAGGAAGTCCGTAGAATTTTAGGACATGCTGGCTACTATAGAAGATTCATTCCGAATTTTACAAGCCTAGATACCCCTTTATTTAAATTATTATCTAAAGAAGCTAAATTTAAGTGGGATGATGAATGCCAAATATCTTTTGAAATTCTAAAATAGAAATTGTCAACTACCCCTGTATTAAGAGGACCAAATTGGTCCCTTCCTTTTCATATCTGTACCGATGCCTCAGACACAGCCCTTGGGGCAGTCCTTGGACAAAGAGAAAATCAAATGCCCTATGTTATTTACTTCGTCAGTAAAAATCTGTCTTCAGCTGAAGTTAATTATACGGTCACAGAAAAGGAATTGCTAGTTGTAGTCCATGCTATCAATAAATTTAGACACTATAATATAGGATATCAAGCTTTTGTACACACTGATCATTCAACCATCTGATTCTTAATGAACAAACCTATAACAAATCCTAGAGTTACATGATGGCTCCTATTATTACAAGAGTTTAATATCAACATTATTGATAGACTTGGTAAAGATAATCTTGTGGTTGATTTCTTATCTAGAATGATTCATCTAGGAGATAATGCACCAGTAGAAGATACCTTTCCTAATGAAAATTTATTTTCTATTTCTACATTCAATCCGTGGTATGCAGATGTTGCTAACTATCTTGTGACAGGGAAGATGCCTCAGAAATTGTCTCCTAGAGAAAAACAAAAAGTAATTCAACTAAGTGCAAATTACATGTGGCACGATGATTGCCTCTACAAAACAGGACCAGATTTGGTGATCAAGAGATGTGTAAGGGAAGATGAAGTTCATGATATTTTACAAGCCTACCATGATGGCCCTTGTGGAGGACACTTCGTAGATAAAAGGACTGCTTACAAAGTTCTGCAATCAGGTTACTACTTGCCTCATATTTTCAGAGATGCTAAAACTTGTGTATCCAATTGTGATGAATGTCAACGAATGGGTAAGCCTATTGCACGAGACCAAATTCCACTTCAATCCCAAGTAGTCATTGAACCATTTGAGAAAGGGGCATTAGATTTTGTAGGGCCCATTAACCCTGCATCTAAAAAGAAAAAGTATATACTTGTATGCACTGACTATGTGACTGAATGGGTTGAAGCAAAGGCTTTACCGGCTGCAAGTGAACAATCAGTGGTAGATTTCCTTTTTAATGATATCTTTACTAGATTTGGTGTACCGCGAGAAATTGTGACTGATCAGGGAACTCAATTTACCTCTCATCTAGTTAAAGCTGTTACAGAATAGTAGCAAATCAAACACAGGAAATCTACACCCTATCATCCACAAGCAAATGGACAAGTAGAGTCCACCAACAAATTTATTGAGTCCATTCTTACCAAAACAGTACAACTGCACCATAAGGATTGGGCTAACAGATTATTAGAAGCCTTATGGGCTTATAGAAATACCTGGAGGAATACAACAGGACATACACCGTATGAGTTAGTGTATGGGAAGTAGGTGCTTCTCCCTATAGAATTTTAGATCAAAACCTTCTGAACTGCAGTACAAGTTGGCATGAACTTGGATGAATCCAAACAACAAAGACTCTTGCAGCTTAATGAGTTGGATGAAACCAGGCAGGAAGCACTTCAACGGACTACCCTCATTCAAGAACAGAGAACAAAATGGCATGACAAGTATCTCAAAAAGAAGAATTTTCAACAAGGAGATTGGGCCCTATTGTATGACAACAGATTCAAGAACTTCAAAGGTAAGCTAACCACCCATTGGATGGGACCTTACGAAATTGACGCTATCTACGATAATGCTTCAATCCGGATAAATACAATTGATGAACAACAGACACCACTACTTGTGAATGGTCACCGGTTGTGAGTTTACAACAAACCTTTGTCAAAATAAGAATTCATGACTCACATATTATAGAATTCAGACATGTAGATGATCAGTAAGGAAGGAGATCCTCCTACTGACCCACATTGATTGATTGGTTTATTTGAAACTTTTTGTACATAGGTGTGGATCAAAATTTGTTAATAAGATGAAGGTAACAAAAGACTCTTACCTCCTTTTGTTTTATTTTTGCAAATTTTCTTTTCTTTTGTAAGAAAATTTTTATAATCTATTTGATCCTTCATGAACTTGCTAAACATCAGTTGTAGGCATCAACAATATTCTGTTCTGTTTTGGTATCAGAAATCCTGTTCTGGTCTAGTACCAGTCTGGTACCAGAGTCTGTCCTTATACAGTACTATCAAGACATATTAACAAAGAATATTCCAAAATCTTATGTCAATGAAGCCATGCAACAACCACTTAAGATGGAACCACAAATCCAAAAGCACTATCAAATGGCAGCCCTTCTGTTGACAACTAAAGGGAAGTCTTTTAATTTCTTTTGGTTCTGTCGCTGAGAAGAACTTTAATTTATTTTGGTTCTTTTGCTGATAAGTATTTTAATTTCTTTTGGTTTTGTTGCTTAAAAACAAAATAAAAAGAGGGACACAATCTTTACCTATGATTGCTCAAAGAACCATAATCCACTTTAAAGACTAGAAGTTTCCTTTACCTAGTATTTCAGCATGATTTAAAGGAAAAAAATATATTATCCTATAAGCAACTATCTCACCCTAACCAGACTTCAATAGTATTCATTGGATTATCTTATTCACGAGTAACATATGAGTATATGAACACTCTCTACCATGGGCACACTACCAAAAATTTTATGGCAGAGAATGTACCAATACCCCAAGGAAACTTTAGGTCATTCTCTTATGGACAACTTCAAACAAAATTATACATCTGGATCACTCTAAAGAAATAATGTGCATAAAAGTTTATTTTTCCTTCAGACAAATCTTTAAAAGACATACAAAAGAAGAGTATATGCCTTCCAACCCAATACCATCCCAGCCTGTAAAAATGTTTTCAGACGAGCCTCCCCTGTCACCGTGCAAAGCACTCTTTAATACAAACCAAAATAGGTGACTATGGACAAGAAGCCTCTAATGGAAAAAGGGTTTAAGAGACTAACCCACCGGGATACTGAACAAGTCTACTAGCAGTGGGTACTGGTCTGTGGTATGACTAGGCAAACCCATCAGGGTACTGAACAAGCCTATTGGCAATGGGGCATTCTGCCTGGGGAAGGAACCTCTCACTAATTATCACAATTACCCCACTGGAGTACTGAACAGGCTTGTTCGCAGTGGGTTCTGGTTGAAAAATGTCTCATCTATACTTGTCTGATTGAAAAATCCACTTTTTTCCATCAAAAACAAAAAGAGTAAAGGTCATTATTGACTTTCATTAGATACAAAACTCCAAATTAATCAGCAACATAATGTCCATTTGAGAATCACCCTAAGTCAACTTACCAGTCTGACATCTAAAGCCTACACTATCTAAGAAGGAAACTTCTTAAGAGTGGAGCCCTAATTAGGGAGCCTAATCTACTTATATTGTGAAATTTATCTATAACAACCAATGATAGTAAATCTTTGAAGAAAGTTAGGTGGGATCTGTTCTTCTGGAAAACATATATGTATTCCCCTGTTTCACTGTTGAATGCTACCTCTATCAATACTCCATTAAAAGAAGGGCAATTTCATTTTTGGCATGAGATGCAAACATATATGTATTCCCCTGTTTCACTGTTGAATGCTACCTCTGTCAATACTCCATTAAAATTAGGGCAATTTCATTTTTTGCATGAGATGCAAACATATATGTATTCCCCTGTTTCACTGCTGAATGCTACCTCTATCAATAATCCATTAAAAGAAGGGCAATTTCATTTTTTTTTTTTCTGGCATGAGATCATATGATAAGTGATAAGCTATACTTCTAAAATTTGATTGATTTCTTTTTCTCTTATCATCTTTCTCCATTATGATATAAGATGATGAATCTTCTTGCCTACAGATATACAACATCTTTGGCATGGGGGAAGGTCAAAGAGCCCCTTCAGAACTCTTTTCCAGACTTACATGATCACCTTGCAGAACCAAATACAAAAGAAGATAAGCACATCAGAAGTATAGGACATTCTCATACCAAGTTTTTAAGAAGCTTCAGTCTAAAAGGATGAATCCTCACAATTTACAAGCAGTCACACAAGCTATGGGTATCAATCATACAAAGGTGAAAGCAAAGGTAACATGTATTTATTTTCCTATGCTCATAAAACTACAATAAATATAAAAATCTATATTAGATCTTACAACCTTAGTATTAAAACCTTGTGCCTATCCCTCATACCCATATGCCTAAACCTAATGAATCCTCTCATAGCTCTTGAACATGGTTAAAGGCAAAAATCATATCAAAATATGAAGCATGCATAGCAATGATAATCCACAAATATATTTCATCCTCAAGCAAATTCACGAACCTATCTTATACCATGAACCACGATCCAACATTACTTTCACCACCCGAATGTCTAATCACCTATCTCAAAATGATGCCTTGAACAACCAACGTCTTATCCTCATCATTACAGTAACGGGTAGAAATTAAATAGCTTATCTGGTGGCGAATCCATCCAGATAAGCTTCATTTGGTCATAATTTTTCCTTGCAGTACCCTCACTTAAACTTACCATTCGCAACACCATCACCATACTTCCCCCTGTCGTGAGTTTTTCTCCAGTACCGAGCCTACTCCTTTCTGGTACCAAACCCTTCATCAATTAACTAAACCCTTATGCTACAGTCCAATCCTTTTCTCAACTTATAATGATGGTCATTACTAGACACAAACCGGTTTTCCAAATTTATAGGGAAACTGAGGAATACCAATTATGTCAAGAAAAATATGCTAGATTGGGGTGGATACCTTTTCTGGAAAAATTTACAGGTTGGAACGAGAAGATATCTCAGGAATTTATACAAGGTTATGATAGAGAAATGGCACGTATAGGCAATCTTCAACTGATAATTAATGAAGCAACCGTAAGGGAGGTTACGGGACTGCCTAGCAGAGGAGCTAAATACTTCAAAGGTGTAGGAATTAACAAAGAAATATGCCAACAATTCTTGAAGGAAAATCATCAACATCCTAACTGGAAGAAGGGGATCCCTAGAAACTACATCAAAGAAGAATACCATCCAATGATTACCAGTCTTCAACAATTTGTCACCTTTGAAGGCAGGTATGCCATGACTTTCATTTATCACCTTAGAATCCTATTGCATTTTGAAGGAGGCCTTGAAATCGATTTTCCATATTTTCTATGGATGAGTTTGAATAAAATGGTAAGAGGTGTTAAATCCATCTCCAAAATAGAGAAGAATAGCATCTACCATCAAGGACTCATTAAAATGCTAGTTTTGCATGAGCTTAGGAAACAGAGGATTAGTTGGAAAATCCTTATCACACAACACCTTCCCAAAGGAAACAAATCTGTGGAAGAAACCCAGCATGGTCCAAATAAAAGTAAGGAGCCCCAAGAGAAAAAGAGAAAGAATGATAAGACAACTCCACCATGATCTAGGGCAGTGAGCCAACATGAAAAGGCAGGGTCATCTTCCACAGTCAACAAGACTTCTAAAACCTCTGAATCAAAAGGTAAAAACAAATTAGTAGAGGAGACTTCAACGGTGGAAGTTGAGAAAGAGGACCATCAGAAAATGATGAAGAAAAGGAAGCATAGCTCAAAAACCAAAAGTAAACAGTCTGTGGCACAACCCCCTATCACCATTTCACAATTAGAGAAGAAGAAAAGGAAGCCTGTGAGCATCCCTGATCCAGTACCTCCTTGTAAAAGAACTACGAGGAGCATCGCAAAGAAGGGAAAAACAATTTAGTTAGTCCTCATACACAAGAAGATCCAATTGACCTTACCTCCCCTTCTGAGGATTTACCAATCTAAGATGACATCCCTAGTCTGACAGAAGAGCACGCCACTATTACTTTATGTGGGATGAGGGAGGAAGTCAAGGAAAGGGAGTGCACCCAGCCAACAATGGTAGAATCAACAAAGAACTTGACAAAAGAAAAAATGAAGAAAAGGATTGGGGAATTACAAAAATAAAATCAAGAACTCCAACATGAAGTAAAGGAATATCAACTCTTGGATAGATATATCAAAAAGGAAAATGAGCAATTGAAAGCAACCAGCCAACAAATTCAAGACGACCATGAAGAGACCTCTAAAAAGCTTAAGAAGGTATTACGACTCCTACAATATGTTAGGGTCATCAAAAGGGAGCTAAGAGAAGAGGCTTCAGCCATTAATATCATTGATCCACCAAAGTAAAGAACACGGTCTCAAGTTTTGAAAAATTTTGGTTTTTGTTTTCAGTTGCATGAGGACATGCAATGATTTTGGCATGGAGGAATGTTGAGCCTGAAATTGACATTCTCATTACCCTATTATACTCTTCACCTATACCTTTTTGGCCTACCTAAAGATTAAGTGAATGACAAGAACGCTACCAATTTCCAGTAATAAGGTCATAAGGTATTAATTCATTCATTTTGTGGTTTATTGAGTTAAAGAATTAAATATTTCATGTAATAATGCTCGATTTTTCATATGTGAATCTTTGACCTCTAGATATCTAGTGTTCCTATACCAGCTCAGCCATCCGGTACCCGCGTGCCAAGACTACTGCTATCCGAATACAGTACCAAGTGCATCCAGTACCAAAATAGCATCTGTTGTGATCCGGTACTAACACGCACTGTTATGATCCGGTACCAACACGCATTGTTATGATCCGGTACCAACGGCCATGCTCTGTCATGATCTGGTACCACCTTTTGCACCTTGTCGTGATCTGATACCATCTGCCTATTATGATCCGGTACTAATATGGAAGAACCTAATGCACTAAGTTAAGTGTCAAATCTTGCCTAAGTCAATTGGTGGACGTCTGTTTATTTTAGCAAGGCTATGATAAGAACAATTTGTTAATTGCCTCATCCTCATGCACTTTGTGTCATGAGGATGAGGCTAAAGATGTAACCGAATGATTAAACTTAACAACTGATTGATTTGCAAATCACTTCGCCTCCTTGTGTTTCACGATGCAGACCATTAAATAGCCGTGGCAAGGATGGTAGAAGAGTAGGAGAGTTAGCATATCATCAATATGTAAGCAGTGTATGATAGTACAAAACACATCCTAAGTGAACATTAATGGTATGTTATTTTATCTCCATATTCTGATTATCTATGATTAAGAATGAGTTGAGTTGTTAAAGAGAGTTTTGATTTTATGTTTTGAAGTGTGAGTGAGAGTAATGTGTGTGTTAAAAGAAAGCTTCTTGTAGACTTCAACCTCTTCATAGATTAGCATTAGTGTTTTTTTTCAGTAGTATAAACATTGAATTAGCTAAATCTTTAACTCTGTTAGATGATAGCAGTATAGCTTAAATTAAGATTTCCATTCTATAATTGTTTAGAGATCTTTAATTGCTCTGTTTTTGCATATGCCCTATTTCTGTTCTCATGAATTTGATTTCCTTGAGTGATCATAGCTGTTGGAAACAATAGTCAAAACTACTTGGATAAGAACTAGTGAAGTTCATTGTGAACCATAGCAAAACCAACATATTGACTATTGAACTACCCATACTATGCTGGTTGATGTGTGATTTCCTTTCAGAAAGTGTGGATTGAATAATTAGTTTTCTGGGTCAAACATCAGAGTTGATCTATCAAACCAATTCCATCTCATACTTGCATGTGCCATAATGGAATAGATAACCTCTTTGTGAAAGACAACCAAAGTGCATTGTAGTTTGCTATTTTGATTTGTTTCCAGCAGACATAATCTAGTTTAATTCTATACTCGTGACATTAGAAATTACCTTTCTTACTAGTGTCTTGTAACTCTGTTGATTATGAATCCCGGATTGATAATTAATGAGTGCATTATACTAAACATATAAGTAGCACAACAAAGACACAATATGGCCCAAGAGTTTACCTTCTTGCATAGCAAAGTGAGACTTTTGGGGGTTTAAGGACAAACCAAACCTGCGGCATTTCTCAAACGTCTGCTTGAGATGTATCAGATGATCTCCATCAGATTTAGAAAAAACGGTCATATCATCAAGATAGATAACCACGAATTTGTCCCTTTCACCGATGAAAGCGATATCCATAGCACGTTGGAAAGTAGCACCTACATTCATTAAACCAAAAGGCATCTTGTCATACATAAATGTACCACAAGGGGTGGTGAAGGCTATTTTTTCTTTATCGTGCTCGTTGACAATGATTTGATTGTACCTGAAAACCCGTCGATCATTGACATCCTATTTTCCCCAACTACTTTTTCTAAAATGTGATCCATTTTGGGTAGAGGGTAATTATCTTTGAGGGAGGACTTATTTAGATTTCTAAAATCAACACACAACCTGATCTCCCCACTTTTCTTTCTAACCAGGACCAAGTCTACTACCCAGTTGGAGTATCTCAGTGGTACGATTATTTTTTCATCTAGGAGCTTTTTGACTTCCCTTTCGACCACGGGCAATAAAATAGGATTGATTTGTCTGAGTTTTTGTCTAAAAGGTTTGACACTAGGCTTTAGGGTTATCTTGTGTTTAATCACAGTGGTGTCATAGGTTCTCAACTCTTCATACGACCAAGTGAAAACATCTTTATACTGCTTGAGTAGATTAGCGTATTTATCTTTTGTCTCAGGAGAGAGATACTTTGATATTTTTACTATCCTAGGCTCCTCTTTGGTCCCTATGTCGCAGTCTCCAACCTCTTCTGGTTGGGGTTGAAAAGAATACTTTAAGGGCATATCATTTTGGTTCAACAGTGTCTCCAGAGGGATTAGTCCCTTGGGAATCTAATTTTTCTTTAAAACCAACATGCGATGATTAGCGATCTTTTCCTGGAACCCCTCAGGATCCTCTTGCTCTTGCATGATCCATGTGCGGTCATTTTGGTTTTCTTGGTCAATGTGAGTTTTGACAAAGTCGTCCACCATTTCGAGGAACTTCCTAATTTGTTCGTCATCCTCAAACACTTGCCAGTGTTGGATGTTGTTTGGTATGGAGGGTTTGTTCCTCACCTCTATGTGGTACCTTAGTTTGAAAGTTGTAGGGGGGGAAAACATTGAGGTTGCTTTGGCTAATGAATCGGCTTACAGGTTTTCAGCGTGTGGGATGAAATGAACATTTACCGAAGAGAAGAAATCTTCTATTAAATCCCAGGCGCAATTCCTATAAGATCTCAATCTTCGGTGTTTGGCCTGGTATTGCCGATTTATCTGTTTCACTATCAACTCTGTGTCTCCGTATACTTCCAAGTTCTTTATGTTCAAATTCCTGGCAGCTTCTAACCCTAAGACTAGAGCCTCATACTCACATACATTATTGGTGTAGTCTATATCCCACTGAATTCTGTAAGAGAAAGGAATAACAAACTCATTTTCAGGTGCTACAAATAGTACTCCTGCACCTGCTCCTTCATATGACAAGGCACCGTCAATTTTCTTTTTCCAAAATCCAGTGCTATACATACTTTCGTCTATCTTTCTTGATTCATTTTCATCTATGTAATTGTCTTCCATACAGCTATTTACACCATCATCAAAAGACAAAATAAAATTCCCTAGATCTTGATCGACAACATAAATAGGATAATTGCTAGGATTATGTGGGTCACTCACTGTGTACGCTAACTGATGATGACGCACACCCAGTGACCCTACCTTGAAAGGTCCTGTGCCTAACCTCCTGGTCTAAGGATCATTCACTCACTTCCTCGAGCCGAAGCGACTCTTTTGATTCACTGCTGGAATCTCAGAATTTCGATCCACGGGTCCTTCTTCTGTCATGACATCTCTGCGCGTCTGTGACTTTTTCCCCGACAGGAAATTATATTTCAGGTTTCAGGACTTTCTATTTCTCGATGTCAAGAGTCCTTGACTCCTTGACCTTCCGATCTCCGAAATGTCGAAATGTCGAAAAGGCTTCAATCAAGGAATAGCCCCCTGGGCTATGCCTTGGTTTATGTGACCACTATCCCCGTGACCACAGTCCTATATTGAGGTTTACCAATACAATATCCTGACCTCCTGTCCTATGGACTCCCGAAATTCCAACTCCTGAAAAGCCGATACGTGGAATGCCGAAATGTTATTCTTCTCGAGTCTTCTCCTTTCACGATTTTGGGTTTCCAAACACCGAAATGCACAGACACCTTGTCCTCAGAACTTTCGAAGTTTCGATGGCCGAAATGCCGAAACCCCTCCGATATCTTCCACGTGTCCTAATCAATTGGACGGTCGTGATCCTTTCAGGGTTTATCAATGTGAGAGTCTGACCTTTTTTCAATGGAACTCCTGAATTCCCGATATCCGATTTGCCGAAATGGCCTTTCCTTTTGGGTTTATTTTTTTCGAATTCCTGGATTGTTGCCACGTGTCGTCCCTCAAATGGATGGTCCTTTTCATTTCATGATTTCGTGACTTGCAACCTGCTGTGACACAAATCCTCTGTCAACTCGAATCCCCAGTATCCGAAATACCGATGGACTCTCAATCTCCACCACGTGTCCTCCACGAATGGACGGTCCAGATCATTTTGGGACTTCGCCACGTGTGAAGTCAAAATTCTCACCTCTGTGAGTCCCAATATCTGAATCCCCAATGTGGGTGATCTCACGACACATGTCCTCCTTCCAACGGATGGCTCAGATCTATTTCGGGACTTTCATCATGGAGATTCCCGATCTCTCGTCATCTGGACTTCCGAAATCCCGAAGTCCGAAATCCCAATGTGTTCACTATTTTGGGACTTCTCTCCTCTGCTCTGTGTGTTTAAGGATTAAACCTCGTGCAAATTTTGATCAATCCGATGGCTATCGGTGATCTGTGTGAGATCCAATGGTTCACAACTGCTCCTATTGTGTGCACCTCCTACACTGCTCCCTAGACGTGGAAATCCAACAGTCTAGATTTCTTCCTCGGCCTGATTTGACGGCAGTTGTGCTCCTCCTGAGCTTACACGCTTTCTTCCTAACTCGGAAGAATTTCCAAGTGCTAAAGGCCTTGGCCTTTGCTCCGTTCTCTGACCCATGTGGCTATGAATCCATGCGTAAAAGCACTTTCTCTCATGAGCTTGACTTTCTCTAAAACCTTAAGAGGTTTCCATGACTCCTGTAATCCTTGCAGAGTATCTGCACGCACGAAGGTGCTATCTCTTCTGAGATTTCTTGTAGCTTCGACCTCTAAGGAATTTATCCTTTTTTTTCCTTCTCCTTCAGATGGAGAATTTTTGATGCCCTCCTGGAAATCCTTCGCTCAAGCAACCTATTGTTGAGTCTTTCAGGGTGTTCAACAACCCTGTGAAGATCCCTCTATGGAATCTCCTTCAATTTCAAAACTCAAAGAGTTCTTCCTGTTCTCTCTGTCACCTACTCAATGCCTCCTGACAGAGTGTCTAGAATCATCAGTGATTCTGACTTCTGTTGAACTCACAACAGAGTTCTTCTTCAATGCAACCTATGCATATGCTCAATGCCCACTTGGCAGAGCTCTAGAGAACTCACAGCAGATTTGTTTCTGCAGCTTTGTCTTCCCTACATAGCCCTACCTCCAAGGTGTTCAGCAACCTTGAGGTCTTCCTCTGAGTTGATGATTTCAGCTACTGTGCCCTCCTGGCATGCCTTTGTCTGAATCCACAAAATTTAGAAATGCACCCTCTGTGCACGGCTATCAGAACCCATAGTGTTCTGTCATACCCTCTTGGTGTGAAGCCTAAAATACCTCTAACCTTGAAATCAAACAACCCCTACAAATGCATACCTAACATACATCTACAACATACATTGAACACACATAGACATTCATTCAACACAAAAATACTTGCAGGAAAAACTGCTTCTGTTTGCATTAATAAAAATGTCCCTTTGCAAAGGTGTTCTAAGCATGGACTGTAACAAAGTCTCGTCTCCTTCTCCACTCTCTTTTTCTCTCTACTCTCTGTCTATTTTGATCTCTCTAATAATACAAAGAAGATCTCTCTATATTTTACATGAGGGGGCTCTTTGAGATCTTCCCTCCAATCTACCTACCCTATTCAATTACATTGAATGGGCTATCTAGTCTAGAATCAGATCTATATCTAAGCCTTACAAACATTCAAGGCTCCCTACTCTAATGCATGTGCAAAGGCACGGTTCCATGGCTCAACAGACTACAACATTAATTACATTCAATTTCAAATTTGAAATGAGGTTGTGCCTCTCCCCATTGAATGTGTGCACTGATGTGGGCTGGCTGGCTGGCTGGCTGATCTGGAGAGATGCTCCTACATCACTAACCTCATTTCCCTATATAGCCAAGTAAATTTTCCACCAAACACAGGAATCGTGGTGTAGGTCATGTCTAGTTGAAGAGACCCCCCAAGTTTGGCTCCCCACGACCTAGATAGTAGCAAGCCATACTTTAGAGGTATATCGACAATAGCTACATCCATCAGGACTCTTTTCACTGGAACCTGTGTAAGAGTGACTACTAAATATTTTATCATACCCATGCACTTAACTCTCCTTGAATCGAAATAGTAGATATCTCCATAAGTCCTGGTGATCTTGAGGCCTAGTCTATCCGTAATAGACTTGGGCATCACATTATGTGAGGCTCTAGAGTCTAGCATGAAGTTATGCAGCAGTCGATCATGCACATTCAAGGTAATATAGAAGGGAGTAACGATGTCTCTGGCACCCTCGAAATGTGGACCAAAAGTGATATTAGGCTTATCATCTTCCAATTTTATCACATTAGAGTGACTTTCTAGATCCGAAAAACCTATCATTTTGGTTATCTACTTTCGATACACAAGATTCTTTGCTAATTCGACTAGAGGGATTGGTATTTTGAGCTTATTTATCTCATTTTCAAGGCTAAGACCTCCCCCACCTTTGTCTTTTTCTCTGGTTGAAACCTCAGACTCCTTCTTTTCTAACTTATTTGTTTGTGCTGATTTATTTTCCACGAGTTTCTTTACCAGTGTATGTGTTTCAACTGTCTTAGTTTTTTTTGCTTGGGTCTCAGCCTCCTTTACTTTGGGATTCTGCGAATCTACCCCTTTTATTTTTCTATTAGGTATCTCAGTCTCTTTTGGGGCAAGATCGTATATTTCACCTCTAGGAAGAATTTTCTTGGGTTGAGGAGTCGACACAGATTATTTTTTAGGCCTCAGGTTGTACTTATGTTGGACCTCAACCATTATAGAATCGGTCATTTATTGATAGACAGAAACATCAGTGTTGTTTGTGTCATCATCTTTATTTGATGGTTGCTCTGTGTCCAAGGACTTCTCATAATATTCTTTAGTTAAATGAGGCTGTGTGTAGTCGTCACCCAAATTGTTTACGTCTTCTTCCGGATCCTCGAAATCTTGCAGGTCATTTCCTCCTATAAAATTTCATTTTTTAAAGGAGTTTGAATTTTTTGGTCTTCATTTTTAATCTATCTTTGTTGATTTTGAGGGTTGGGGTTTCTTCTGAATTCCCTCTTAATGAATGGATCTGCCTTGGATTGATCTAGCTTCATTCTGGAAATCTTATTTGATAACTCTTTAATTATCCTAGACATATCATCCATTTTATCATCTCAGGATCTACTAGGCCTTGAGGGTCCCGTTTGTTCCCTAAAACGTTTGGTTTCTCAGTTTCTTGTTTCTACCTTTGTTTTTAATTTTCCATAATCCATCATGTTAGATTCGATCTCTACGACATCATATTACATTCGGGTTAGGGTATCCCCTCTCCTTTCTCTCAAAAGAAGTGTGAAATCGGGTTCGAAGGCTCCCGCAAAGGTTACCTTGGCTGCAGGTTGGGATGGTTTAACTTCGACTGGGATCTTATTATATAACTTGTTAAACCTTTGAATGAATTCCATAATAGTTTCCGATTTTTTTTTCTTTAAAGACCTGAACTCGATCAAATAATACAAATGGTCTTTTCTTTCCCCCCATTGTCTAAGAAAAGAGTCTTCTAGGGAATCATAGGATAATATCGAACCTGTGGGTAGACTTTGAAAACAAGTTCATACCTGTCCTTCGAAATTCTGAACAAGTAACCTCGAATATACGTCTTCATGTTCAAGACCTAGGATATCTGCGAACTGATCAAAGAAATTTATATGTTCGGCCGCAGTCAGGTCCCCTTCCCCTGTGAATTTAGGTAAGTTTTTCATGTAGTTTTCAGGAAGGTCGTGAAGAGGGACAGGCAGGACCAAAGGTGCATATCTTGCAGCTACTTTAGCGAAAACTTTGGGAGGTGGGGGTGGCTCTTGGCTGCCCCCTCCTCCTCCTCCCAAAGCCCGTCTGCCTCCTCCTCCTAAAACTCCTCCACCTCCCCCTCCGATGGCCGCCATCGATACTATTGGATAGGAAAACGGTGTGTTATACAGAGGGTTCTGGAACACTAAAAGTGAATCTTTAGCTTCTACAAGAGATGAGAAAACTGAAGAAGGGTGAAAAGGGATGTGAGGACTTGGTTCCTCGGATTTGCAAGAGATGTAATCAGGGAAACCCGCAAGCGTGGAATCTGAGTATATGGTGTACTCTTCGAGACTCGGTGAGGTCGGGAAATCTAACTAAAGGGTCAGCAGGATATCGATCACTGTTAAATTTACTGACGGATTTTCACCTTTATGTATGCCAGAGGTCGTCAGATGAATTTCATTTTTAACTTTAGGGGGAGCTAAAGTTGGGTTGAGGGTTTTAGGGGGCGATTCATGTGAAGTTAGAGGTTCAAAAGAAATCTTATCCTTGGGTTGTGTGTACCTAAGCTGGTAGATTGTAGTGGTTGGCTTAAGGGAACCTCTTGTTTTCAGTATTTTTTTAGGATCGAAAACGGGCATGGTTTGTTTACCATCCAGGTTTTGTCTGGTGTTCCTTTGACTGGATGTCGGCTTACTTAAACGTGGAGACGCCAAGTGAATGATAAAAAGTAGCCTTTAGAAGGTGTTCACTCTTTGTTCACTATCAAAGGGTAGAAACTTGCAAAAATGTCGTTCTCCTAGGGAAAAGGTTTCGTAACTTCGGTCCCCGGCAATGGCACTAGAAAGATGTTGTTCTAGAGTCTGTACTTAAGGCTAGAAATTACAGGGTCTAGGCATCCGAAAGTGAGTAAAAAGGGGGAAGAATAAACCTTGGGGAAAGAAAGCTAAGACTGATTTCTAAGTTGTCTCTATCTCACTTCCACACGTTCCTGGATGCTTATATCCCATTCAATTGTGGCCCATGAATGTTCGAGTTCTACCCAGGTGGTGGCATTTTAAGCATGGTGTCAAAAAGGTTCAAAATGATGCTGGTTTGATCCAATAGGACGGGTTCAATATTGGGTTGTCTTGCAACGGGCACAATCATGGAGGAACATAAACTGAAAAGAAAATTCAAGGTTTTAAAATGATACTTCAATTCTTTGACCGTATAAAAGAGAACTTTCGAATCCGATGTTAAAGGTAGGACACAAACCAAAGGCCTTCTTCCGTAACTGAGTTAACTTTTTAAAGGATCATGTATGAAATGTGAGAAAACATTAAACAATCGACAATGCGAGGCTCCTATCATGGTAGAATCTCGCCCTGTAAACAGAAGAAGAAAAAGGCAAGAAGAAATATGATGAAGCATAAAATATAAAGATCTAAAAAGTTCATAGTTCTTGTACCTATTGATAGCCGATAAAGAGGAAAAACTGCAAGCGGTTAGACGACTAAAAAGTTGATCATCACAGTAGAAGTTGTACTAAATTGCAGCTAATCATTCATTAGAAATATATATGCGAAATGAAATTTAATATAAGATAACAAAGAAAACAAAACTCATAACTGAGTCTTCATGGAATCGGGAATCTTCGAATTGCTTTGTATTAATTTTCAAAAGGAAAAAAGTCTCTATTACAATCAGCCCCAAAAAAGGTGTTTGGTTCTCATTTCAAAATGCATATTTATACAAACTTCTAAACATTCGAATTTCAATCATTCTAGAAGTTTTCAATTACAAAAGGGGAAATTTAAGCATTTCACTTCTTTGTATTTGTCCTCCTTCATTCAAGCAGAGCACCTTCCTTTCTTTACTCTTCTTTCCCCAGAAATTGAACAGAATAACACTTGTCATCACTTGACGCCAGACACCTTCCCTTTCGCCTGCCCAATGCAATCGACACACTTTTCGATCAATTGGGATATCAACTTTGAAGGCTCTGTTTGGTTGTTTGCCTCAAAAGTGTAAAAATCCTTCACTAACCATGGCAACCTTTCTTCTACTTGTTGGTCTTTAGTGACAATAGAACACAATTGTACACTTGGATTTATTAGCCATTTATCCACTTGAACAATATCAATCTGGCTTATCTATGATATTTTAGCCTGCTCTTTTTCCTCATTCTCCTTGACATCGAGTAGGTGCTTGGCTATATTGACCTGGCCCAGTTTCCCAGCACTGCTTTCCCTATCGAGATCCAACAAACTTTCATTTATCCAGCCGAAATTTTCATCACAAGAGTTTCTTATTTCTTTAGCTCGTTCTCTGTTTTCTGATATGTTACGCTCCCACGCCTTTAGCAAGATGTTTCCTCTAGTTTTCTCTGGGATGGAGAGTCTAGAACTACTGGCCATTTCTTTTCTCATCATGGCTACAATAGCATCTTGGAAAGCAACCCGATCCACCCCAGCTTTTCTTTATCTCAAAGAAATGTCTTCCAGCGCTTGGTCAATGGTCTGGCAATGGTTTTGGATGGCTTCCACTTTAGAAAGTAAATCTTGCTGAGCTATTGACACTCTCTTTTGGATATCAATGGCTTGGGATTGGAATATCCCAATATCTATAACCTGGCTCTTGAAAAAATTTAACTTTACCTGTAACTGCCTTATCATATCTTCTTGTTGGCTTACATGTGCTTGGCTAGTCTAGGTCGACTGATGTATTTGCTCGAGATTGGATCTGAGTTGCTTGATTTCCTTTTGATCGGCTGCTCTGGATTTCTCTAGACCTACGTTCACCTGATCTCTAGCATTTTCCTTTGTTGTAGCTAGCTCAGCCTCCAATTTACTGATCAAGCAGTTCTTCCACTTTAACTATTCCTTTAGGGATCCAACGGAATATTGGTTGGCTGTAGCAAAAGCCCCCAATGTCCCTGCTATATGAGTAGCGAATTCCTCCTTTTTCATGGCCTTCCCATCATCTAGGATTTTGAATTTTTTGGCTACTGTGCCTGCTTCTCAGTAAATCTCTTGATTCACAATGACCTTTCTCTTCTTATCAGAGAAAAAATTCGTTCGGAGGCAACTCTTCTACAGTAATAGGCATTAGTTCTTCATCGAAAATCCATCCCGCATCGAGGATCCCCTTTGTGAACTGTAGGGGAGTGATAGAAGTGATGGGACTGTCGATTTCCTTGGATGGTTTCTCTGGGATAACAAACTCTTTTGGGCTTCCTTTCCCTGGGTTGGGGATCTCGGCTTCCTGCTCTGGGTTCCCGGATTCCTCTATCTTTTCCTGATTTCCCTCCTGGTTAGGACCTGAATCTTTTGAGCCCTTGTCTTCCATTTGTTGTATATCTGTAGTCTATGGGTTCTTACCCTGTAAAATTGGGGGAAGCCATCTCTGTCGGTGTTCCTGAAATTTGAAGAAATCGGCCATATCCCCGAGCGATAGGGCTTGAATCTGACTTAGGACCTTAGCATAGGATCTCACACCTTGAAAGATGTCGTCATGAGGTGAATTCTCATGTTCATATATTTTCAGGCCACAATTCGCCAAGTGATTACTCACGACCTTATGTGGGTCATGTTTCTTAAACTCGATGTTGACAAATTTAAATTCCTCCAAGGTCGTAGCCTTGGCTTTGGCGTGTCCAAAATATAATAAAGAATATGTATTAAAATGAATGGGGAAGGGCAGCCATACCTACTTCAAAAAAACGTTGAGCTATTTGCTTATGCCACCGAGCACAATTTGCCTGGTGATTTTGTGACATATCAGCTTATCAGGCACAAATAGTGGTAGAGCATATGGGAGAATAGAGGCGCCGAAAACCCTGATGTATGAAAACTCTGCTTCTACATACCAGTCATCCACACTACTTAAGTTGGTCGCGATGCTATCTAAAATCCTGGGAGGTGGGTTACCGAAGATGGAGACATGCATCGGTACCATTACCCAGTTGAAAATCTTGTATATGAATTCTTGGGCCTTATACTCCCAAAGTTTCGAGTGATAGACATGAATAGGCTTAGCATTAGATGGAGTCCAGCTCCAGCTCATTAGAGGGAAAGGCATCATGAAACAAATAGCATCCATGATGTAGGCGGACATGAAAAATGAAGCTTCTTTCCCACTCTCCTTCGGCGCTCGATATTCAGTAATTCGACTGGTTAGACTGTCCGACAACAGTTTGGCCCAGCCGAAAGAAAAACCTTCAGCGACTATATGAATCAGAGGCACCCACGAGAAGAAAAAGAGTGTGGTGTCCTCCTTTCCATACAACCTACAAGCCATCATTGCTATATACCTGCGGTTCTAAGGAGGAGATTGAATAAATTCCATTAGAATCTGCCCTGAATTTTGTGGGGTGCGAAACCCAATCCTTGATCAGATCGGACAAGTTTCTGCCATATTGCTTGCATTCCTTCCCCTTGAAACCTTCCAGGAACTCGGCATTGTACGCGAAGTTTGGTGTGGGTGACAGCTGATACATTGCCTACAAATGTTCTGGTCTAAAAGTCCCAATCATCACCTTTTGCTTGCTGATAATAGTCCTGGTCGGGATGTCCACATGGTCTAGCGCTCATCTGATCATATCATAATAGGGAAGGAGCCGTGGCCTTGCTGTTATTTTGTGCATCTCTTCTTGAATGACGATTTTGTATTTGGTGGCCAAATCATCCTTCTCGTTATCGCTGGAATCATCTAAACAATTCACCGATTCGATTTGAAGAATGTTGAAGATGTATGTCCAGGTTTTGACAGTATCAATACTTCGGGGTGAAGTATCAGAAACAACATCTGAGCTCTGACTCGAACTCTCGGCAGCCGCCTTGGATGCTTTTTGTGGAGCCATGATAGAGAACTCTGTACTCAGATCTTCTGTAGTAAGAATTGTAAATATAGACAGAAGTTATCCTGATGAAAAAGCTCTACACGCAAAATAGAAATAAAATTGAAATGAAAGAAACTCCCTTGCTTTGATCTTTCAACTTTGCGTGAGTCCTTGTTGACAAAACGGTCAAGTCGTTTAATGGAAAGATTTAGGCATGAAACGAGATCTTATTTTCCATTAACTCATCAAGATTCAAATCAATGCCATAAATGTTTAAAATATTTATGATAATAAAAGAAATGTAGAAACATTCAAAAAACTCATCCATAGACTGTGTACGTTAAAGGTCCTTTAAGGCATTAATTAATTCAGTTAAGTCCCTTCAATTTTGTAATCTCAGCCCTTGAAACTTCTTTTCGGCGTTTGCTGTCTCAGATGATTTCGTTCCTAGTCTTGTAGTCCAAAATACCCGAAATCGCGATGGCGCGATTTAGCCCTTTACCCGTGATGTTGCCCAAGCTTTTAGTTAATCCATTTCTAAAGAAGGAAATCATGACTTCATGGATCGGAGTCGTGAAGATGCGGCTTTTGGAGGGAGTGATCGCCGAGTCATGAAAGCACGATAATGCTTGAGCAAGGTTTAAAGGATTTACTCTTGACACTAACCGGGGTAACTTTTGGAACCGTTTCACGACTTCGCATATCGGAGTTTGAAAACCATGTGACTTGTAACTCTTGAAGCGTGATAGCACGAGGTAATAAAGTGATAAACTTTCTTAACGGTTAAGTGATGGTGATTTAGGACTATTAAGGCCATCGCCACTTCGCATGTCAGGGTATTGAGGTTTTCAGTGGGTAAAGGTCATAAAGTAAAAGACAGCCTGAAAACCAACTTTGATTTTAATAATTATATTTCAACCACTTGGAAAAGGCGGCTCCAACAATTGCATTGGACGTTGGTGATAGTGATAGTTTTTCCTGTATGTAATTAAGGGGGAGTGTTAAGGAAAATACATAATTACATCCTTAACTAGTTACTTATATAGTTTACCATTACAGGAGTTGGTAACTTCTGTAACTTCTTGTAACCATGTTGTAACCATATTGTGTAATTATACATCTTCATATTAATAGAATACACATCAATTAATCTTTTCATAATACATTTGGACTCTATTATATAGAATGCATGGGTTGTTATCAGATCTAACTTATTCCAAATACAGAAGGATGGGTTGAGAGAATATCTTAACAACACACCAAACAATGATCTCACAAATCCAATTGTCAAACAACCTCCTAAGAATAATATCACAAAACTCATGTAGAGATTGACTTACTTCTCAATACATTAGCAAGCATATTAGATAGGCGTTGGCTAGCTGTTCTACTAAATTTCTTTTATCTCCGGAATGAGGTGATATAAATTTACATGAATCACTATTTTTTGTTGTTCAAAATCCATTTTTGAATGTAGAAATGGATTCAGCATGCTAAAAAACTCCCAGGACACAAAGATTTTACAGAAATAATCATTTAAATCTAAGAATCCAACAATTTCTGACCAGATTTGAAGCAAATATCCTCAGAAAAAATCTTAATTTCTTCGAATCTTTAGCCTAAGTAGGAATTATATATTCCAACACATCATCTTCAAAATTAAAGTTCTGTATTTTATGAATGAAATAAAGAGAATCTTTAATAATAAAAAAAAGGTTTTACGGACCAACCAAAGATTGAAGCTTATCGACAAGATATCAAGCAAGGACATAATATCAGCAAAAACATGAGGGGAGACTCCTATGACCGCTCACTATAGGTCTAAAATCCTGTGCAGTAACATCAAAAACAGGGGCCGAGAAAGTGGCTCAACCGCAATCAGAGACAGACTGGGAAGAGATGAATGAGAGCAGGAACGAGATATAAGTATATGATGTTTTAAAATCTTACACAAATATATGATGTTTTAAAAAGAAACACATTACAGATGAGGAAGATCTACATACTCTATCCTTAAATAGAGTGGATTTTTATTATTAAATGTGCAACGGCCAGAGAGTGGCGTTCAACAATGACGGCCCTTGTAGGCCACCAAATACACAACCTGCTTGACTCACGGAAGGAAGAATCTGGGAGGCAACGTCTAGTTTTAGTTGTATCTCTCTTCACTAAAGTAACTCAATAATTTTATTAGATGACCGTCATGTAGTTAACAAAGTACAACATCATCTCTCTGTCTCCTTGGAAACGGTTTGTGTACAACAAAATACTGCAAGTTGGCAATACCAACGCAGTCTTGTCGTACTGCAGCAATAGAATAATGAAAATAATCACGACATGAAGTAGAATCTTGCTGCGATATAATAGATACTTATTGAACGAGTCACTCTAAGTAATTAGCCCCACTGTAAAGCAAAGCAGTGCCAACAATCATTTTACAATAGGTTGGGCTTTAATATTTTGGGGCCATCCTTATCTGTATTGGGCATACCATGGGCACAATCAATTTAAATTCTCGATTATTCCACTGTCTGCGCTGCCATATTTATTCATCATTTTCCAGCTTAATTATATCCCATTGTCTTCATAATTCACTTGTTTTTATTTTTATAAGTCAAGATAAACTAGCACAACCGCTAAATCGCAGCTGAGAACGCCTAAAGGTAGCTGCTGAGAACGTGTGCCTCCAATATACTGAGAACGCGTGCTCCCAATATAAAACATTTGTGGTAATCCGTCGATTTAAGGTTAAATAAGGTTAAAAGATCATTAATTGTTCCCATTATCAATAGGTGTACGCCTTTTGGCGTAAAAATTCAGATACGCTTCCAAGTTGGAAATGTTCCATCCCTGCCTCCCTACATGAAACAGATAGAAACACATCGCATAAGTCTATTATATATATATATATATATATATATATATATATATATATATATATATATATATATATATATATATATATATATATATATATATATATATATATATATATATATATATATATATATGCCCCCGCGCGCATTGATGGAGCCATGGGCAGTGAGCGAGTGTTCATTGTGAATGTTTTTTACTACCAGTTCTAAAACCCATGAACGCTAACGTGCACTAGAATCATCTATCATTTTTTCTTTATAAAAATGTTCCATGTATATATAACAATTAATGTTTTTTTATAATTTTTTAAATTTAATTTCAAAATTTAATTTAATTTCAAAATTTAAATTTAATTTAATTTCAAAATTTTATTCCAAACAATATGAAAAAATTATAGTGATTCAAAATGCTTTGCACTTAGAAAATGGACACAGTGCAATGATATTCATATTGATCCAGGTGGATATCGGTGGCCACCCACCTTCTCCAACTGGCCCAAAACATGTTTCTGGCAATTTTGGTAATTTATTATTTTTAGCAGTTTTTAACTTCTGGGGCCATTTCGAGTCCCTAAATGATGTTTTTTGAGAAATGTTGTTCACCCAAAAGTTTTAGTTCTCGGATAGATATTTCCAATGAGCTATCATACGCCTAAAACGGAGATAGTATGCAAAAGTTACGACCCCAGGAAGTTGATGCACCAACTTACCCAAACGGGGCCCACATGACTTTTGGCGCTTCATCTTCCAGGGTTAGGTTTTTGTCATTCCTTCTTATTGTAAAAAGGCCTTCAGAGCCTCATTGTAATGATCTTCTTGCGAATGCGAGTAGCCGTCACATCTCTTCTCAGAGATAAGCTGCCACCATTCTAGCGAGTCTTTCACTCTGTATTTTTACAGTCTCTATACATTTCTTTCATTAATAGAAATCGTGTATTACTGTATATCTATGACTCTTTTTATATTTCCGCTATATCTTTGTTATATTGTTGTCTCTCTTACAATACCTTTGAATATTTCTATGTTATATCTCCACTCTCATTTCGTGCCGAAAATAATCCAGATCACATATGCTTTGAACCCCACACATATATAATCTAAAAAAATATTATTGATATGAAGAAAATAGTAGAATAAGATTCTTGCACTATATATATATATTTTATTGATATGAAGAAAATAGTAGAAGAAGATTCTTGCAACATAAAAAATACATGTTCTTTAAATTAGTTTCTTCTTTTGCTCTTTCTCTTATGAATTGTTAGTGGTAATGTAAACATGAAAAAACAACAATCTCTTAACTTGGAGGGATTATTCAAGGTACATTTACAATGAAAAAAAAGAAGAAATGTAGGAAATTGAATTGTCTTTCCCAATATATAATTTTATTTATATTATTTGTGTATAACTATGTGAAATTTTATTTTTTGTAATAGTGGTATGTTATTTTTCAAAAAAAATATAATGCATATGTTTCTATTAATGTAGGTGTTGAGTATCTTAATGATGGAATTTCCTTTAAAAAAATTGTAGAAATGTAGTGAACACATTTTTCTAGTGCAGTGTATTTTTTCAAAATTTATAATATTAATTTTGTATTTTTTTAAATTATAAAAGTCATTATATCCTTGAAATTACAAGGCATGCATTAGTGGTTTGAGGGTCTTAACATTATCAAACAATTTTAATCTTTTTAGATTGTAAATCTTAGTCTCTTCTAGTGTGACATATAACTTATTTTTAAAATAAAAGAGGTATGTATTTTAGGATTTTGATATATGTCAAGACAAAAATATATTAAAAATAGAAATCAATATTAATTTTTTTAAAATTATACAACTCTAACTATGTCTATAGTTTAGTTTCATTGAAAATGACTTTGTGTATCCTATACAAAAGTAAAGTAAAAAATAGAATTATTGAAAGGTATCTAGAAAAATGGAGGTTTTAATCTATTTGGAGCCCAAACCACTAGATTTCTCACTCCATACCTAAATTTGAGGCAACCAAATCAAAGAACATGTAGGTTGAGGTTGTCACTCCTGTCGATTTTTTTGAAATGACAGGAACATGCATGCACTCTACAACACGTGTGTGTTCTAGAGCTTGCATGTGTGTGCAGTCTAGAGTGTGCATGCGTGTTTATCACTAAACATCCACAAGGTGGGTTTGACAAGATTGCACCAAAGAAATGTTGTAGACATCTAAGTTCATCAACAACATGTCGACCCACCACAAAGAACCTTTCAAGAGTATCATTGGTCTCCCAATGGAGATAGTCAGCATGGGTATGGGTCTCGGGACCTTGGACATGGCCAAGGAAGGAAACATGAATGGTAGGCCCTAAAGGAAGCTTCTATCCATATAGGGCCAAGAAGGATGCCTCGAACAACCACATCTTTCCTCTTAAGTATCCCCGACCTATCATTGTGCATGTTGGTGCCACTAGGTGGTTTTGTGTAGAAGATATATGTCTCAAGGCCTTGGAAACTACCTACCTCTTCTCACCTCCTCCCCCTTTTCCCCTCTCACCTCATCCTCTCATGCCCACCTCTCATTGTCTCACCTATCTCCCACTCTTTTATCACCAATCTCTTTGTGCCACCTATATCCCTCCCTTACCCATCCACCCTTTTCCTCTCCTCCCCTTTGCCTCTCTTGCACCACCCCCTCATAACCACCTCCCCTTGTCTCACCTATCTCCCCCTCTTCTCGTCCCTCTCCCTTTGCCACTCATATCCATGCATGTTCCCTCTCCACTCATATCCTCCCAACCCCTTCATCCCCTCTACCCCTCATCTACACCCTCTATTAGCCCACCACATCCCCCCCTCCCCTCTACCCAAACCTCACCTCCTCTCTAGCTCCTCCTTTGGCTTTCCTCACCCTCCTCCTTAGCTCCTTCCTCCTATCCTTCATTCCCACCACTCCCCCTTCCCTACCCTTATACCCTTCAAATTTTCTCTCTTCCTCCCCTTTAACCTTATACCCTTCATATTTTCTCACTTCCTCCCCCTTTGCCCCTCTCACCCCATCCCCGCATTCCCACCTCTCCTAGTATCACTTATCTCCCTCTCTTTTTTTCCATTTCCCTTTGCCTCCCATGCCCATACACATTCCCTTTCTTATGACCTCCTCTCCCAACCCTTTGATGAACTTTCCTTCCTTTCCTTAATTCCCTCTACTCCCCCTCCCCTACCTATCATCCCTTCATCTATTCTCACCTCCATATATATCCCACCACATCCCCCCTTCCCCTCTATCCCCCCTTGGATCCTCTCCTCCTCCCTCATCATATTGTTTCCCTCTCCCCCTTTGTAACGTCCTCCACCCCAGCTAAGCAACATTACGGTGTGAAATACTCTTACAAATTAAAATTATTGCTATCTAATTAATTTTTTGTAGCTTCCATCTACAAACTAAAACCAGATTTAGCTATTGTTCGCTACCATTAAATTGATGCATATATAGAATATTAAAATAGACAATAATGCATCTTAATAATTCAACACATCATCCTATAAATCATTCTTAAATACACAAAGTTCATGCGCAACAATTTAACTCATAAGCAGAACACATAAATGGATAAAACACTTATTTTTTTATAATCAGTTGTGAAACTAGCTTCTTGGGATGGATTTTCCACCCAACCATAGATTAATTGTTCCAAATATCAATAGCCAATCACCACTGAGTTGAGGCTAGTAATACACAAAAGAGGGTGGCCTCCCATTGTCCACACACAGCTCATAAAACTGACAACCCACTGGTATTCTCCTACAGTTATCCTGATTTTCCACCATCTCTCTTCCTTTCGACTTGCCCAACCCAAGGAATTCACCCCTTCATTGATCTCAATCCCTAGGTCATCCCATTCATTTATTAGGGTATCTTTGGCACAGTCGACCCAAAATCTCTCAGTTGGGAACTCAAGGGAACTGATTGCCAAGAAAACTACCAACAACCAACATCAAACAATTGTTGTTACAATGCAACTCACACAAGATTTCATTCTTCAGGCCTGGAAACCTATCTCTTTAGTCTTCAAATCCAATTACGATCCAATATGCTCCATATTTATCTAGAATTTACCCTCCATGGTTTTTGCAGCTCCAAGCTCTTTTTCTTTCTCTCTACTTGTTCCTCATGCACAAAACTTGGTTGTCTAAAATTGTTGTCCCAACCCATACAAATTTCCTCCCTTTGGTTTGCCTTTCTTGACTCACACACTTCTCCAAGACCCCATGTGCCCAATAACTATGGGATGCGACCACTCACACCCACCCTCTTACATGTATTCAATGATTAGCTTTGGGAACACTCAATAAAAAATTAGAAGGTTCATATATCAATAACAATTTTAGGAAAATGGGTTTAATTAATATACATGGAAAACTCCGCCTTGGACCCCTCTTGGCCATTCTTTTATACACTCCCCCCTCTTGTGGATTATTTCAGTCCTCATCTCCATCCATGTCCCACTTAGCAGTTGGCATCATATTTTATTATTAAAACATAGAAATACAATTTGCATATTACATTGCTTGGTTGTAGCCACATATTATATCTACATTAAGCATTAATTAAACTAGGGATTATAGTGGGGATGTTACATTCCCTCTCCCCTACAATTGTGTTTCATCCTTGGTGCACTCTATGTTGATATACATATATGAAAATTTGCATCATAATACTTAGAAAACAAATTATGCAATTTTAAAAATCTCGTAGCAATTCCAACCATAATATCTTGTTCCTCTCAACTCGTCAATCCAAGGAATGTACCATTTTTTTTATTAGGAATAACCCAAGGAACGATTCATTCTTTTATCAGGGTCCCTAGCGCAGTTGGTTATAACTCTGAGATGTGGTTCTAGAACTCTAGCTTCTCAAAATGGAGTTTTGCATTATGTTTCCTTCAAAATTGTCAAAAAATTGTGGTTATTCTTTCCACATGTTTTCTTCATGTTCCCATGTAGCATCTTTCGGACTGTAGCAGGTTCATTGAACCTTTACCATTCATATGGCCTTGTTCCTAATAACTTTGGATTTCCAGTGCAGGAAGTGTATTGGTTCCAACCAGAAATCTCCTTCGTGCTCCACCTGGATCACATTCCAATCAATTATGTTGTTAAGATCAGGGCACATATTTATTTAATAATGATACATGAAATACATTATGCACTCTCATGGATGCAGGTAATTTTATCATGTATGCAATTGGCCCAATATTTTCTAATATTTCAAAAGGTCCACAATTTCTTGCTGCCAACTTTGGGTAACTTCCTAATCTCAATGAACTTCTCTTCACCTTCACTTTCAATAACACATGTTCACCCACTTTAAAATATCTAAACACTCCATTCTTGCTTGCATATCTTTTCTGTCTATCCTAAGAAGCCGTTAAATTATGCTTAATCCTTTCCATTTGTTCTTCCATTTCCTTTAACAAATATAGCCCAACAACTGTTCTTTATACTGGATTATCCCAACTCACTGTTATGTTACACTTTTTGTCATACAATGCTTCAAACAAACTCATTTTTAGTGAGGCATTATATCCATTATTGTTGGAAAATTTAACTAAATGAATATGATATTCCCATTTTGATGGCTAATCCATCACATACATTCAAGGCATGTCTCAATGATTCTATTAGTCCTCCCTGTTTTCCCATTTGACTCTAGGTGATACATTGTACTAAGATTTAGATTTGTCCCAAAGCCTTTGAACAAACCCTTCCAAAAATTGGAAGTAACCTTTGGATTTTTGTCTTAAAAAATTTCCTTAGGCACACCATGTAGCCTGACAACTTATTTCATGTAGATTTCTACAATATTCATTGCCTTGTGTGTTGTCTTCATTGGAATAAAATGTTTTCCTTAGTTAATTTATCCACCACCACCTTGATGGAATCATGCTTCTTCACTATTCTAGGTATTTTAGTAATAAAATTGTCTGTAACAACTTCCCATTTCCATTATGGAATGATTAATGGCTATAGCAACCCTGTTGGATTCCTATGTTCAATCTCCACTTTCTGACACTCTAGATATCTGGCTATGTAATTAGCCACTTCTTTCTTCATTCATGGCCAAAAATATTGGCTTCTTACAGCTACAATTGTTTTATGATATCTTGGGTGTCTAGCATATGGAACATTGTGCATTTCCTTTAACACTGCATTTTTCAACTCATTAGAATTCGACATATATACTTTACCTTTGTACATGAGAATTACATCTTCTTTCAGCTCATAATAATTAATTTTTTGCTGAAAATTACCTTGTTGTAATGTCTCTTTTATTTTTAGATATTGTTGATATGAATTTGTTGTTGCAATAATATTATCTTTTAAATCATTTCTATACATGATAATGGATGCAACATGTGCTTCATGAGCTCCCTTGTACAGTGCATCAACCACTTGATTTTCCTTTCCTTTTATATGATTAATTTCAAAGTCATATTCACTAAGAAATTCAAGCCATCTAGTTTGTCTGGCATTTAATGTTGGTTGTCCAAACCAATGTTTCATACCATAGTGGTATGTTCTTAGCTCAAATTTCTTACCCATGAGGTAATGTCTCCACATTTTTAATGCATGTACAATCGTTTCTAACTCTAGATCATTGGTAGCATAATTCTTCTCATGCTCTTTTAATTTTTTGTACTCATAACATACCAAATAATCGTTTTTACTAAGGAATCCACTGAGTCCTTCCTTGCATGCATAAGTGAACACAACAAAATATTCATCTGGCTTTGCAATCCTCAATATTGGCACACTTGTCAATATTTCCTTCAACTGTTGAAAACTCTCTTTACACTTGGAATTCCATTCAAACTTCACTCCCTTCTTCTGCAAATAAGTGATTAGACTTGCAATCTTTGAGAATCATTTTATGAATCTTCAGTAATAACTAGCAAGACCCATGAATTATCTAACCTTTGTCACATTTCTTGGTGTTGGCCATCCTTTAATGGCCTCTATCTTCTTAGGATCCAATGTTATCATATTTGCTCAAATGATATTTCTCAAGTAGTGAACCTTCTTTTGATAAAATATACACTTACTTAGCTTAGCATACAATTTATTCTCTCTTAGAACTTGCAACACCATTATGAATTTTTTTTCATGTTCTTCCGAATTAGAGTAGATGAGTATATCATCTAGGAACACAATTATAAACTTTTCCATGTACTCCCTAAACACTCCATTCATTAGACACATAAAAATAGTCGTGGAATTTGATAGCCCAAATGCCACTACCATGAACTCTTAATTCACATATATTGTCTTGGATGTTATCTTGATAATGTCTTCTTCCTTTACCCTCTTTTGATGATAAATCGATCTCAAGTCAATCTTGGAAAATATTCTTTCACCTTTCAGTTGATCAAACAAATCATCAATTTTTGGCAAAGGATATTTGTTCTTTATTGTGACCTTATTCAATTGTCTAAAATCAATACAAATCCTTAAGGTTCCATATTTCTTATTTAAAAATAGCACTGGGGATCCCCAAGGTGACACACTTGGGCGTATATACCCCTTTCTTAACAATTCTTCAAGCTACATATGCAACTCCTTAAACTCTGGTGTTCCCATTCTATACGGTGTCTCGGACACTGGGGCAGCTCCTGGCACCAAATCAATAGAGAAATCAATGTCTCTCTTGGGTGGAAAACCTAGGATTTCTCTAAATAAATCTTCAAAATCCCTTAAGACCAGATGGTATGCAATGCTTGCCAATTCATCTTTAACTGCATCTTCCATATGGGCTGCAAAAATCTGACATCACTTCCTGAAACTCTTTTTCAACTTCATAGTTGAAATCTCTCTAACAACTACAACTCTTGGAATAACTTGAATATTTCCTTGTTTCCATTCTTCATGAAGACATGTGATTGTCTTGTTGTAATAGTCTAGGACAACATGGTGTTTTTCCAACCAATCCATTCCAATTAGACAATCATATGAACCCAATGGTATGGTGTTTACATCTACCTTTGTGTTGAGTCCATTCATGTCTATCGGACAATATTTAACAAGATCATTGATTTTCCTCTTAGCCCCGATGGTTAATTTAAATAACCAAATTTTATTATGCTTACTCCTTTTCAAGTGAAATATGTCAACAATGTTAGCATTTATGTAACTATGGCTAGCTCCAAAATCAATTAAAATTGATATGGCTTGGTTATCAATCTTACCTTCCACTTCAATCATGGGGGATTGGTATTCCACTTGTTTGTTGTCCAAGGATGCATAAATCCTTTGCAAGTTCCCTCCCATGTCTTCCATTGTTTCAAACTCATGAATGTTGTGGACAATCCTCATTCTTTCCCCTTTGCGAGGGAAGTCCTTATATAGGTGATTCCTCTCACACCCCCAACATTGTATAGGTTGATGCCTTGGCCTTTTCCCAAACGAATATGAAGTACTATGCTCATTTTGGGTTGACTGTCCTTGTTGATTTTCTTAGGTGTTTTTCTTGAAAAAGTGTGGCTTAAAACATTTTTTCCTCTGATCATTTTTCCATTTCATCTTGTCATTCCAAGATTTTTGTAAAACTGACCTTCCTCTTCTTTTCTCATAAAGATGTCTTTCTCTCCTTATGGTCTCCTCCAAAATCTTAGGGTTATCATATTGAATCTTGTCACTATAGAAGGAGGGTAACCCACTTAGAAACATTTGGATTTTGACCTTCTCATCCTCGATGAAGTCGACATGCTTTAGTAACTCAAATAACATTTTCTCATATTCCTCCATTGTCATGGTTCCCAACTTGAGTTCAAATAATTATTTCATATTCCTTTCATAATAATGCTTAGACAAATATTTCTTTTGGAAATATACTTTGAACTGCTTCCATGAGATCCTCTTCTCATCAAGGTGTTTATCTTGATTAAGTTGATCCTAGCACATGGTTTCCTTTCCTTGTAAGTGGTAGGCTACAATTCTAGCTTCTACCCATGAGGGGTAATCATGTAGCTAGAAATATTTCTTCACTTCCAATAGCTAGGCCTCGACCTTTTCTCTTTTCTTGTGCTCACCATTGAAATTTGGTGGCTTGATATTCCTGAGTTCACCTTGAAAGATATTTGCCTCAGGCCTTATCCTTTTCCTCCAGATAGGAGACACACTTGAGATACTCTATAGCCCCAAACTTGCATGATTTATTTTGTTGGATTTACTTGGAGAATGATGGTTCCTACTCATGCTTCTTGACTTTCTATCATTCCTATGATCATACCTTTTTCTTTGGGATCTAGATGATGACACTTTTCTAGCAGTAGCTTCTTGCTTGGTGTCGAAGTTCTTGTTGAATTTCTTGTTGTTGTGAGTGGGAAATCCCTCTACAGACTAGCACTTAGGGTTTTATCATGCATGCAGAAAATAACTAAAGATTCCTACTTTCTACCGTCATCCCGGACCTAATCCCCATTATTCTTAAACAAATACATAGTTAAGAAGATCAAGTGAGCATACCTTATTTTAGGCGTTTGATATCGATCCTTCTTCACGCTTGACCCCTCTTTGACTGCAGCTCTCCTCCCAAGGATGACCTACATTCACACAAGACAAACAAAGAACTCCACATGTATTTGATCTACAGATTAATGGGTTAGAGATTTAATCAACATGTACACAATAAACCATGAAAACCTCATATGGTGGGACGGGAAAATTACTTCTTTATTATTAACTTCAACAAATCAACTTACAATGATGAAGCCGACCACTGCTCCACGAACCTGGTCCTGGGATCCTCTTCAACTGTCCTCCAACTTATTTTCTCTATATTTCTCTTTGCACAAGGAAGGCTAAAGGTTGGGACAAAGGGAATGTGCAATCGGGTATAGTTTCTTTACTATGATTATCCTCTTCCAAATGGGACCCCTAACGCTTCTTTTATAGGCTATAATAAGCTAGGTATTTGGTCGAACCCTCGGTCATTCATGGCCGAAAGGATTATTTAACTCACCCAAAGTTGTGTGTTCCATCAACAACTTTCCTTTTTTCGTGCTTTTGTAGGTGCACGCGGGCTGTCTTGGGTCAGCTAGCGTGTACACACGTGCAGTAATGGAGCAAGGCACGTGGGCCTTTATAAAAGGGTTTTTTAAGAAGAGTTGTTCAACAGTGTTTTGGCAAAGAAGGAATCTGAGATGGCCTAGTGCCAAGTAAGCATGTCTAGTGCAAATTAGGGTTATAATAGATGCCCTCTAATGTGTGAGGTCAGAAGAGCATATGATGGCCGGAATGTATTAACAATCTTCATCGATGTGCTGAACAAGTGAGCCCAGGGACCAAAAATCGGGAGGTGCCATCTGCAAAAATAATAATTGTCTCACTGAGGCAGGCATACCCATGCTCGGGATAAAATAAAATCATGGCTACCAATCAAATACACTGTAGATCCATGTCATATAACTATATAAAGTGTATCCACGAGCAATATGTAAATTCTAACCTTGTACAATATCTACTGCAAACTGATATTCAGAAAAGAACAGAAAAGATGCAATGGCAAATACAAACATTACACAAAGATTTTTCACCTGGAAACCCAAACCGGGAAAACCAACATATATTATATTGATACACATTGTGTTACATTTTTTACAATACAATATACATATAGGAGCCAGCGGCATCCAAAAACCTAACCCAATGACCTGGATTAGTCCAAAACCCTAATTCCTTAACCGGAAATAGAAAACCATTGGCAAAAACCATGTGCCAAAAACCACCTAATATCATGTGGTCCCAGAAATATGTCGTTCCAGAAATATGTCGGCCGGAAACCGGCGAAAATATGTCGGCCCAAAAAAAAAAATTCGGGGGCGCTGCACCCCCCTCTTACCCCCCTGCGCGCCCGGCGTAGGCGCTTAGACACTACTACTTGTGCAAAGAATATAACACATACCCAACACAATACACAGTGGAACTACATCTCGAAATCAAAAAGATATACGTGTAGAGTATCCATCTTCTTAGAAGCTGATAAGGCCTGATGGTTGGAGATGAGGTCTTCAAAGCTTGAGAAACAACTTCAAAATCTTCAAAACTCGGGTAGGAGTGTAATATGAGTGTACGAATTCACTATCCAGAGGTCTTTGATGACTCATTGGTCATGGACTAGAGAATCTTGACGATTAGACTGAAGGCTTCATTGATTTCGAATAAAGACTTGATTGGACTTTCGGGATGGCTGGGCATGAGGGTAAGAAACAAACTGCAGAGGGGCCCACTCAGGCTTGGTAAAAACTTTCCTTGGACAATAGCACAACAAATGATGAGACTCAGGTAGCATGGCATTAACATAATTTTACGAGGCAGGAGGCAATGCAAACTTTCCATATGTTTGGAAGAATAACCAAACAGAGGAGGACATAGCTCTACGTAGTGAGAACAACTTCCTAAGGTCGTATTAAATCCGAAAGTTTGACAAACAAACGAATATATGTGATTCATCCAAGGGCGACTCATTATGTTGCCAATAAATAAAATACTTTTCCCTTCCTCTTTTTGGGGTATATTTGCTTTTTTTGTCTTTTTCAATAATTTTGGAAAAAGGATTAAAGAATGTTACGTTACAAAGGAGAAATGAGTGTTGCAAACATACAAGTTCAGGGCGTAGGGACAAAACTGATGTTCAAAGTAAGGACACTCGGGAAAAATCCTCCAGGGGCCAAAGGTGTCAAGACGTGGAGGCAAAGTGCTACAGGGCTTGCACATAAGGCATTCTTTAGATGGTTCATTTGAGAGAAACATGGAGGCAGCATTAGGCCAAAGATGCGGGTATGAAAATGCGATTAATACAACACACAATGGTAACGTCCTTCGATGTGAATTTAATGAGCCCAGAGAAGGTAAGCTCGGTGGTTTTTCATATTTAGAGAGCCTGAAAAAACATAAAAGGAGACTCCACTGGGGAACCTTTTTCAAAGGTAGTCTAGTCAGTTCAAAAAAGGGGTAAACTAGCACCGAAAAGACGTCTATTCAAAACCATTTTAACGAGTGTGATAAAGACAAGATAACTTGGCCATTTTTTCATTTTTAAGGAGTCTAGAAAAAGCTTAACTATGGACTCCGTCAGGAATGTTCTTCTGGACCATTTTAACAAGTGTGAAAGAATAAGGTCACTCAACGATCTTTTCAATTTTAGGGAGTTTGAAAAGAGCTTAACTATGGACTCCATGGGGGTTCCTTTTTCGTACATTTAGTCCCTCGGGCCCAAAAAAGGGTTAAAATGATACCTGAGAGTACTCTTCTAGAGAACTGAAGTTCCTTAGAGTATACCTTTATTCGTATAGTTGACCATCCGGACTGAAAAAGGGGTAAACTACCGTCGGACAGACGTGACTTCAAATTTCAGTTTAACAAGTGTAAAAGGCCACAAGATCCCTCGACAATCTATTCATGTTTAGAGGATCTGAAAATGGATTAAAAGAAGACTTGTTATGTATTTGGGAGTCCCGAGGGTGAGGTTAAGAGTGAAAAGGAATCATGCAAATGAGGCTCAAACTCATAATTAGGAAAAAGAACAAGGACTCTTGAGCCTACATTCATTAGAGACAGCATGGACACCATAATGAAACCAGGATCTACCTAGGGCATCCATGTTCCAGTAAGCTCTACCACCAACTCGCAACACTTCTAAAGAAACAATGATGATTCCATGTCACAACCTGATGGGATCGATCCTATGGAAAAGGGATAAAGACAACGAGATACAAAAGTTAGGGTGGAAACCTAACCTACATTCTCAAGTTGATCATCTGAGGTTTCTCCACGAACCGTCAAAAGTTACCCAAAAATCCAAAAAAAAATGTCCTATTACCCGATCATACCCTTCCAACGCAACTCCTGAATCACTCTAAATGGTTTTTGCTTTAAAGAAAATGATAGGGGCGGCCAAAAAAGTGACAAAAAAAGGCCAAAAAGTCTATAAATAGAAGCTGACAGCTCATTATCACCATTGTTGATTTGGAAATTGACTCTGGAGAAAAAAAACCCCTTTGATAAAAGTGGTGATTCCGAGAGCTACAGTGGACGAAACGACCATATGTCTGGACCAAGTAAGTATAAACTCTCTCCTCTTGCAATTTAAATCTTTATTTATGTTTTTGGTTTCAAGTTTTGGGGGAGCGTCGACCTTCAAAAGGTCGACCCTAGGTCCGCGCGAGCTATCTTATGACAGACCGTGTGTACATTCAGGCAAAGTAAAAAAAACACGCGTGTACATGCGATTGTCCATTACAGCCTGTGTGGACCCCCTTATTTAATGAAAAAATCTAAAAAAAACAAGAGTTAACCCTCCTGAACTTGGTGTTTTGCAGGATGTATGTTCACTGGAGGGAAAGAGAACATGAGGAGGTTAGTGAGTTGGTCAGGGAAGACCCCAATGCTATGGCTGCCTTAATGAAATGTGGGCTACTCAAGTTCTTCCTATGTCCTTTTATGCAGGCACAACCTAGGCTACTGAATGCCTTGGTTGATTATTGGCATCTCGATGTGGAGGCCTTTATGTTAGAGGGGCAACCACTAGTGCCCACGACAGAGAACATATACTTTTTGACTGGCCTCTCCAGGAGAGGGGAACCAGTCAATTCCCAGACATTTCCTTCGGGGCCTCATAACATATCGGAATTGATAGGACTTTATTTTGTGGCTGGTACAGACCGATCAAGCTCATAGGTGCCCATAAGCAAGATCACAGACTTATCAATGCAGGCGATTGTGTCTCTTATTGGGAAGATGACTGGTTCTGCGGATCTACATCAGGCATCCCGTGCATAGATGAAATGTGCAGTCCAGTTCTTAAATGCACAAATATTTGATTGGAGCACTACACTTCTAGATTGTATGAAGAGGCAGTTGAAAGATTACCGGTCGCAGATGCAGAGGAACTTTGGGTTCAAGACGATTCTATGCTCTTTCGTCTTTGAAAGAGTTCCAAGCTTCAGTCCTTGAGTGGTGGTACGAGGACATCAGGCCTCTCTTCCTGTGGCTTGCAGATGGGCAGTGTTACTGCCACGACAGGGTGGTGGAAGAACCAATGAGTCCTTTGATGATGATTTTTTCTCTTGCTTGTCGCGACATATCTCAGTCATAGAGGATTACCCTTATGATGGTTATGATTTCTTAAGAGATCTTGAGATACCAGTACTTCCTGGTGAGGAGCGAGGAGAGATGGGTAAGTTTGCATCCTTGTTTTTTTTGTGTGAAACATATGTAATTTTTATGTTTTTTTTTTATATATATATATCATTTTTTTATACCAGAGTATTTGATAGATATGTGTCTATTGTGTCCAGATGTGGGACCAGTGCGACCTATTGATTATGCGAGGAACGGGCGTTGTCCTCGGCCAGGGGCCGCACCTGCTGTCACAGGGGGACCAACAACAGTAGGAGAGCTTCCAGCTGAGGAGGATGAGAGGGTTTTGACACGAGTCGAGTGAAACTTTACCTCACTCACCCGCACAGTCCCTATGGCAGAGATTGAGGATTTTCCACCATCTATGCAATCTCATGTAGTGGGGGCACCACGGACATGGGTCCGATTGTTTCGGCATTTGGCAAACGTTGTTGATCATTACAACAGGGCCCATAGGCCCTGACCTTAGTTATTCTAGACTTTTCACATGCCGAGAGCACTACTTCTATATATTTTTTGAGGGCATAAGCCCCATGACTCATTACTGGTCATACTTTTGAGGCGCTTGCGTCCACCTATGTACTCTGGTGATTATGATATTATATATGTATTTTTATGTCTTTTTGTGTCTTATGGATCATATTTGCCTTTAAAAATGTATTTACATGTTTATGTGTATTTCCTTTCGTATGTGTGCGAGATGCCAATCTAAAATTTGATTAGCTAGAGTATCTGTAATTTGGTTTAATCTCCTAGGAACATGAAAATATGTAATATAATCAAAGCTTTGTTCTAAGAGACATACCCTAAGGAATCTTCAGTTTAAAGTCGGATCATGAACACGGTAGACTCTATTTAACCGAGACACAACCAACTGAGCATATAAATAGACCCGGAGATGAGAGATACCAAATGATAGGGCATCATGAAGCAACTCAATAACTACACTATACTCGGTGACATTGTTTGTGGTGTCACCTAAGCATATACCTTTGGAAGATAATAACTAGTGTCGAGGTGTAAAAATTACCCAAGCTACGGAGGCAAGCCTCTGAGTGTGCCAGTTAGCACTGTTTGCGTACCTAATGAACACCTCATATTCACTTGACATCTACCACAGTGACGAAAGATAACATCAAAAATGACACATCCATAATACTAAAAGAAACTAGAAAGAAATAGTACAAAGACTATACATATGTTACAAAAAGTTACCCATGGTGACCTACCTATGAGTAATACTTCTTGAGGTAGAGCCCATTTCTAGGCTCTGCCAAAGCATTTACCTCAAATTCAACCAGATGATAAGCACCCTTTTTTAGAACCTCTTTTATGATGAAAGGTCCGAACCACATGGGTTTGAATTTTCCTACCCCCAGGGGGTCCTTATCTTGGTCATAGACTAGGACAAGGTTGCCTTCAGAGAAAATCCAAGGATGAACCGACTGATCATACTGACACTTGACTTTATGTTTGTGAGACTTGTTGGCCAGGGCTACATCACGACGCTTCTCATGAGCCGCTCAAGGCATAATAATCGTTATTCAAGTGGAGAAGTGTCTGGAAATAACTGTACTGCCAACTTTAGGGATGGGATCTGACATTCGATAGCCAAGACTGCTTCTAACCCGTAAATGAGTTGAAAAGGTGAGAAACTGATTGCAGTATTAATAGACGTTCGGTAAGCCCATAATGTTGAGTATAACATCAAATGCCAATTTCACTTGGCTGAGTTGATCATTCGCTGTAGGATGTTCTTAATAGATTTATTTACAGCTTCCACCTAACCATTTGCTTGGGGGTAGTAGGGTGACGAATGTTCTTTCCGCAACCCAAGAATTGATGTTAACTCGGTCATCATCTGGTTCTGAAAGTGACTTCCATGGTCAGTGAAAATCTCTCTCGGGACGTCGAACCTTGCTATTATCTGGTTGAATAAAAATAGAGTCGTAGTCTCTCCATTATCTTTAAACGTTGTCATAGCTTCGACCCAGTTTGTGAAGTAGTCTATGGCTACAATGATATAAAGGTGCCCCCTTACTGAAGGAGGGTTGCATGTAATGTAATCAATCCCCCACTTGGTGAAGGGACCAACTGTGATGACAAGAAACATGGGAGCGGGATGTGCCCTGATCTTTCGAGAGAAGATCTGACATGAGTGGAACTTCTTGACTGACTCGATACAATATTTGATGAGTGTCGACCAGAAGTAACCTGCTTGTAAAATCTTTTGGGTTGTTTCCAACCCAGACAAATGACTACCACATGCTCCAGTATGTAAATCGTTAAGCATGATAACTTATTCTTCGTGAGTGAGACATCGACGCAGGATGCAATCTACACCTCTTCGATACAAGGTATCATTGAGTATGAGATAATTCTTGGCCTAATGGCGTATACAAGGACGCTCATCATGAGAAGCAGAGGTGGGGAAATTCAAAGTCTGGAGATAGATAAGTATATCTTTGTACCAGGGATCCGAAGATGTGATCAAAAACATATCTCCTCTGATAGGCGACTCTTCGGGCACAACATCACCTGAATCAACCGGAAGTTCTGAAATAAGTTCTGCGAAGACCAGTGACTTTTTGGATTTCCCTGAAACGAAATCTAAGTCAAACTCCTGGAGAACGAATATCCATCTACTGATCTTTCCACCTATTACCCATCGTGTCAACATGTACTAGAATGGATTCACAATATCAATGACGATGGTCTTGTGAAACATAACATAATGACGAAACCATTGAACAACATGGACTGCTACCAACGCAAGTTTTTTGATATGAGAATAATTGAGTTCTGGTCTGACTAGGCCTTGACTTAGGTAATAGATCACATATTCTAAGAACAAATCATCTTCCTGAACTAAGACCATGCCAATGGTTGACTCTGCTGCAACCAGGTATAATAAGAAATCTTTGTTATAGTTAGGTGGCCGAAGCAGAGGGGTAGTTGTGAGGGCATGTTTCAACGCTTCGAAAGAGCATTGAGCGGCATCATCCCAATAAAAAGGAATGTCTTTCTTCAATAAACGCATAAATCCCTTTGTGATCTCGGCATAGTTAGCGATGAAACATCTTAAAAAATTTGCCTTTCCCTATAGACTCTGAAGTTAAAGGATTGTGTGTGGGGGAGGAAACTGAATTATTGCCTCAACCTTGAGAGTATAAACCATGATCCATGTTGTTGACACTATGAAACCCAACAAACATCCTGATGTTATGGAAAAGCTGCACTTATTTGGATTCAAGCGAATCCGAAAGTAGCGACATCACTCAAAGATACGTTGGAGGTGTGTGGGATGATATGTTCTCTTGCAAGATCGAGATGCTAAATCATATAAATAGGCCTCGAATATATGATTGAGATCATGGAAAGCAAAAGAAGTGGCCCGCTGAAAGGTCATGCCAGCATTTTTGAGACCAAAGGGCATCGTACGATACGCGAATGTACCCCATGGACAAATGAATGTCATTTTGTGCTGGTCTGCGGGTTTGATTTGTATTTGATTATATCTCAAAAAACCGTCCATGAAAGAGAAGGCCTCGCAACATGCACATTCATCAATTATCTGGTCGATGAATGATGTGGGAAAATTGTCTTTTGGACAGGCCTTGTTCAAATCACGGAAGTCTGTACATACACTAATCATGTCATGTTTCTTATTTATCAACACAGGATTTGACACCCATTGGTTCAAATGGATAGGATAGATAAAACCAGCTTTTAGCAATTTTTCAACTTCAACCTTAATGGTTGTTGCTTTCTTGGGATTAACTGGATGAAGCTTTTGCCGAATAGGATTGGCATCTAGATAAGTTGTGATTTCATGTTCAACTATTTTTGGATCAATGCCTAGCATTTCCTCGTAAGACCAAGCAAAAAATTCACGAAATTCTTTAAATAGATCTGTGTATATTTGAATCTCTCTAAGGGAGTAGTCAGCTCCGACGAAAACATTCTCCACAATGCCAGGGGTTCTGGAGATACTGATCAGTATAGTTTCAGTGATGGTTTCCATATTACCCTCGGCATAGACCTTGTGTGTAGCTAAGGGATTAATAGGACAAGACCTATATCCAGTCATAGTCAAGGTGAATTCTCCAGCTTCGATTCTGTTTAACTTTGGGAGGAAGTATGATATGTGATGGAGATCGTCCCAGGGTTTGTCTGGACTAGTCATTGCTTCAATTAGTGCTTTTTCAGAGGGAAAGACTAAGTCTAACAAATCGATGTCAGTGAGAGAACCTTGAGCCCAAATAGGCTCTAGAAGTGGATCTAACTCTTGTGTAGTAGTTGGATCTGTGTTGGCTGAAGCTTGCTGGACTAAAGAGTACGCTACTTCAATTGTAGACAAGGGCATGGACATGCACAGGTGCCCTGTCCCTTCCATCATGGTCGATGGGGAAGGAAGTATCCACAGATCGTTGAATTAAGTCATGCAAAACGACGAAACTTGGAAAATCTGAACCTTATGGTGGTTGGATATGAACTTGACATCGCCTTGAGGGGGCGGGTAATCGAAGGTACCCATCAAAGATGGGCACAAACCAACCCCTACGTTGACTATGCCTGGTTGAGGATTATCAATCATCAAGACCACGAACACCCCCAATGAAGGGTCAGGTATGGAGAAAGACAATTGATCAATGGTCACAATCCGGTCCTCGGTTGGAAACAACAAGACCCGAAAAACTGTAGCAACCAATGCTTGCATGGCATTAGTCCAACTCCTTCCTAACAAGAGATTTTAGTCGAGTGATGCGTCGACTACTTATACCTTGACGCACACGGTCTTCCCTCCTAACTGCATGGGGAAAGAGGGAATGATACCATGTGGCCGGAACGAATGACCGTCGAAAGTTGTGAGAAGAGTAGGTGATGGAGATAAAATGGGCTAGCCAATGGCCTTCCAACATGCTAAGGACATAACGCATATTGAGGCGCCCTCATCAACCACCGTGTAGAATATATTCCGAGTAAAATTTTTCATGGGGTGAGCCACTACTATCTCAAATGCTACATGGTAAGGCAGACAAGGTTTTAAGTCAGTTGTATCCAGCATTATGGTACTCGGATTACAAGTATCGATAGATCCTAAAGTGGTTAACAAAGATTTCCTCTGGGAAGGGTAGCTTTGGAGGACCTCCAAAGAGGACATCTCACAAGGGGTTTGAGACAAATCCTCCACCATAGAATAGTTCTGGGCGACCCTTGCATTTGGGTTGTGAAAAGATTTTTTGAACGTGCCTTTTGGGATGCGTGTCATTGTTTCGCCCAAAGAATTCTCAATCTGTAGAGGAAGATATGGGAGTTTGGCTTCTTTGCCCTTATCATAAGTTCTTATTTTACTGTAGTCATGCATTCTAGTCGATATAAAAGCATCACCCTTAATCATATACACATTCGCAGATGAAGAATTGTTTGAAGATGGAGAGGGTCCTTGGCTACCCCCTTCCACACTTGTAGAGGCTTGGGTTAGGTTTTGCCCATGCTGAAATGGATTGGTTAACATGGAAGGTTGTTGTTATGTAACAAAATTTTGGGCCTCTGCAAGCCGAGGAAATTGGTGGGTCGGGTGGTCTTCTGCACACAGGTTGCACGGATACCTCGCCTTCCATTTCTCAATGTTTCCCCCGCCAACATTATTAGTGGGTTTCTTATCCCCTTTACTGTTCTTTCATTGTTTTTTCTTTCCTTCAGGCTGCTGGGTGGCCTTTGGATTTGTCAATTGCACTGTGTGTACATATGACGTTTTAGTAGGGGGAGGAGCCAAAATAGTAGTTTGGCTTTCCACTGTGTGTTGTATAGACAATTGCTATAATTGCTTCGTCAGTTTCTCAGTGGGCTTTGTTTGTGTTGAACCAACAATACCATCGACATGTGGTCCAGCTCTCTGTCTGGTTTTATCAAGTATTGAGCGTGGAGCATCTGGAAATATCTTGTATAATAAACTGGATTGAGAATAGATTAGCTCAAGCTGTTGAGCTCTCATGATGGAATCTTCTTCAGAAAACACTCCTGACGTCTTTGGATAATTGTGGGACCAAAGACTTAAGGAACCACTCGAGAAGGAATGCTGGTGGGACTGGCACCTTAATTAAACTCTTTTGGCATCTCCATTCTCAGATGTGATCAGTGATATGGTCCACTTTTGTCTATGCGAAATTGGCCAACAATTTTGTGCCAACGTTGTATCTCATAGGTAATTAGAAATGGTTTAGGAAATCCATTGCTAATTCACAAAATGAAAAGTATCGTGAGTGGTTGAGCTCAATGTACCATTTTGTGGCACTCCCAATGAGAGTATGTTGAAACAATCACAACTATGCGGAGTCATATTTCAATGAGTTAGATGAGAACCAAAGATGGAAGGTGGTCACATGATCTCCTAGATATTTGTTAGTCTTGGCTTCGAACTTTGGTATGTCCGAAGGAAACTTCATCGGCATAGGGGGCCAATGCAGATCATGACAGATAGGGTCATTCAACAACCTCGTCAAATATGGAAAATGCAAGGTTGCCAGGAAAGGTAGTTTGGGTTGTTGGTGATAACCATGGAAAAAGGGACCTGGAGTTTGACTTGCACCAAGTTGCTGGGAAAAGTTTGGCTGTTGGCCTGGGTTCTGGTAAAAACCATGTCCATGACCAACGTACAGATTCTGTTTGTGAGGATACATCATTGGCTGATTCCAAAAATATGACGTAGATGGTTGGGCATGCATTACATTCGGAGGACTTTGGGAAGGGTTGCCCCATGCTGATCCCATGGGGATAGGCATAGTACCTTGTCCGGGGTTCCATTGGTTGTGAAAATAATTGCCATAGATTGGCATTTTTGACGAGGGAACTGATCCCTACCAATAATTCCAAGGCCTTGATGCGGAAGAAGTTCCTGGGTTTGTCCCATGTGTAGGAATAGTGCCCTGCATAGGAATAGGTTGTCCGTAGCTGGGATTGCCCCTAGTTGGGAAAGAAGATAATGAGAAAGCGTTGTTACCAAATGCACCAAACAAAGAAAATGGTGTCGAACCTACCGGCATATTATGGGAAGGTGGTCCTTGACTCCCTGCTCCAAATAAACTATGGTGTGTAGGTGGCCCGACGGATTGTTGGTGGGTGCCATTGAGCAAAGGGGACGAAGGTGGTATATGACCTCCCCTGTAAGGGAAAGCGTTAAAAGGAGATGAAGTGCCCCCCATGTGGCCTTGCAGAGGAGGGCTAGATCTCCCTACCCCCAGACCTAAAATCTGTGAATTGGAGTAGGAAATTACATGACTTGTACCTGAGCTAGGCATCTTGTATGAGAATGGAGGGCATGTCGCACTTGGTGTGAAAGGGGCTGTGGTCACTACCATAGATGGGATCGGACCACTGCGGGAGGTAGAGGCGGTCGATACCATGGTGGCTCAGACTGGTGACGGTGGGTTATGAGGTAAAAAATCTCATGTGGTGACAACCATAGTGGGAATTGAAGAATTCCCAGAAAGAGTGACAACATTTGTTTCCATTGCTGCGTGCGACACTGTCTGGCACTCGTATGGGTGAATCGGTACGATGATGGGTTCTAAAATATTAGTGATTGGAGTTTTAGGTGGACCAAGAGCCTTCGCTCCAAAGTCTAAAACAGTCATTTTCTCTGGATGTTGGTCGGGCACAATTTCTTATGACTTGTTCGCTTCAAAAGACCCTTGTTGGTCTAGCCTTCGCCTTAGTGGTGGCGGGGGTGGCTCCAGTGTAACCAGCGACAAGCCCAAAAGCCTTCATGACCAGTGGAGCTCGTGATCCTCCACTGTGTGAGAAGATCAAAGACACCCTAGGGTTTTCTATTTGTTCAAAAAACAACACACACTAAAAAAGTCTCTACAAGATAAAACAAGCAAACACTAAACTAATTGGAAGAACAGTTACAACAACCAACACTAGAGAAACTTACCAGTGCAAGTGCAACTCAAACATGGAAGCACCCTCCAGGTATACTCTACAAATCTTGGTCTGATGTCTATCCTAGGTACCGCGGTATACCCCCACAATCACCTGTGTATGTCTCTAAAAAGATAGGCAACTAGGTTGCCAGCGCGCGAATAGTCACTAGGCAAGTAATGTGGAAAGTCGAGTAGACCAAAATGAGAAGGGTATTGAGCTAGAAACATGTCAAGGGTATCGAAGGCAAGTGTTATGGAAGAAAACTGAGGACCACGAATGGATTCGAGACCCACGAAGCTCTGTGGCAAATGCAATCGACGGAATCACAAGACAAGCCCTCTATATGTGTTCTCCACTACGATTGGTCCAGCTTTGGAGGGGTTATCTCTGCTCTCTTTCCGCACACAACCTCGTGTTTAGCCCTTGTGTTAGAGGGGGGTCCTAGATAACTTTCACGATACTGGACTTTGACACTCCCTAACTCAGACTCCAATGTTTGATTTTAATGGCCTTGAAGAGTTTCCTCTCCAACCTAATTCAAGGCCCTAATCCTAAACTAGTTGGTTGACCCTACAAACATAAAAAGTCTAATGAATTTTATATTTAGCGTTAATTTTTATGGCTTGTCTTAAGTCAAATGTTATGAAAGTGAAACCAATGATGTTTGAAAGATGAAAGCAAAAATAAACAGAAAGATGGAAACAAAATACCTTCACTTAACTCAAATCTTAAACAACTTTTCAAACTTTAAAATTTTTCTAAGATCTTTGAACAACAAACTCAAAGTAGGATTTCACTCGACTACAAGCTACTTATGATCTAATTAAACCGTCAACAAATTATGAAATCAAAGACTTTTCCCTGGTTACTAATGCAAAACAACACTTTTTAACCAAACAAAGAAATAAAAGATTTTTTTTTTATTTGAATGCTCACAAAGCAAAAAAGGAAAAATATCAACAAGTGAAAACCAAGAAAACTTCTGGCCTAAGTGTAGATCGCAAAGAGTCACTTTAAAAATCACACACAAGAAAATTAAAATTGGACTCTCACACTTGTCTAAAAACCCTATAAAAGAAAATTTTGAAAAAACTTCTTAATGAAAAAGAAAGCTATTGTTGTGATCAAACCTAAGTTACTGATTGCTATGACAGAGACCCAGAAACCTGAGAGGTGTAACTCTTGTCAGAGGAAAGGATGACTACCTCACCTTCAACAAAAATCTTCTCCACAAGCACATTGTTGACACTTCAACAGAAAGCGTGTGCACGCAAGCTGTGGAAAGTCAGAGGGCGTGTACACATGTGTTGGACTTATACAGGCTGTGTGTATCCTTGAAACTCCGAGACAAATGAAAATCCAAGCAATCCAGCCTAGGATGAGACTACTGGTACTGAGAACTAGAATCTCTTAAAGACTCAGACACTTACTTTAACAGAAAAAAGAAAACAATTCAAGGAAAAATTCATAGAACAAACCAATCTGAGGTGAAACCTAAGCTATAGACTGCAAATGACAAAGACTAGAAAGAGTTCCAGAAAACCACTGAGAAGGACTAATTCTGACAGGGAAGAGGATGACTACCTCTCTAAAAGAATTTTTCTAGAATCATACACGCGACTGACACTTCCTTAGCTAGCATGTACACGCAGGCTGTGAGAATGTAGGGAGAGGGTACACACATGCAGACCTTATACATGATGCGTGTACCTTTGTGGGTCTCAGAAAAAAAAAAAAACAATCAAGAAAAGAAACAAAGATAACTGGTATGGAAGACCAGAATCTCTGTTAGCTCAGACTTTTGCAGAAACTTTAAAAATAGGAAATGAAACCAGTTCTTAAAAATAACCAAAAACTATTCCCCAAAACCCTAGAGATCCCCAGTATGGTCGCCAATTCTGTTATGAGTGGGAAATCCCTCTACGGACTAGCACTTAGGGTTTTATCATGCATGCAGAAAAGACCTAAAGATTCCTACTTTCTACTGTCGTCCCATACCTAATCCCCATTATTCTTAAGAAAATACATATTTAAGAAGATCAAGTGAGCATACCTTATTTTGGGCGTTTGATATCGATCCTTCTTCATGCTTGGACACTCTTTGACTATAGATCTCCTCCCAAGGTTGACCTGCATTCACATAAGACAAACAAACAACTCCACATGCATTTGATGTACAGATTAATGGGTTAGAGATTTAATCAACATGTATGCAATAAACCATGAAAACCTCATATGGTGGGACGGGAAAAGTACTTCTTTATTATTAAATTCAACAAATCAACTTACAATGATGAAGATGACCACTGCTCCATGAACCTGGTCCTCGTCTCCTCTTCAACTATCCTCCAACTTCTTTTCTCTATATTTCTCTTTGCACAAGGAAGGCTAAAGGTTGGGATAAAGGGAATGTGCAATCGGGTATAGTTTCTTTACTATGATTCTCCTCTTCCAAATGGGACCCCTAACCCTTCTTTTATAGGCTAGAAGAATCTAGTTATTTGGTCGAACCCTCAGCCATGCATGGTAGAAAGGTTTAGTTAACTCACCCAAAGCTGTGTGTTCTGTCAGCAACTTTGATTTTTTCATTCTTTTGTAGGTACACACAGGATGTCTTGGGTTAGCTAGTGTGTACACGCGTGTAGTAATGGAGCAGGGTGCATGGGCCTTTATAAAAAAGGTTTTTAAGAAGAGTTGTTTAGCAGTGTTTTGGCAAAGAAGGAATCTAAGATGGCTTGATGCCAGGTAAGCATGTTTGGTGAAAATTAGGGTTATAACACTTGTGCAACATATTCAACCTATGAAGTATATCTTCATGAGCCTTCATAAACCTTTCATTATTATCTCTATATATCTACACTTCCCTATGCAAGCTTCTCATAGTTACAAGCTCCTACCTGCATGTTCTTCCATTTGACTCTATCTCAACATTTCCCATGCTGACATGTAAACCTATGATCTCTTCCTCATGGTGGTAAGATCCTTTATCATCATCCATAACTCCAGTCCTCATATAAGAACCAAATTTTCTTTCCTATACCTTTAATTATGCAAGAAATGTGCATGTAATAATTATTGTTAGAACATGCATAACATAAAACATTTCATCATTTAGAATACTAGTTATTATTTATCCCAATTTATGAAGGACATACTGCACCAACTCAGAACTTGATTCCTTGTATTCATTATTCTCTAAAACATATTTCCATTGGCTGTACTCATGGCTCATTATGAGTTCTGAGCGAAAAGTTGCAACATCCACACGCTGCAATTTTCCACTCATTTGTTGTTACAGAAATATCTTAATTAATTTCTGGAAAATTGTATTATCCATTTCAAAATTTTATGTTGATATATGTCTTCTACTTCTCAATACCTTTCCAACAACTATTCCCTTTCTCAAATCCGATCTCCAAGACGAAAGTTATGGTTTGAATAAGTTTAGGTTGTTTTACCCAATTAATCCATGTATGTTACATTTGTCTTATTAATATTCCTGCACATTTTTACATGCCTGCACATTTTTACATGCCCAAATCTTAAATCTTGCTCCATGAATGTTTTCTATGGTTCATAATATTTCCATAGACTACTCCTGTTCCCCAAACAAACTTCCAATCAAGTAATTATTCCCTCTGGAAGTAATTTGACGCTAAAATTTTACCCTTACTATTTTGGTTGTAACTTTCTCATATGAGTTTTGTTTTGCGAACAAATTAGCATGTTGGAAAGCTCTCATTGACCAAAGCTCAACCATCATATGATGAAAACACTCCTCCACTTCAACCGACTTGACCATCGACCATCAGTCACTTCTAGGCTGATGTGGATGCTAACATGGAATGACACGTCATCCTGAGGTGTCAACTTGGTTGACGTGGATGTTGACCTGGCATGACATGTCATCACCCTCTTTCCTTCGTTGGCTATTGGTTGCTTCTCTTAGATGACCCAAAAACCTCACCAAATTGATCAACATATTCCAAACATAACGACATATGTGATTTGTGTTGTGAAGGAATGGGAGTGGATCTCCCACATGCTCCAAGCATTATTCATGCTTTCTTATCTTATGACGACACTAGTTTCTTTGGATCATTGTGGGAAAATTATATCTCTATTAGGTGGGATTAGGTGGACCACTAAAATTCTCAACCATGTAACCAATGTCTTTGCTATTGGTTTGTTTTTTTTAGGATTTTTTGGTGCAAGGGATATCCTAGGGGAACCACCCCCTGATGAATTATTAATTTGCAAAGCTACCATAGTTTCCAAACCTCTCTTTTGCATGAAATTTGAGAGACAGAACAAAATATGAATCTATGACTTTGACAACATTTGAATACTCGATATTTGAGGGGTGGAGAGGTCACATTACGTAGGGTACATTATATTTCCATCATTGAAGAATTTGGTCATTCAAGGCATTAAATGGGCTTTAGAGAGCTTCAGGAAATTCATCATGCTCTCAAAATCCATTAGGAACATGTGCATTGCAACATGTCCTCATTTTCAATATTGTTTCTAAGTTTCACGAGTTGGATTCTCAAATTACTCTCATGTTCACAGATATCCCACCTATGATATCCATCAACGATTTCCTTTGGCTGAACCAAACTCTTCACCAATTCAGTCATCCCAACTATCATCCGTCGTCGATTTCTCTTGGAGAACTCCAACAATCATAAAATTTCAAAAAAAACCCAGGTGAATATGGATCGTCTATCTACTTCAACTTCCCAACCGTCAAAATTGAATATATGTAGTTTATTTGCTCAACATTCAAAATAGTCGAAACATTATGAGTTTTTTAAATTTATCAAAGTGAATCTTAGTCATGTTGATGGGCGAAAATGACCGTCCGTCAATTGGAAGAATGAGTCTGGTCCGGGGTTTTCTAAGTAACCCAAGTTGTTTGGTATAACTCTTTCTGATGGGTTTAATGGCTACCTTGGCCAATCTGAGAATCCTAAAAGAAACAAAAATAAAAGGAAAGAAAAAATAACTAATTACCAAATACTATACATACATGTACATATGCTCTAGTATGATTGTAATAGGTGTATTTAAACAAAAGATAGATAACTCTCATTTATATACATTATTTACAGGCTGTAAGTTTTAATCTAAACTTACTAAACTCAATGTAAAAATGTTTGCTCTGAAGAAGCATATAAAGAAAGCACATAAAAATATTTTTTGATTTTTCTTTTATAAGTCTTAAACTAATGGAAGAAAATGTTATGAAACATAAATGTATAGCTAGTCAAAAGCCAAATCTTATGTTCAAATTTTGAGTGATAAACAAATAGTAGAAAAATGAAATTAAACTAAACTGTTAACGAACTAATGATATACATCCAAACATCTGTGTGATCAGAAAACATTTAACCACCTTTTCTAGGAGCAAAACCTGCAAGGAACCTTAAGTCTGTTCTGAATAAATGCAGAACAATTATGTTGGAAGTTAAATTTAAATAACATAAAGAATGATACCAATAGTCACTGTGATCTCATGATTGCAAGTAATTTCATTAAGAAAAATCTGTTAGCAAACATCCTTGCATTTAATCTTTCAATGAAAATTAAAGGAGAAATCTTGTAATTAAAACTGAATAGGTGATCACATGATTAATATCTGAAGAAATAGTTATGGACAACATTTATAAAGGAATTATCACAATAACATAATGCATGATGAAGACTAAAGCTATCAAAATGTATTATCATATCAAGATAAACAAAACTTAAATGAAGACACCATCCACAAGAATCTAAAGCCGGAATGTGTATTGTTGTTCCATTAAAGTATGTAAATCAAACGCCCATCTTTTTCCCTAGGCGAGGATGTCTTGATTACAAAAATTACAAGTATTTAAAGAGTTTAGAAAAGCTAAACATCTTATCTTGTGGGATAAGATTGAATCTCAAAAATGATTTTCTAATCACAAAATAGAGGGTAATATAACCACTATGTATCACACTGCATCTCTCATAACTAAAACAAACTTATTTCTGTTTACAAAAGATGTGCCAAATGAGCTCAGAAATAGTCCATATCATGAGATCACCACCAATTACTTGATATCCTGAAAAACAAAAACGAAAATAAAGGAGTTTAGATATTATTATAACCAAAAATTTCCACAAATTCGAATGAAGATAAACTGGCTACAAAACCAACTGATTATGTAGCTAGTTTTATTTTAACAACAGAAATATAATTAAATCTATATAATTGGAATAAAATAAAATAAAATAAAACTAAGGCAATCAATCAAATCTTCACCTCTTAACTGCATGCTAAATTCGATTCACAGGATCTCAGAATTAATTACTACTGTAACACTCTCAACATTCTTTACTATTATGTTCCTAGTCCTTTTCCAACGCTTGCCTTGCCTTTGAATAGTGAACTTTAGTCTATGATTTTCATTCTTTAAAGAGTCGATCTAAGTAGTGAGGGTTTTTATTTTCTATTGATGAAAAGGTATGTTTGTGTAATACTTATCGATCCAAAACAGACAAACTTCACACCATGGATCTATGATAGTTGTTTGAGGATGTCCACGACCATGTGTCAAAATGTCTCCACTGTTGCCTATGGGTTTTTTTTATCAAGCTTGATACCTGGAAAGCCTTGGTTGTGTTTCAGGAAGGGTGGAAAATTATCTATGAAATTATAGGCCTGACTGACATCTGGTTTGAGTTAATCAAGGTCTTCTCCTGCCAAGAATGTCTCGATCTTAGAATCAGAGCTCTCATGGACCTCGATCATTTTGATCGAGCTCGTATGAGAGTTCGATTTATTTTGTAGGCTCCTAGAAATTAACCTTCCTGCCCTTTTATTTTTAAACCCTATATCTGTGTCACCCTTAGACAGTTTGCACAAAGGCCCATTTGCATTTTTAGCAGAGGTATCAGGGAAGGCGTGCTGCTCATGGTCATGCAATTCAAAGGCTGCCAATTTAGTATATGTTTTCTTGGGCATAAGCTCATCGAGGATGGCCCTATCACATGCTTATTTAGATGAAGGAACTACTCTGTCAGTGGTAGGGATTGTGGTTTCTTCCATCATGGGCTTATCAACCTCTACGGGACTGGGTGTAACGAAACCATTTCCAATTAGGAAGGCGTCCCAATTATCATTTTGCAATTTTAATTGATGAAATAACAACATCTATCAACCCGTAATGAAACAGACTGGAATTTAAACGTTGTCTCTTATAGATTTTGGCCTTCTTATACAGACTTCTCAATAAATAAAAAGGCATATTCAACTGAAAACCAATGAAGTTCATCAACAAACGTATGTGATACAGGAAAACAAGGCCAAAATGACCCTCGCATGTAACGAATTGTCTCAAGATTTCTAATAAACCATGACATTGAGTTTTCAACAAGGATACATGCATACCTTTATCACAACACTTGATTTTCCTAGAGGTAAAGAACAGGCTCCACGGTACCTCCTCCACCTTGGCGTTTTTAAGCCATTTATGCCCACTAAGTGGAAGACTTGTCGCCTCGCCTAAAAATTCCTCAGTGACCTCGATTTGAATGTCTCCTACCTTGGCTTGGCAACCATCAAAGGAGAGGGAAAATTCCTGGGTAGTTTACAAGTTAAAACCCTGAAATTTCTCAAGAAATTCGAGCCATCCTTGACCCTTAAGGTAATCCCTTGCATCATCATACAGGAGCAAGGTTTGCAAGCCATTGGGCTCAATCCTTATGAATGGGGCCATGAGGGTTTGGAAGGCAGACAGAAAAACATAATGAGTATGAAAGGTTTCTAGAACAGAGAAGACCAGAACGAAATCTTAGAAACAAGACTCATCAATACCCTAGCGCGCATGAAAAGGGGTGTTGTAACACAAAAGAAAAGGTGTTTTGTGAAATGAGTTCCAAGAGTACATACGAAACCCAAGACTTAATTCGAAATGATGGGCCTATCATTGTCGGACTACCACCTCCCACAGGGTACATGATACGACTAGGTTTATCCAAATTTTATCATTGCACAACAAGGTGGAGTTGATTTCTAAAGTTTAGGAGAGGAGAATTTCTGTGAACCAAAATGTAATGACAAGAACAGGTCTTACCAAGAGCCACAACGATATATAACATAGTTTAGTTTTAATGGATTCTTGGTGTTTTAAACAAAAATTCAAGGTACAGTTCATAATCGATGAGCCACTTTAAAGCAATCAACAAGATGAGCTTCACAACAAAATAATCTCCATTAAAATATATGTAAAGGCATCTAGCTTGCATAAACCTTTGATAAAATGGTAATACAATTATAAGGTTTAATGCTTCATTCATGCTTTCAGTCATGAATGAAGCATGAAAATGAAAAGAAAATAAAATAATAGGAATAATCGAAACATCATATTTACAGTTCAAAAGTTACTTTCGAAAAGCAATAATTGTATGACCAAGCATAGGAAACTACATAAATTATTATTTGTCGCTTTAAAAGGTGAAAATATGTAGGGCTGCCAACAATGGCAGCTCACTGGGAGAAGCAGTTATCTCTGCATCGCAAACGCGTTCATGTTAGGACTACTTAGAATGATTATAGATCAAAAAATAGTTGAAGTACATCAAGCATCTCATCAAACATTACACAGTCCAACTTTAGATATCTTCCTGTTAAAATGAAATATGGTGACAAATTTCACAAAATGAGAGCCATGATGTTCAAGTCAATGGCTCCAATACTACTGACAGGGCCACTGCTACCAGCATGCATCCATAGCCTCGGCAGGGATGTCAATTAACCCACTTTGATGCCTCTATCCTGTCCAAGAAATTTCAATTCAAAATGAAGGATGCTTATGACCAAAATCAAATTTATACTTGAGAAATTTCTTGAACCTGACATTGCTTCGCTGCTAGTAGGCCTGTTCAGTATCCCGGTGAAGTTGTCTTGGCATTATGCATGCATTTACCTACTACCAGCAGACCTATTCAGTATCCCGGTGAAGCTGTCTTGGCATCATGCATACATTTACCCACTGCTAGCAGACCTGTTCAGTATCCCGGCAGGTTTACAAGAATTTCCCACAACTCTCGAGTGGTTGTTTACAAATTTGGTATAACCTGAAAGATATTTAGAAGAGCGGGGTGATGCTGAAAATTCTGGTTTTCAAAACACTTGTTATTTTCTAGCCTTTAATTTTTTGCTTGATTACTTTCATTATGATCTGAAAATAGTTCACTGATGAAACTAATATTTCGAGGACAAGAAGGCATATTTGAGTTGCTTTATTTAAAATCATGGACAACGTAAAGAGTTTTTAAATGATAGTCGTGTCTGCTCATAGTTAAAAAAATGAAACCATGAAATCTATTCTGAACGAAAAAACTTCTTTAACCAGTCTGTATTTTAGGAAATCACAACAATTGATGCTCTAACAGACCTTGCCCATTGTTTCAAGATTAGGCATTATGGTTTCCTTCCTTGAACTAAATTGTGGTATAGGCATGTTCTAACCAGAACGCAACAAAAACAAACAAAACGAAGAACCAAAAACCAGAAAACAAAACAAATCAAAACAGAAAAATATGTACAGAAGGTGTATCTGGGATTTGTCAGGAAAAATACCTTTTGAGAGCTTGGCCATTCACCAAAAAGGTGTCTGGCTATCCCTCTAAATTTTGTAGGCGAAAAGAACTGGGACTTAGTTTTTCAGTGATTAAGAAGGCTCCCAACCACATATTCTGGAACTTGGTATGTTCCCCCTTCCCCTCATGAGGTTTATCCCACTTGAGGACTAGATCTCCCACCTTGAAATTCCTATCTGAGGCAGAACTTGAATCAAACCATATTTTAACAATACGTTGATGTTGATCCATATTTTCTTTCTCTTAGACTCTTACCTCTTCTAACTTCAGCACAACATTAATTCGACTTTCCAGGGGAGGAAAATCCTCTTCCTGAACTTTCTGCGATAGTTGCAGAGAGGGAAGTAGAACATGCGGAGGGAGAATTGATTCCCTTCCATAAACAGGAAAGAAGGGGGAATTACCAATAGCGGTTTTCGGAGTCACCCTATCAGCCCAGATTGCATTAAAAAGTGTGTTGTGCCAATTTTTGTGGTTTTCATAAACTGTCCTCTTGATGATCTTGATCATTTTTTTGTTTGTCGATTCTGCTAAACCATTTCCTTGGGGGTAATAGCTGGCAAAATATTTCAATTTTATCCCTTTTTCTAAAGCAAAGGCACTCATATCAAGGGATGAAAAATAGGAAGCATTATTGAAGACCAAACATTCAGGAATACTGAATCAAGTAATGATGTTTGAATTAAGGAAAGATATTACCTGATTGGTGTTTACCACTTTTAATGGTGTGGTCTCGGACCATCTGGTAAAATAGTCCATAGTTGTAATGATCTATTTATGTTGTTGTGAGGAGGTGGTGTTAATTGAGCCAATGATGTCAAGACCCCATTGCTGAAAAGGGAAATCCACCGAGATAGGTTACAGTGGGAATGTTTCCTTTTGCACTTGTCCAGAAGCCTTTTGGCAGATTATGCATTTATGACATAATGTATGGGCATCTTTGACTAGCGTGGGCCAGTAGTATCCTTCTCATAATACTTTGTGAGAAGTAGTGTCTCCATGGAAGTGTCCACCATCTTCTTCTGCATTCAATTCAAATAACACTTTATCTGCTTCAACTCTTTCCAGACAACACATAAGGACTTCATTAAAAATTTTGCGGAATAATACACCATTTACCAGCTGGAAAGGTGTAGATTTTAATCTTAATTCTCTTCTCCTTTTCAGATCAATATGACGAAGAGAAAAATTGTGTGTTAGATAAAACTTAATGTCATCAAACCAAGAATTAGCAGGATCTTTTGCACAACAGATTTGATTTTGACTGAGCTGATTTTCAGTTAAAAAATTAATTTGACCCTGTTGCTTTTCCATTAAATCAACGACTAATTTACATAGACCTTGACCTCTAACAATTTGTGCTGGGGTAATCTCGAGGTCATACTCTTATAACGATGTCATCCATTTTGCCTGTTTTTCACCTAATTATTTTTGTACTAGCAAGTTTCTGACAGTAGGGTAGGTCACAATGACTTTAGTTCTGGATTTCAGTAAATATGATCGGAAATGTTTTACTTCTTTAAAAATAACGTAGGCCTGTTGATCTACAACTAGGTAATTAATCTCTGCTCCCTTGAAAGCTGAGCTCATAAAGGCAATGGGGATTTCATTGTTTTCAATATTTTTTTGGGTCAGTACAGCGACATAAGATCAATCAGAAGCGAACGTATAAAGAGTGAAGTCTTGTGAAAAATCAGGACTCATTAGGGAGGGATCCTCTGCTGTGGATTTTTTGATGGAGTCAAAATCTTGACTTTCCTGTGGTCCCCAATGATATTGAACATCCTTTTTTTATTAAGTTTTGCAATGGCCTCACCATTTTCGAGAAACTCGGGACAAACCTTCTGAAAAAAATTATTTGACTTAGAAAAGATTGCATAGATTTTTTGGAGGAGGGGGGAGGGAGCTTGGAAATGACTCAAGTTGTTTCGAGATCAATGATCATCACTTCATTGGATACTATGAATCCAAGCAACTTCCTTTTTCCACTGCAAAGACAGATTTCTTAGGATTTAGAGAGATGCCATACTTGCAGCATCGTTGTAAAATAGATCTCAGATGGGATAACCGATCCCCCTTATTTTTGGATAAAACAATGGAATCATCAAGATAGACCACTACAAATTGATTGATTAGACCGTGAAAAGTGATATCCATCACTCTCTGGACAGTTTCCCCAACATTTATAAGCCCAAAAGGCATCTTTCTATAGGCGTAGGTACCCCATGGAGTACGGAAAGTGGTTTTCAACTAGTCTGGGGGAGACATGAGGACCTGGTTGTACCTTGAAAAACCGCCTAGTAGTGACAATCTTTCAAAACCGAATACCTGCTGGAGAATTTGTTCCATCGGAGGAACAAGATAATTGTCTTTGTCAGATGCTTGGTTTAAGTTTTGAAAATCGACACAGAGTCAAATTTTGCCACTTTTCTTCCTCACGTGGACAAGGTTAGATACCCACTATGTGTGTCTTACTGGGAAGATTATCTTTGCATTCAATAGTTTGTTCAGTTCTTTTTTTACCGTTGGTTCGAGTTTGGGGTATATATTTCTTAGCTTCTATTGAAAATGTTGAGTCTGGGGTTTCATGGGGATGATGTATTGTATATAGGGATGATTTTAAGGATGGAAATTTATTTTAAAAAGTAGAAACCTTGGTGAATATTACTAATCCTTCATATGCCAACTATAAATGATTGGCGATATTTTTGTAAAAATATTCAAAATTTTAGGGATTTAATATAGTTTTTATAAAATTTTGGCGATTTTTAAGGTAAAATAATTTTATCCTATAGAATTTGGGCAAATCATTTTTAAAATAGCGAATCTTGTTTTTGGAAAAACCATGGAAAATTAGCTCATGAGTGAAATTTAGCCCCTAAAATCATCTCTGGTTGTATAATGTTAAGGTCAAAAGTTTTTAAATCATCGTATGTCCAAGCAAAGACATCCTTGAATTATTTAAACAGTTTTATAAAGGTTGATTTCTCTTGCTTGGAACATCTTGTTCCCAGATTGATGCATTGTGGATTATCTTTAGTTCCTAGATTTACTTTTTCATGGGTCAAGGAAGAACTATTCATTTTACAATTTACCGATTTCCTAAATTTGTCATGCAAATCATAAAAAATTTCTAATCTTACCACAGATTTCAGGATAGAATTCACCAAATCTGATGTTGATTCGGGAGACCGTGGGTCCGATATTACCGTAAAATTGCAGAGGTCTTCATCGTGGGTGCCCTCATCGATAACCGCACCTCGAAAAGTATCTTCCATGTGCAGGAAACTGATGATCTGTTGATCATCATAGAACATTCTCCAGTTAGTGATGTTGTCTGGGACTGATGGTCTGAACAACAACTCAATCGAAAATACGTTCGAAGAAAGACCTTCTGCGGGAAGCGGCGTTAGCTAACAAGTCAGCCTCAGAGTTGTTTAATCTTGGAATGGACTTAATGTTAAATGCAAAAAAAATATGCATTAGATTCCATACCTCGGCTTGATAACTCTTTAGGTGTGGTGATAGACAATGAATGGAATTTCTTACTTGTCTGACCACAATTTCAGAATCACCGAATACCATTATGTTCTTTTCATTCATATCTATTGCCTTTTTTAGTCCTTGTAGAAGTGTCTTGTATTCGGCAGTGTTGTTTGTACATTCAAATTCTAATCGGCAAGCGATCAAAGTTTTATTACCTATTGGGTCAATGAGCACACATCCTACACCAACTCCTTCTTTAGATTTGGATCCATCGAAGTAGAGAGACCATATGTGAGCTTCATCAGCCGTATTAGACACATTAGGTATAATTGTTGACTGTGAGCATGTCACAAGCTCCTATTGTTGTTCTGGATCAGTGACGATGGAAGTTTCCGCCATGAAGTTACCAAAAAAGGTGTCCATTCCTTACATTTCAGGTGTATTAGTGGAAGCAGTAAATGGTTCATTAGCATCATTTAAATCGGTCACGGTGTGCTTGAGGTAACACTCACGATTAATCGTTATTCTGTTAGGCTTCTCGTTCTCTGGCAGCCATAAATGAGACCAGTCTTTCGCAAAGTATCCATGCAACTGTTCAGACCAATCCCTACTTAAAAATAAACCATATACTTCAGGGATGTCAACAACAATGATATCAATAATCTGGTAAACCTTAGGATTAGAGGATAGCCTAACAAGGACATTTTTTAATTCACCTATTACCTTAACATTGGTCCGATCGAGATGAATAATCTTCAGACTGGAAGGTTGAACTTCAACATTGATTTTTTGGCAGATAGACCAAGGCATCACATTTGATGATGCACCAAAATATACCATGCAGTTATGTACATTTCTATTGAGGATTTCAAAAGTCAATAAAAAGGGTGGGACATTTTTGCAAGTATTTACAACAGAACTTTGTTCGTTTTTAGTCGTTGTCCCTGAAATTACTTTATCTACATTTGATATATTTTTTACAATAAGGTCTCTTTTATCTGAGGGTTGCAGTGTTGTTTTAGTACGAACCTTTTGAGGTGTTTTAGGGATGATTTCTGCAATTTTCTTGCTATTTAGATTATTGTTTTCGTTGTTTTCTACAATGTTCTGAAGCATTATCTGCAGAAGAAAAGGAAATTTCAACAGTTCATAAACATAAATATCAGCTATAAGTTTCTTTAGATATCCAAACAAATCATATTCTAAACTTGGGGTTGTTGAATTCTGTTTTGTTTCAGTCTGTTCAAATTGTTTATGAGGCACATTAGTTCTTGTTTCAGAAGAGGGTTTATTATGAGTTTTACTTCTGGTATTGTAAGGATGGACAGTTTCAAAATTAGCTTGAAAGATATTGTCGAAAAAATGCCCGAATATATTGGGAGATAACTCCTCTTCTTCAACTGTTTCTTCTTCAACCATATCTTCAGAATTCTCAAGGGGAACTAAATTATCGTGTGCTTCAAGGATTGTATGTATAGCGTATTGTAAGCTTTTGAGATTCAGGCCTTCAGGGTTTGGGTTTGACCAGTTTGAGGGAAAAGGTTTTCTAAAAGGGGGTTTGTAAGTCCCTTTGCTTGAAGATGCTTCTTCAAATGATCTCCTTAAGTCTATGACTTGATTTGATAATTTATGGATGACCTTTTATAAACTTTCCAAATCTGATCTCTCTGATTGAGTTTTGGTCAGGGGAGGTCTAGGAAGAATTTCTATCTTCTTCTTAGAATATGGGGTAATCTCTTCCTCCTTACTAAGATTATCTTTTAGGCTTAAAATATCTTTTTCGATTTGGCTTGCCTCCTCGAAGGCTTCCAGTAACGTTGCCTTCTTAGACCATTTAACCCAAATTTCTACATTATGGTGTAAGGCTTTGGTGTAATATGTGATAATGAGATTTTCAGTGGGCATTGAATCAACGGAGATCCAATTTTTTAATGTGAGGAACCTTTGGTTAAAATCTTTTATTTTTTCCTTAGGGTTCATCTTTAAGCTGGAGAGTTTCATGACCAAGACTTCGGGAGACTTATCATCTCTGAAATTATCAAGGAAACAAGACTCGAATTTGTCCCAAGATACAATGGTGTGGGGTTGTTGGTAAAAATACCATGTAGAGGCATTGCCCTCAAATGTATAAGGAAAGAGCCTACATACTACATCTTCATGTTCTACGCTTCGGAGTCTAATGGCTAGCATGAATTTCGTTATGTGATCCTCGGTGAGTTTCTTAGAGTCTGGATCGAATTTAGGTAGCCATTTCTCCAGGTGTTTAGGCAAAGGATGTTGGGGTCTAGGTATGGCCACAACATCTTGATCGAGCTAAGGTCTAGCAGGATTGTTTTGATTTTCCATGGTCGTAGGTGTTGTCGAAGGCTGAGATGGTTTAGATGAAGATCTTCCTTCATTGGATGAATCCTCTCCTAAAGAGGAAGGATATGAATGAGGTGGTGAAGGTGGGATACCAGATCCTCCGATGACAGGAGCGGGGATGTGATCTGGATCTATGGGGTTTAGGAGAAAACCAATACCTTCAAGTTGCTCTTTGATATCAGAGAAATATAGAGGTTAATTTAGTGATGGCCAAGTTGTCTGATACGGGCCAAAGAATCATGTGTCCCTAGAGGTGACGGGCGAACAATTTCTTATACATCGGACCCTTAAGGGTTTGGTGTTACTGGCTCAATGGTAATCTGTGGATTTTCGTTTGAGGTAGTTGTTGTTTGAGAAGTAACGTTGTTGTCAGAATGACTCCTTGTTACTATAGGGGAGCGGGTGTGTGGGGGAGGAGTCTTGCGACCTCCACTTGCCATCAATCGTGTTCAGGCCCTCCTTCTAGCGTCGTTTTTTGACGGGCAAAAATGACCATCCGTCAATTGGAAGAATGAGTCTGGTCTGGGGTTGTCTAAGTAACCCAAGTCATTTGGTTTAACTCATTATGGCGGGTTTAATGGCTCCATTGGCCAATCTAAGAATCCTAAAAGAAACAAAAATAAAAGAAAAGGAAAAATAACTAATTACCAGATACTATACATACATGTACACATGCTCTAATATGACTGTAATAGGTGTACACATGTACACATGAAAAATATTTTTTTCACCCTATATACTATACATACATGTACACATGAAAAATATGTTTTTCACCCTACAATAAGCTCCTACACCTATGAGAAATAAATAATCAATGTACATAACCAATATGAGAGGATCATATCCAACAAGTATGAAGTACAAGTTAGGATCTTCCTCACTCTTGGTAAAGCCCATACTCTGCAAGTATCCATCGATCGTATAATACCATGCCATGGGTGCCTATTTGAGTTTGTACAAGGATTTCTTAATCCTACACACATGAGACTCCCTCCCACGTACCTCAAAGCCCTGATATTTCTCTATGTATACTTCATCCTCAATGATCCTATTGAGGGACGTTCTTTTCACATCTATCTGATGTATCCTCCCCTCCATAACTGAAGCAATAGAAATAACAAGTAGAATAGAAGCACACTTGGTGACTGGAGAAAATGTATCCTCTTAGTCCACTCTCTCTTTCTAGGAGAACCCTCTCGCCACAAACCTTACCTTGAACTTCTCTATGCTACTATCTATAGTATGATTGATCATGTAGAGCCACATGGAACTCACAACTGTCTTCCCCTCTATTATTGTCACTATGTCCCAAACACCATTCATCATAATAGAGGTGTAATCATCTACCATGGCATCATGCCATACCTATTGATCTACTGCTTCCTCAAAATTGGAAGGCTCAACATCAATGATGCTACTCAAGAAGCTCTGAAGACCTAATTGAGAATTTGTTTGGTACTGATTTTCTCAAGCTCTACAGCTCTCAAGACCTAATAATTTGGAATGAAGTAATGAAGTGGCCAAACTCCAACCAGATGACTTGTATTCATGGTTTAGGTAGTAGTGTCGTAGATTATGTGACATCCGATATCCATGTTTCCAACCAAATAGTAAATTTTGACCTTTTGAATGACCATGAACCTGACTCTGATCATAGAACTTTAACCCCAACTCTAAACTTTGTCATGCACATGAACGCCATTGAAGAGAATTTTGATAATCAAAGGCAACCGTGCTTTGAAAAAAGTAAAGTTGATATTTTCTTAAAGGATTTAAATAGTGAATTACATATCCTAACTTATAAGGGAAACATTGAAGACCTCTATCATAATTTTACAATTAACCTTTCCACTTCTTTTAACAAGTTCTCTTTCGAGGTGTCCTGTAAAAAGAATAATATAACGACCAACCCTTGGTATGATAAAGAATGTAAAATTGCTAGTAAATCCATTAGGGATGCTTATAATGAGTCCTTAAAACTCGATAAGATCAATACATACAAATCCCTAATTAAAAGGGAAAGAAAGGTACTATATGGATAAAAGGAAAGATCAACTTTCACAACTATCTAAGATGGATCCTAAGAAGTTCTGGAGGCAAATTAGTTTATGCAATACAAAAGAAAATAATGATTCCCTTAAGGGACTGAAATTCCTACCTTAAAAGTATTTACGAGTCCTTAATGCCATGGACACCATTCCTATTGTCCTACAAAGGATGAACTTTTTTCTTTGGATGACATAGATTTCGGGGTTAAGTGGATTGCAAATGGGAAAGATAAGGACATTGAAGGCTACCAAGATGAAAATTTTAAAATCAAAGGGCCTATCTTCATCCCTCACATACACAAGATCTTCAATTTAGTAGTCAATGAAGGCTTCCCTAAACCCTATACGCAAAGCCTCATTGTTCCTATTTTTTAAAATGGGGATAGAAACATTCCCTCTAATTATAGGACCATTATGATTAGCCTGATTTTAACCAAACTTTATGGAATTATTTTGGAAAAGAAGATTAGCCTTTGGCTAGAAAGTCATAGTAAAAGAGATAAAGGCAAGGTCAGGTTCAGGAGATATCATTCAACTATGGACCATCTTGTTACCTTTAGGATCATTGTAGAGGAGTTTCACAATACAAAAACCAATTTTTTGTGTTGTTTTGTTGACTTTAGAAAATCTTTTGACACAGTTCCTAGGAAAAACCTTTGGAATAGGTTGGAAGAGATAAAAGTGTCTTTCTAGTTGAGGGTTTTTACAATAAGGTTGGATGAGAACATTATTTCAAAGTTTAAGAACACTAAGGGTTGGTCGAAAGAGATTAACTGCAATATTGGAGTCAAGCAAGGTTGTCCCTTGTCCCCTACCCTTTTTGGCTTATACATTGACAAGTTAGAATATTGTCTAGAAGAAGCAGGTTGTGTTGACACTACTCACACTAGTATAGTCATCAATATTATTATTTATGTCGATGATATCATTATTATGGCAAGGAGTCCCCACTATATTGAAAACCAACTAAGAATCCTCAAGGATTTTTACTCCAATATGTGTATGACTGTTAATAATGACAAGACTAAGGTCATGATCATTAAATCCAATAACATAACTTATGATACCTTTGTATATGAAAACAACAACTTTTAGGAAGTGACTTCATACAAATATATTGGAATCGATATTCACCACAAGCTCAATTTGAATTATAGCATTGAGAAAAGGATTATTGGGGGATGGAAAGCTTATTATGAGCTTGAAAACAATCGTAAATCAATCGATCTTTGGATATGGGATAAGAAGAAAATCCTCTTTGAGACTCTTGTTACACTTGTTATTCTTTATGGATGTGAAGTATGGGGATGTAATATCTCTCGTGAATCTTGGAGAAAGATAGAGAAAATATAAAATAATTTTATAACCTATAATCTCAAAATTAAAGGAAATATGCCCTATCCTATCCTCCTCTTAGAGGCAAGCCTTTCCCCCATTGAGATTACAACTATGACTAGATACCTAATGTATAAGAACAAGTTATACCATAGAAGACAAGAGGCTTCCTAAAATTTCTTTAAAATCCTGTCGTAACCACCATCAACTCAAGCGAGGATGGCATAAAGATGCCCAGTCTTGGCTAAGCTATGGAGGAATCCTGGAAGACACCATTTTGTAGAATAAGAATAATTTTAAAAATATCATCAAATCAAAATTTAAGGAGAAAATGTGGTGTGATAAAGAGTTAGAGGAAAAAAGAAAATTAAGGTATTATAAGGATGTAATCAACCCTATTCTAGAAGATCAAAGTTATCTCTATGTTTTGACAAGTGTAAATAAAAAAACAAGCATTGCTAAGATAAGAAAAAATTCTCATGAGCTTTATAGTGAAACTAAGCATTGGTCAATTCCTAAAACGCCATGGGATGAAAAAGTGTGTCAGATTTGTGACACTAAGAAGGTTGAAGATGAAAAGAACTTTTTCTTAGATTGTCCATTCTATACCCGCATTAGATCTCAATTTCAAAATATTTGTCAAAGTACCAACCTTCCTAACCTTTTAACTCAACATAACTATGGTGATCTTGGAAAGCTTATCTTAATGCTTTTCGAGCATAGAAACAAAACTCTAAATAATTGCAAGTAATCACTTACTCTCTTAAGGTCTGATAGACCAATTCAGTCTCAATGGATGTTAATCATCATCATCATCATATATATATATATATATATATATATAGTAGATACATATTAACTCTCAATCTATCACGTGTTAAGTCCCTAGAGGTGAAAAACTTG
>ML781200.1:324647-335221 GCA_009831015.1 Picea engelmannii | reverse complement strand
TCTTCTTTGAAATCTGAGATGTTGTAATCTTCTTCAACTTCTTCTTCTTCTTCCGCTTCTTCCCTTGCATAAAGTTCTTGTAGATTGTCCCAAATATATTTTGCTGATGCACATGATCCCACCTTGGATTTCACTGAATCTGTAAATCCATCTAGGATGGTATCTATTTCCAGTTTGTTGTTCCTTTTTGCTTCCTTCTGAGCTGCAGTCTTTGGTTTCTTCGAAGCATTATATCCTGAAGCAATTGAGATCCAAACATCTGCCCCAAGAGATTTCAAGTAAGTTTCCATTCTATTTTTCCGGTATTCAAAATTGCTTCCATCAAATGGTGGAATCCCATTTGGAATGTTTCCTTCCATTTCTGCATAGGATCTTCCTTCCAGTTGTTAAACTGTACTGAAGGTAACCTGCTCTGATACCAATTGTTGATACTGAGAGGGGGGTGAATCAGTATCAAGTACAATTTAAAAACCTTTTTCAAATTATACTTAAACCATTCAATTATATCCAATGAGAAATGAACAATAGTATAAGAGTTACACCAATACACCACAATACACCATGCACAATATATGAGAAATAATCAATAGTTTTTGTTCAAGGGAAGTAATGACTTCCAAAGGTAGCTACAGCTTCCAAATGTAAAGGGAGGGATAAACCTCCAAGAGGGAGATACAATCCTCCAATATCAAGAGATATTTGAGCTCTCTATCCTTGCCCCTTCCTTCCACCCAAGAATACATGAGAGATAATAAAACTTTACATTAAATCATCACCATCAACCAATCATCACATAGAACCTAATAATGCTTTCTGAGACTTCTTCAATTTCTACAGTTATTCAATTCTTGGAGTACTATGATCCTATATATAATGTTACTCAATGTATTCTATGAAACTCCTCTAATTTTCACTCCTTGAATCCTCCCCAAAAAGAGGTTATAGAAAGAATGGTAGATTTTATTCAATTCTGGTCTATTCAGAAGACCCAACGTGTACAGCATGCCTCATGCTCAATATTTAACATCGGATTCTACAACTCACATACAAGAAACTACAGTCTGTACTCTTTCCAATGGAAGTGGTCCCACTACATTTGGAGTCTGTATGAAAAAGTTATGACTGTTTTACCCAGAACACCTATTTATTGACTAGTTTCAAGACTGGTCACAAACCCTATATTCCACAGAGTGTATCTCCATAATTATAGCGAATCAAGAGATGAAATTTTTACCAGAGGTACCTTGATATGTCTTCTCATTACCATAGATATTTGACCATATAAATCGTTCTAGAAAAAAAGTTATAGCAAAAATGGGAAGATGACCTGAAAATAGCATACCTTAGAACACATCACCAAAAGACTTCATCCTCCCTTGAAATCTGGCCTTCTTTTACTTCTTCTTCCCTTTGAAATTTTACTTGTATAAAATTAATGTATAATGATATTTATTTATACCATTTATGTCACTTCATTTTAACATTAGGGCCGACCTGACACTTTCTTATTTTGTAATTATTTTCTTTAATTATTTTCAAGGCCTACATGTACTTCCTTTTTCAATTCACTTTGTCATCTTCAAAAATTCATTTCTCCTCAACCATGAGGATCCATGTGACATGCCACATACCACCGGAAATAGCATGATGTATACTATCCATTCATGGGTGTTTTATATGCATGTGCATTTTCCTTCATGTCCAAATACCTTTATCAATCTTGCGGTCCAAAACCCATGACTAGGGTTGACATCAATGACAACAATCAATCTTCCAACAAAAGGTGCTAAGGGAAAGTAAAGACCAATGTGCTAAGTGCAAGTGATAGTTGTAGATTCTTTGAGCATAATGTGTGAGGCTTGCAAGGCTAAGTGAAAGTGATTGTAAGAGATTTTGTAAAGGCTTTGTGTTGTAACCTAGCTCAAGGAAGGAGGATATGACAGAGTGCAAGTAGATATCTTGTCCTAAGCGGAGTGGGTTTTGATTCTTTGTGCATGTAGATGATTGAAAGAAGACAATAAAAAGAAGAAGTGTCGGTGGACGTAGCCCCAGGTTGTGGGTGAACCACGTATATCCTGTGTTGTGGTTTCTTTGTGCATTATGGTTCATATGATTAATGCTTAGTGCAATGATGTATGCTTAGATAAATATGATAGCTTAGTGCCTAATGATGTGAATAAGATGCTAGATCTGATCTATGTTGATGTGCTTAGTGCTTGAATGTGTTGACTCTTGTTGAATACTGTGTTTCACTGTAATTAGGGTTTATCTGTGTTGTAGACAAAGGATAAGTACTAATGAATGACAACCGCTAAGTTCTCTATTAAGGTGTTGTAATCACAGATTTGTGTCCCAGCTAAGGTTGCAGACATTGGAGTCCTGTAACCACCCCTGCCTCTACCTCGAGTGAGACTTCATCTACTTCGTAGGTGTTGCCGAAAGGGCCGATAGTTAGGGTTTTGTTGGTGCTTTGTTGAAGCATTGAACCCTGGGTCTGCCCCTATGCCAACATATGGTTCTATTGCTGAGACCTGAAATTGTGATTGTTGGGAACTGAGGAAAATAAAGAAAGTTATGTACATAGATCTGTTGCTTTAGTGCATAGTATTCTACTTGACTGTGGAGCTCTGTGCTAAGAAAGGAGGAAGATATGAAGAAAAGAGGTAAGATATGAAAGCTTTGTGCTCTAATAAAGGTAAAGTAAATTTTTTTTATTAAAGAGGTAAGATCTGAAAGATTTATGCTTTGTTAAGGGTAAGATAAGTGGAAAATATTTGTTTCAAAAGTATGGATCTAGGTATGTTTGATAAATTTTGTCCTAGTCTGAAAACTAGGGCACAACTAGAAGAAATAAGGTTTGATATGAGTAGATCTGATAGAAATAATGAAAGATATGTTATTCCTATGCATAGAAATAATGTTTGGACTAACAAATGGATGCAGGATCCTAGGAAGAAATTTTTGCAGGTTAGCTACTATGATCCTAGTGCGCAGTACAAGAAAGTTTGGGGATCATTTAAGAGAAAGAGAGGATTAACTCTTTGTTACAGTTGTAGAAGACCAGGACACCTTGCTAAGGAATGCCCTGGTAGAAGACCTAGTTGTCGTTGTTGTAAAGCTATGGACTATGACATTCGGGATTTCCCTAGAATGATTGCTAAGGTTGAAAGAATGAATATGAGACAAGAAAACCTTGAGGAAGACCAAGAAACTAAGACCATGGTAGAACCCCATAAAGAATAAGAGACTGTATTACTACAAATAAAAGAAACCTTGAATGACCACATAGATATCAGCTTATCAGAGATCTTCAAAGAGAAAAAATGCATAGAAACAAGAATAAGAGACTTTGACATAGACTGTGTTCTAGATGAGGAAACATAGGTGAATATTATGATAGAAAGAACTTGGGAAATTTTAGGAAATCCTGCTATGATTCCTTCATTGGGAGGAATATGATTATTTAGAGGAAAGTTGATAACCCTATGTGGAAGAATTACCCAGACATCTATGAGTGCTCATGGCACTTCGACCGGAGAAGAATTTGAGGTTGTTAAAATTATTGAGAATAATTCCCCATTTGCGATGTTACTAGGAAAACCATGGATTGAGAAAGATCAGACCCGAAGAAAAGAAGAGGAATCTCTAGGACAAAAAAATCAAGAACTAAGGGACTTCATGGCTAAGAGAATAACACACTTACTGGAAGAACACGAAAACCAGTAGAAGCTACTGAGGACCAAAAATCTGGATGTCAAAGTTGAAAGAACACAAGTAGATTTGAAACACCTGTCTGTATAGGAGAGTAGAGCACCTACCCCAGACAGAGAAGAAGTATTGCCCTTGAACCCTAGTAAATACCATCACTATTGCGAAGTTACTATGCCAAGAGGAGATAAGAATTAGAATGGAAAGAGGAATATCGAGACACAGATCATAGGGAAGAAGGCTAGAAAGCTCAGCAAGAAGAAAGCAAAGTTAGAGAAATTACAGGAAGTTCTAGAGAAGACGACTTCGTAGAAGGAAGGTCTCCAGAATTCGAACTTCGCCGAAATATCAGAGCAACTCATATTGGCACTTCGCCATGGCGGAGCGATATGACCTTTGGAGGCATTATAAGCATTAGATTGACATTCCCAAATGGTTAGAACAACAGTTATGATCAGAAATCTCGCCGTTGGGACCGCGCCATAATGGACATAACTACATTGAAGAAGGCCTATTGTCCATTGTAGGGATATGTTACATCATTGTCTACTTATTCTGTCGACTGTTGTGCCGAGCACACTTTCATGAATTGTATCTGAGCCAACAAGAGAACTCATTGTTATTGTGTTGTTCTTACTAAGACTTTGCTACCTGTTCTATTGCATTGAGCATTTTTTCATTGACCTAAGTTATCTAATCTTGAGAGTGCATGCCGGATGAACTCAGCACTGCATAAAATTCTGTCAAAGAAGTTCTCATCGAACTTATGGTTGAGAAGGTGATGTTCGTCAGAATTCAAGCTTCATTAATGAGATGAGTGAAAGCCTCCCCGTCGACTGCTCGTGGATCCGGACCATCCCGAGTTGTGGCCGAGAAAAGAACCAAGCATCGAGATGACTTGGAGAATGCGAAATTAATCCCATCCATCTTGCCCGACTACATCCCACCTCTGGCCGGTGTAGTGAATCATGACAGTGTCCCTAGGGACTTCAACTACACCTTGGTTACTGCGTACCTCCCGAAGGGGATACGCATAGGCAAGCCTCAGCCAGATAAGATCATAATACTAAAGATCAACGACTTTAAACTAGGGGATCGTGAGAACTTCAGCATGCTTGCTTCTCACAGGTATTTGACTAGCATGAAGGGGAAGAAGTCAAGGATAATCCCCCAACAATGGACTATGGACCTCGTGCAATCCACTATTCTGAACGTAATTAAAATACCCCACTTTGGAAGGCACCGTAAGGTTAGCGCGTGCGTTAATCTCCTGCTGTCGAGCTTCCATGGTGGCTACTTATGTCTAGACATATGCATCACCGTCAACTTGGTGTTGATCCATCGGATCACTGGATTGAGCATGCAAGGACCAAAACCGCAAGACTTTTACCCAGTGAAGGCTGCAAACTGTGCCTTGGCACAGAATATTAAAGATACATACGATGATGTGGAGAAGGGGAAGCGAGGCTACAAGCTAGCCTCCATCTAGAATGGCGCAGTGTGCATTTCTTTCTAGTTGATTGTTGGTAAGCTATTTTTAAAGAACAGACCCACGCAGGTCACAGGGTTTGTTGTTGACCTTGCAGGAAAATGCGTGGAGGGGATACAAATGAACTGGGAAAGTACTTAGTGAACCAGTTAGACCAAGACTGCGGCAAATCTCGAGATCAGGGCTATGAGTTCGATTTTAGTTGGCTGATGATCCTCATTATGTTCATAGCTTGGGATATGCTGAAAGGTACGACCTTCCCTGAACTAGAGCCATCTGAACCCTTAGTTGTGAAGTTCACTTCACTCTAGTATTCGAGCGATATGGGAAAATAATGGCAGTCAAACGCGGTGTTCCACACCTGCTACCTACAATTAAAGAGGGCTATTGAGGCTATCCCTCGTATAACACCGAACACCCTGCACAGGTTCAGGCCATTTGTGAAGTTCCACACAGACAAAATTTTTATCTACATCACTGCACACAGAGACAAACACAAAGAAGTACTACAGAGTTATTTACAAACTCACAGAGGAGGACCTAGAATAAAAATGTAAGGAATGGCCTGCAAAGCTCCTTATCCTTGTTGACCCCACAGAACGGCCCGATCCCGAACTAATCGGAATCCCACTAGTCACTCATGAAGGGAGTGATACACCTAGAACTAGAAGAAGGAAGAAGACAAAAGAGGTCCAACAGCTGAGTAGTGCATAAGAAGAAACTGCTTCAAAATCACCTGGAGGAGGAGGTGATGATGAAATAGATAAAGCAGAGTACAATGGAAAAGAAGATCACCAGAAGAAAGGCAAAGTAACAATTCCACATAGTCCCCCTGATGATTCAGAGTCGTCTAACAAAAGAAAGGTTTCTCCCACGAAACCCACATCGCGGAAGAAGTCGAAAGCTAGTAAGACTAAGCTGCAGACTGTGCTCACACTCAATGACTTTGACTTCATCATCGCAGATGTATTAGACGCCTCAGAAGATATTTTGCAGAGAAATGAAGCTAAGAAAGAAACTATGTATGAAAAAATTAAAGCAGAATTGTGAGGGGTACAACAGGCCCTTCACTCTAGTCGTGCAGTGTCCACTGTGCCCCTGCCACCAGAAGAAACAAAGTTGGGAGATGAGCCTACCCAACTCCACAGACTAGTCAATGCGACTGAAGCTCGCCTTTGTCGCGCACAAGAAGAAATAGAACAGGCCACAATGGCCCTAAAGAAAGCATAAGAGGAAGTGATAGAGAAACGTCGAGTTGTGTAACAGGAGAAGAACGACCTCCAAGCAAAGTTTGAAGAGGAGAAAGCACAAATCTAGCATGAGAAAGAATAGTTGCTCGCAGAGTAGGTTGGAGTAAAAGAAGCAGTCAGCATAGCACTTTGCTCTGTGACGGGCTTAGAGAAAAAGGAGGAAGATCCAATGGAGAATCAAGTAGCACCGCTTGCTGAAGCCATCCAACAGCTTCAACAGAGAATAGCAGATCTAGATCTACAAACAGTACCAAGTACTCCTTAGGACGTACGAGACCAAAGAGAAGCCATTGCCCGGAGTGAAGTTGGGAATTTCAGAGCATTAGCTTTGGAATGTCAACAAATTAGAAATATAAGTGCGCAGACTTATGGGAAACTTACTGAGGACCCTGAACTGAGGACACTAGAGTCACAACTCTGGGAGGAAAAGCAGCAAGCGACGACAGTCGGGCACAGTTGAATCTCTTGTCAACAGTTGAAAGAATGAAAATATCCCAGGAACAATTCACTGCTCAATAGTAGGTCCACACCATACAGAGAAAAGTCATGGAAGTGACTCAGAGGCTCCAACCAGTCCAGGATGAATCTTTCCAACTGTTTGAGGAGATTGAAGGCCGAGGTGCAGAGCTGGAACAAGTAGTCACTTCAGTAGAACAACACTTAGAGGGACCTGTGAATGAGGAAGTTATTCAAGAGTTCGTCGAGCAGGAGGCCTTGGTGAAGTAGCAGGTCGTAGTAGCTCGAGCTAGGCTTGAGGCTTTTGAGGCAGATCTACCTAGATCAGAGTGACTCAGGACGAGTCACGGGTGAGTGTTGGGGGCCTGTTGGCCCTTGACCAAGTTTTGGAGATCCTTGGTCAAGTTTGACTTATTTTGGGACTTCAATAGACTGTCGAAGGCGGAGCGCAAGTCAAAGTGGAGATCGTAGGATATCGACCCCTTTTAGGGTGTTTTGGGTTTTGGGCTTATGTAACGGGTATGGGGATGTCGACCCATGGGTTTACCCATGTTTAGGACCATTTTGTAATGTATAAATAGAAAGCTAGGCGATGTAAGTGGGGGTGAAAAAGGTAATAAGGCAAAGGTGCTAAGGACAAGTGAAGGCCAATGTGCAAAGTGCAAGTGATAGTTGTAAATTCTTTGTGCATATTGTGTGCAGCTTTCAAGGCTAAGTGCAAGTGACTGTAAGAGATTGTGTAAAGGCTTTGTGCTGTAACCTAGTTCAGGGAAGGAGGATCTTGCAGAGTGCATGCAGATCTCCTATCCTAAGCGAAGTGGGTTTTGATACTCTGTGCATCTAGATGATTGACAGAAGACAATAAACAGAAGCAGAGTTGGTGGACGTAGCCCCAGGCTGGGGGTGAACTACATATATCCCGTGTTGTGGTTGCTTTTTGCATTATGCTTTTTGTATGGTTCATATGATTAATTCTTAGTGCAATGATGTATGCTTAGATAAATATGATAGCTTAGTGCCTAATGATGTGAATAAGATGCTAGATATGATCTATGTTGATGTGCTTAGTGCTTGAATGTGTTGACTCTTGTTGAATATTGTGTTGCGCTGTAATTAGGGTTTATCTACGCTGTAGACAAAAGCTAAGTACTAATGAATGGCAACCACTAAGTGCTCTGTTAAGGTGTTGTAATCAAAGATCTGTGTTCTAGGTAAGGTTGCAAACACTGGAGTCCTTCAACCACCCCTACCTCTACCTCGGGTAAGACTTCATTTTCTTCACAAGTGTTGCCAAAAGGGCCGGTAGTTAGGGTTTTGTTGGTGCATTGTTGAAGCATTCAACCCTGGGTCTGCCCCTGTGCTGATAAATCTTCAAAATGTAACTTTAGGAATCCACATATTTGATTTCGTTTAATGGTTGAAATTTATTGTTTGTTCGTCTTCAAAGTAAATTAACGCATGCTCTTTTATTAAAGGCCAAATTACCAAATTACTCACATAGTTGGAAATCTTGTCCAAAACCTAAAGTTGAAAAGTTAAAACCATATAACTCTCCCAATCATCTTACTTACCTTAGGAGCCTTGTAACGAAAGAAGGTAGTTGTTGAACACTCAATAAAGTTGTAAACCTTGACAATTTCTCTTGTTCATTTATAAAATAAGATTGATTGCCCCACTTAGAATTAATTTCATTCCTTGGTTATGGGCCGTCAATTGATCCTCGAAATTGTGGACATTGGAACCAATGTTCTTTAAGTGATGTGAAACAAAGTTTATAGTGCATCATACAAAATTCTACACATCATTCAACCTATTATCCCTTGATGGTGTATTATAGTCCACTAAGCACATTGTTGTACATAGAATGTGTCTTTTGTGTTTCCCATCCAGTGTACATGTGTCATAGAGAATCAATGCATTGTTGTAATAAGCACATCAATACAATAATGATGATTTAACATATTGGAGATCGATTTCCTCACAAACCTTCCCTACCACCACTCCTTAACAATTTTGCAAATGAAAAACTTTAAAATCCATTTCCATTAAAACCCACTACAAAAATATGCACTACACACCCCCAACACACACACATATATAAAGTGCTCTTTATAAATAACATGTTAATTTTAATTTGAATAAAATCTATATCAAAATTTTGAGAGAAATTAAATTTTCCTTTTCCTTATTAATGAGAGGAATCTAGTTTTAATACTTGAGAGTAAAAATTAAATTTGTAAAATTCATTTCTACCCAAATGGGTATATAAAGATGCAAGTGTGTTGTTGGTATCGATTTAATAGTGTTCTTGTTCCTTCCTTTTGTGTGGAGAAGATAATAATGGTGTTAATGTTAAAGTTTGACTTAACCTTGGTTAAGGGGGTGGTGTATTTAAGTTACATGGAATGATTTGCAATTTTAATGATATATGGTCCTCATTGAAAAATATTTAAAATTATATAAGAAGTTTTAGGGATTTCTTTTTGAAAGATAGAGTGGTTATACTTCTAATTGTGAAAGGTTTTATCAAAGTTAAAGTTTGTAATCAAGATGGACAAAATACAAGTCAATAGTAAAGTACCCTAGTTCATGAAAGGTGCGCTCTCTTTATGAGGACATGACACCCTAGTGTTAAAACCTAAAAAAAAAATTTATGTCAAGATGTTGATATGGGTTAGGTTGCATAGTTACCCCTTGGAACACTGGGATTATCTAAGTTTAAAAGGCAATGGTAATACTTTGGATAAGCTTATCACCTTAGCTCCAAAAACTAGTAATTATGTTCCAATCCATATATTTGAAGTTGTATTTACCTTGATTTATGCAAAGGTTTTTCTATCCAAATTGTGTTTGATAGAATAGATAGAAGATAGACATAACCTATGGACTACAAACACATTCCTTTCCATTGTAAAGTTAGTTTTGACCATAAACATGTGAAGAACACATTGTTTTTCAATGTAGTTTTGACCATGGATATGTGGCAAACACACTACATTCTAAATTTTTTTTTACAATGGACATGTGGTGATTTTGTATTTAAGGCAAGTCTTCACATACTACCAAAGGAAAAAATATGAATCCTTCTTGTGGAAAGATTAAAAAATGACCACCATTGAGTGAAACTTACACTTGTAATTCTAACAAATGTTGTTATTCTATCTTTAGTAAGATGTAACAAAGGCATTGATATGATCATGAATTTAAAGACAACTTCTTTCTCATTAATCTCACTATAAAAATACTCTTCTTGAAAGAGGAAGATGCAACATGAAAATAGTCTTCCAAATCAAAGAAAACACACAATTATTATGACTCCAGTATAAAGCAATTATCTAAAAGAAAAACTTTAACAACCCTTAAAATGGTAAAGTAAACATAGCAATAACTACAACAATCCCAAATATGATGAAGTAATCCAATATGATATAGTGAAAAAATATGGCTCTTAAAAATATGCTATCAGTGAAGAAAATATTTGACAAAATTTTAAATTTTAAACAAAATCCTATGAGTTTCGAGGATATGTTAATTTAACATAAACCTTAATTAGAACTATGTGCTTATAATTCTCGGTGTACTGAAAAGATTCTCATTATTTCTTTTATATATATATATATATATATATATATATATATATATATATATATATATATATATATATATATATT
>ML781200.1:289550-315988 GCA_009831015.1 Picea engelmannii | reverse complement strand
CCGAAGAGTAAAGATGTGGTATCCTCCAAATGGCTCTTCAAAATAAAACATGTTGTTGATGGAAGTATTGAGAAGTATAAAGAAATATTTGTAGCTCATGGATTTTCTCAAAAAGAAGGCATTGACTATGAAGAGACATTCACTCTTGTAGCCAGATACACTTCGATCAGAACCATCATAGCCCTTGCAACTAAGATGAAGTGGAAGCTACACCAAATGGACGTAAAGATAGCTTTCCTAAATGGTGTCATCGAAGAGGAAGTGTATATAGAGCAACCTCAAGGATTTTAAGTTGAAGACAGGAAGTTTCATGTCTGCAGGTTGAAGAAAGCATTGTACGGATTGAAGCAAGCTCATAGAGCTTGGTATGGCCGAATAGACAGATTTTTGACGAGCTTGGGACTTACCAAGAGTAAAGCACATTCTAACCTCTACTTCAAGGTTATGAATGATGAGCCAGTAATATTACTACTATATGTGGATGACTTATTCTTAACCAGAGAAGAAAAGCTCATCACTGAATGTAAGAAGAGACTTGCCTCAGAATTTGAAATGAAAGACCTTGGCCTAATGCATTATTTCTTAGGTCTTGAGGTATGGCAGAGTCCAGAGAGTATCTTCCTTAATCAAGGGAAGTATGCAGTTGAAATCCTGAAGAGATTAGACATGTTGGAATGCAAGTCCATGAATACACCCATGGAAGCAAAGCTGAAGTTGTTGGTCGACACTTCGTCGGAATTAATTGATGCCACATTGTACAGATAGATTATTGGATCGTTGATGTACCTGACGAACACTAGACCAGACATTTGTTTTTCCATGAACACGTTGATTCAGTTTTTGGTAGAACCCAGACATGTTCACATTGTGGTTGAAAAACATGTGATGAGGTACCTTAAGGGTACAATAGATTGTGGTCTCAACTATGACGAAGATCATGATTTCACATTGAGTGGATATACTGATGCAGCTTGGGCAGGAAGTGTTTCTGATAGGAAAAGCACTTCAGGATGTTGTTTCAGTTTGGGATCAACCATGATCTCGTGGCAGAGTATGAAGCAATCCAACATTGCTCTCAGCACAGCGGAAGCAGAATACATTGTTGCATGTTCTGCCAGCTACAAAGTTATATGTCTTTGAAAGTTGTTGACTGGTCTATTTGACCTAGAGATGGAAGCAACCACGATCCTATGTAACAACTAGAGCTGCATAAAGATGATAGAGAATCTTGTATTCCATGACAGGTCGAAGCACATAGAGATCTGATATCATTACATCTGTGACATGGTGTAGAGAGGAGCCTTAAAGCTCCAGTACGTTAGCACATATGAACAGGTTGTTGATGTGTTGACTGCCTCTATCTCATGTAAAGTTTGAGCACTTTCTAGATAAGCTTGGTATAGTCCGAAAGGACCTTCCTCAAAAGGGGGAGTAGTTGTTGTGATAAGACATCTCTTGTTTCCATCTTTATTGCTCTGACGTAAAGAAAGACGATGTGATGAGACTAGAAATGTGCTTTCGGCTTGACAGCTGTGACGTAAAGCCAATCTAGTATCTTGCTTCCAGCTTGATTGTTGTGACGTAAAACAGGACGAGTATCTTGCTTCCATATTTATTGTTGTGACGTAAAGCAAGACGATGTGATGAGACTAGTACTGTGCTTCTGGCTTGACAACTGTGACGTAAAGCCAGTCTAGTATCTTGCTTCCAACTGATGGTTGTGATGTAAAGCAAGACGATGTGATGAGACTAGTACCGTGCTCCTAGCTTGACAACTGTGACGTAAATCCAGTCTAGTATCTTGATTCCAACTTAAGTGTTGTGACGTAAAGCAAGACGTTGAGATGAGACTAGTAATGTGCTTCCAGCTTGAGAAGCTGTGACGTAAATCCAGTCTAGTATCTTTCTTCCAGCTTGATTGTTGTGACATAAAGCAAGACGAGTATTGAGCTTCTAGCTTGACAACTATGATGTAAAGCCAGTCCTGTATTATGATGATCCAGCCTCGTGTTGTGCTGTTGATGATGATGTATCAGTTTTATACTAATACATATTGATGCAGATGATGATTCCATTCCTTTGAGAATGACGATGTTGTTGATGAAGAAAACTTCCGATGATTTATAGACACACTAGTCAGTGTTCCAAGATGATATCGATGATGTTGTCCTCTCACCCACTTGATGATGTTGATGATGACGTCATCTCTCTCTCGCCTGATGATGTTGACGAATAGCCTTTTTGTTAAGGGGGAGTGTTGAAATAATGTAACTGCAAAGTGTATTCTTATTATTATTTGATATATTATTCATTGGATCAATCCCCATTATGGATTGATCATGTCGGCTATTGTAAAAGTACCAAATCCCCTTTTGTGGATTGGTCATAATGTAATTGTAATAGGCAAAAGAAGAAGTCGGCCCCATAATATATTTAAGAGGCCCCAGAATATAATAAAGGTGGTTATAACCACCCAGTTTGAGAAGTCGGCCCTGCTAGTGAAGAGACATTTCACATGTGCCAGATTTGTATAAATAAGGAGGCTAGCGCCTCAGCACTTGCTCATTGAGAGACAAGTTTCGGAATTGAAGTTGGAGAAGAGAGAGAGAGAGTGGCACATATTTGGGAGAGGATATTTTGTATTAGCTTGAGTTATCTCTTGGCATTGTATTGACTATCTATAATAAGGAAGTTTTGCTAGGTTTTCTTCCCCTAGAGGGTTTCCCAAGATAAATGTTGTGTCTCTTGTGATTGTGTATTTCTCAGTGGTCTTGTGTTATGCTATTGTTATCTATTGAAATGAAAAGAACTATAATAATGGCTTAATAATTAACATATCACACATCGTCCAAAGCTGTCATAGGATGGATAGGGGGGATGTCATTGAAAATTGGTTCAGTCGGTACAATGGTATCCTCCAACCAACTGGAAGGAATTTCTTCCTTTATTGGACAACCACCTAAAGAAATCACAGGGTTGTAATTTTGAGGCATTAGCTCCAAATTGCTAAGGGGAAGTTGAGAATAATCATTCCAATTTTGGTCAGAATGGGGTGGGGTGACATGACTGGTGAATGGGTTGGGAGGCAGAGAGGGAGCCAAGGAAGGGTCTAGATGACGATGTCGGGCTACAAAGTTATAGTAGGCTGATGCACGTTTGGCTTTGTCCCTTTCACACGACATGGTGTAAACACAACAAAGAGAGATGGTGAAATGCACATAATGCTCAGGCATTAGGGGGAAGAGAGAACTGATGGGGACGAAGGTTGAGTGCAGACAAGAAATGGACACCAAAGGTGAAATGGAATCAATGGGTGCAGGAGCATAGCCCTAGTGGAGAGAAATTTCAGGAAGGGAATGAAAAGTTGAGTGCATATGAAAGATAAAATAACCATTGTGAAGTCTTACCTCCATTAAAACCATTGAGATGAAAGGGAAAGATTCCATGAAAACTGAGTTGATGCCTACCAACTACCCCGTACCTTCTCTCATGACCCATAACTAGTGTTGAATGTGTGCCATTAATATTCCCTTGTTGTTCTGACGCACTACCTCCCTTCCAACATGAATGTTAAGCATGGTGAATGGATTGAGGGGGAGGCTGGTGACGAGGGGCTTTAACTGCTATATTCGCATGTGTGTCAGGTAGCATGGGATCGACAGATGTCACCCCATGTGGGGACATAATCTATTATATATCATTGCTTTAGTATATTACCATTACTTTAGTATATTTACTATTACTTTAATATTTACTATTACTATTGTACTTCTATTACTTTAGCAATATCTTCCATGTCATAATTTTTTTATCATTTTCCAACTTAACTAGCATATTTCTAAGTGTGCCAATGAGAATGCTAATTAATTTGAAGAAAGTTTTTATATTAATGTTGTTAATGGGAATCAAAAAATGTTTTAAATAAAGTAATGTTATTTGAAGTTGATTCATTATTTTGATGAGAATCACTTACAATAACTCTCAAATTTGTAAACAAATTGTAGGTTTTGAAAAGAGAAAGTATAAATCCTCTTAGAATTAAAAAATTGATATATATTTTAGGTTAAATTATACAATTAAATATACTCTTGGTCTAGTTTAAGTACACCTTATCTGATCTCTTCACTACATGTCTAGTTTAAGTACACCTTTTGTGCTCTCTTCACTAAATTAATTATATATATTCTATGTCTAGTTTAAGTATACCTCTTCACCAAATTAATTGAGCCTAGAGGCCCTCTACAATCCAATATGGAGGAGAAGTTTTCATGTTAGTGTTAGCCTGATGTTAGATTTTAAAACATTTAAAGTAGACTCAATTAAAAAAGTGGGCTTAATTAATAAAACAAAAATTACATAAGCTATTATATATCATTACTTTAGTATATTACCATTACTTTTGTATATTTCCCATTACTTTAGTAAATTTACTAGTACTTTAGTATTTACTATTACTATTGTACTTCTATTACTTTAGTGTTTAATTTTTTGGGGGTATATTTTCCCATCAATTTTGTCTTAAATCCTAGTCTTGAAGGTTTTTCAGGGTGTTGTTGAATCCATTTATACATTCAAAAATACAATTTAAACAAGAAAATGGCGATTTCACGGAGATGTGATTCAATGACTATTTACTATTTACTATTTAGAGCAATAGGAGCATTTATTTAAGTGATAATACTATGAAAAATGATTTAGTGATAATACTATTTAGAGAAATAGGAGCATTTATTTAAGTGATAATACTATGAAAAATGATTAAGTAAACAATAGTATCTACAACATTTGCCCAGAACTGTAAGGGAAAACCAACATGTAATCTCATACTCCTTGTACGCTCCATGATTGTCCTATTCATCCTTTCTGACACACCATTTTCTTGTGGTGTTCTTGGAACTGTCTTCTCTCTATGAATCCCATGGTATGAACAGTAATAATCAAACTCCTTGCTAAAATATTCACCTCCATTGTCTGAGACACTTCAACCTTTTTCATCTCTCATTCTCAACCAAAGCTTTCCATTTCTTAAAAGTCTCAAAAACATCATATTTTTGTCGAATGCAATAAACCCAAGTTTTTCTAGTTGCATCATCAATAAAAGTAACATAATAACAAGATCCACCAAGAGATGATACCTAATCTGGTCCCCATACATCTGTATGAACAAGCTCTAACCTTTCACTCTTATTTTATTTTCCGACTCTGAGAAATCTAACTCTCTTATGTTTTCCATAAACACAATACTCACAAAAATCCAATTCAATTTGTTTAGGATCCAGCAACAAATTCATTTAGTGAAGTATCTACATCCCCTTCTCACTCATGTGTCCAAGCTTATTGTGCCACAGTGTTGTATCCACTCCTGTAGAAGCTAAAGAGATAGAAGAATCAGTATTACCAGTACATAAATACAATGTATGCACCTTCTTTCCTTTTTCTATCACCAATGATCCTTTGGTGACCTTCCACACCTTATCTATAAATATGGATATACAAGCTTCACTTGCCAACTACCTTTTTGAAATTAGATCTTTCCTTAGATCTGGAACACGCCTTACCTCTTTCAACAACCATTGGTTTCCATTTATTTTTTTTTATTTTTACCTTTCTCATTCCAACAATTTTGCATGGTGCATCATCACCCAAATGAACCTGTCCAAAATCACCTTGAACATAATCTAGAAAAAAATTCCTATGGGGTGTGGCATGAAATGAAGCCCCTGAATCTACTACCCAAGACTCAAAAATATTATCTACAGAAAGAATCAAAGCATCTTGTAACACACCACCTGTTACATTTGCTTCCTAATTTTTCTCTTGTTGTCCATCTCTTTGCTTCTTTGGAGCTCTGCAATCTTTCTTCAAATGTCCTTTCTTCCCACAATTCCATCACTCTATCTTTCCAAATATGGATTTGGATCTTCCCTTCCTATAATTCTCATAGTTTCCTAAGTCCTTTCCTCCATCCTTTTGTCTTCCCTTGTTCTCCATGTTTAACGCATTACCTGATGTCTCACTTGTTCTTTTTCATCGCATTTCCTCACTAAGGATAACACCAACAATATCATAAAATTTTAAATTATTTGAACCATAGACATAGTTACTTACAACCATGACCAAGCCGTTCTAGCTTTCTGGCAATGAGCACAAGATTAGAAGAGCCCCAACCTCATCATCAAAGTCCACTTTGACAAAACTTAGTTGATTAGTAACCATACTAAATTCATTTAAATGATTTGCAACAGACCCACCTTTCGACATCTTCATATTAAATAATCTCTTCATTATAAATACCTTATTGGATGGCGAGGGTTTTTCATATAGTTTATCCAATGCTTCCATCAGCTCCTTCATTGTCTTTTCTTTCGAAATATTGAAAGCCACTGATGCTGTCAGGCTCAGTCATATCATTCCTAGTGCCTTTCTGTTAAGAACCTCCCATTCTTCGTCCTTCATGGCCATCGAATTCTTTTCTATTCCACCCAATGGTATGAATAGATCCTTCTGATATAAATAATATTCCATCTACATCTTCCATAACTGGTAGTTTTGGCCGTTAAGTTTCTCAACCCTAATCTTTTCATCTTCCGCCATTCCTCCCACTCGAACCAGGAACCCTCTTTTCCTGCGGGTTACCTTTCTCTTTGATACCAATTGTTACAGAAATATGATCATTGAGAAATAAATAAAACAAATGTGGAAATAAAACATCGAATATACACAATACAATAGAGACACAGATATATATGGTTCACCCAATGTGGGCTACGTCCACCAGAAAAATTGCTAGGTCCTTCTTTTATTATTATCCACCAAATGAAGGGATACAACCTACAACACACCTGCTGTAAATTCATCTTCTTCTCTCACAGTCTCCTCACTCAGAATACAACATTCACAATGATACATAGCCACAATACATTTCCCTCATAAAAGAGGGTTGCCTTCTAAGGAAAAAAACCCTAACATAACTTCTATCGTTAGATCTACGACCATATAATGAAGGGTCTAGATTTACTATGAAATTACAATATACATTTACAAGGAAATTTTTCCTTCAGGGGCCCGCTTTCCCCTGGACCCCATAGGGGGGTAACCCCCCCTTGCACTCCCCCACGTAGATGAGTGTACATTCTTCTGGGGTGTAAAGTCTTCATAGGGTATAAACATGGTTGAAAACAAAGACCTATGAATCATGAATATAATCAGGCTCCACAACCAACACAACAAATTATGCATCTGAATCGACAATTCAAACAATTGGCGCACTTGTCAACAAACTTTTCAAGTGCTGAAAACTCCTTGCATAATCCAGAGTCCATTCAAATCACACACCTTTCTTTTGCAAAGATGTAATTGGATGCGAAATCCTTGAGAATCCTTCAATAAACCTTATATAATAACCTGCAAGTCCCATAAATTACCTTACCTGTGTGACATTTCTTAGTGTCAGCCATTCCTCAATGGCTTTTATCTTTTCCGGATCCACAACTATTCCTTCCTTGGAAATGACATGACCCAAATAATAAATATGCCTTTGGTAAAGAGAGCACTTGCTCAACTTTGCATAAATATGATGCTCCCTCAATACCTGCAACACCATCCTCAAGTGTTTCTCATGTTCCTCTTCAGACTTTGAGTAAATAAGTATGTCATCTGGAAATATAATGACAAACTTATCTAAATAAATTATGAAAATTCCATTCATCAAACACACGAAGACAACTGGTGCATTTTACAACCCAAATGGAACCATTCTAAACTCATAATGTTCATACCTCATTCTAAAGGCCATATTATTGATGTCTTCCTCTTTTATTCTCACTTAGTGATATCCAGATCTAAGGTCAATCTTTGAAAATATATGTGCACCTTCCAACTCATCAAAGAGGTCATCTATCCTTGATAAATGATACTTATTTTTTACTGTTACTTTGTTCAACTTCCTGAATTCGATACAAAATCTCATTGTACCATTCTTCTTCTTCATGAAAAATACTGAGGCACCCCATGGCGACACACTTGGGCATATATACCCCTTCTTCAGAAGCTCTTCAAGTTGCATATGAAACTTCTTCAACTTTGGTGTACTCATCCTATGAGGAGTCTTGGATACAGGAGTTGCTCCCAACATCAAATTTATAGAGAAATCAATATATATTTTCAATGGAAACCTTGGTATCTATTTAAAGACATCCTTAAACTCTTTCAGTACTGCACAATCTTCAATACTCAACGCTTTATCCTTAGGTTCTTCTTCCATATGCGTTGAAAATATTTGACATCCTTTCTTGTAGCTTTTCTTCAATTGCAAGGCTACAATTTCTCTAATAGTTACAACCCTTGGAATTCCTTGAACATCCTCAAGTTCCTTTCCTCATCCAGGAAAGTAAATGTCTTATTGTAATAGTCCAGGACAACATGGTTCTCATCCAACTGATCCATACCAATGAGGAAATCATATGAGCCCAAAGGTATGATATTCAAATCATTCTTTGTGCATAGTCCATTCATATCCATTGGACATGCCTTAACCATCTCATTAATTTTCCTTTTTTCTCTTGTAGCTAACTGAACCAGTCAAGGTTTTCCAAGCTTGCTCCTCAACAATTGGAACCTTTCCACCATTTTATGATCTAGATAACTATGACTAGCTCCTGAGTCAATTAAAATAGAAATGGGTTGATAATTAATCTTACCTTCCACCTCAATCATGTGCGACTGAAACTCAACTTTCTTTTTATCCAAGGCTACGTAAATCCTAGGTACATATCTTCCCATGTCCTCAATTGTCGCAACTTGTTTTACATTGTACATAGTCTTCACTTTATCACCTCTTTGAGGGAAATATCTGTGCATATGATCCCCACCACAACTCAAACATTGAATAGGTTGTTTCCATGGATTTTGCTCCACTATCTCCATCATTCTAGACTCCTTGAGAGTTGTCTATCCTTGCACAATATTTATGAAAAATGGTGGCTTAGGACCATTCTTCCTCTGTTCCACCTTACTTTTCATCTTGCCTTCCCAATCCTTTTGGAAATTCAGTCTTCCCCTTTGCTGCTCATAAATACATTTAACACGCCTTACAATTTCCTCCAATGTCTTAGGGTCATCATATTGTATTTTTTCACTGATAAATGAAGGAAACCCACTCAGGTACCTATGAATTTTAACTTTATCATCCTTTATGAATGCGACATATTTCAACAACTCTAATAATATTCTTTCATACTCATCTATCATCATACTCCCAACATTGAGTTCGAAGAACTCCTTCATTTTGTTGTCATAGTATCTTTTGGTTAAGTATTTATTTTGGAAATAACTCTTGAACTCCCTCCAAGTAACCTTCTTCTCATTAATGTGTTGCACCTGCATGAACTGATCCCACCACATTGATGCCTTTCCTTTTAGTTGGCAGATGGAAATTCTCCCTTCTTCTTGTGCATAATAATTATGCAGTTGGAAGAAGTTCCTCATACCCAAAAACCATGTCTCCACATCTTCATCCTTCTTGTGCTCACCTTCAAAGGTAGGAGGCTTGATCTTATTCATTTATCCCTATATCTCATCTACCCCAATCCTTCTCTTATGATTTTTGACAGGAAGTGGACTTGAGATACTGCACACTTTCCCAAAATAATTCTTTGGCGAGTGAGGTCGATGCCTACTAACACTTCGTGCTTCTCTTATTTTTTGAGCATGAGACATGTGACCTCTTGACCTACTCTAATTTGTCTCCTTATCCATTTTCTTTTTTACTATATCCAAGCTTTACATCAACTTGACATTGAATTCATCTTGTTGTTCCTTGGCTCTCATAAGCCTTTCATTATCAGATTTATAGCTTTGGACATCTTTTTGCAGTCCCTTTATGGTTTCTACCAAGTTCATGCACTCCTCCTTAGATTATGTACCATCAAAATATAAATGGACATACAAATCCCTGAAATCATCATCAGGATTGTAAATTCTCTACGCATCTTTCATGCTTTTGACCTTCTGCACTGATTTTTTCCTACTCTAATCGCTGATAATTCTGCAAAATTTGCAAGAAATGAGATTTGTTAGACGATTTCATGAGATAACTTCATGAAAAATCTACATCATCTTGTTAGAATCCTTTCTTCCATAGCCTGTGCACACACTGGTATTCAACACACAACAATGTGTGATGTCAACTTTTAATTTGTACACCATGTATCGATAATGGACATGCACCGCAAATTTGTTCCGCATAGACCCAAACCTTTAGTGTGCACACCCATGCACCATTGTTTACTATGCAATTCTAGTGCCACACTTTGCAATATCATATATTTAGCACGGATGTCTGTGCATTCTTATTTAATATGCACCATGGCCACACTGAAATTCCAAATTCAACCACTTGTCAGTCCGAATTTTTCCTTAAGAATAAACTCAGCCCATGTAGGCTTAGTGTTGAAACTGGAGCTATGATGCTTCTTGTTGAAATATATCCCATACAAGTCCAGTGTTGAACCAATTTCTCTCATACCATAATGTAACATCCCCAGCCACCTCAGGCTGGGCCATATCACACAACCTCAACTTTTGTAGCCTTGAATCAACCATAATGTAACATTATCGAGCATGTTATTGAACAATGATACTCCAAAAATCCATTGCGCGTATTCTATCCTACACACTAGATTTTGCAGTGTTACTTGAAGTAATGTGCTCAACCTCAAGTTGAATTGCACCACACTAAATTTCTCCTTTTAACACAACTTTAAGCAATGAAAGTAACTAAAAACAATTGCCTACACCAACACACTAATCACGCAACACTATTGTGTGAAAAGCCATCCTAGCATCACACACCAATTGTAATTTCCCTATGCACGAGGTCTATTTCCTTGTATGCACACATGAGTTCCAGCCTCCTGTGCACACAAGATACTTTCCTGCACACCTGACCATTCAATCCTTTACTCAGATACTCATGACCCATATCAACGGATAACTTAATAGGAAAAACTATCAACATTTTTCATACTCATGCATAGCTACAAATTAAGGCTATAAGCACCCTACTTACATGTGTAAGCAACATTAGACATAATAACAACAAATATCCATATGTGACAACATACAAAAATTAACCCATGTAAATCATAGATAAATAAGCACACAGTAAATGAGACAATCACATAAATAACACTTGTCTTTTATAAAAGTCATCAAATGCACGTAGAAATTAGAGGTTCCTCCCATCCATAGACTATGTTTCTCATAAGATTTCAAAAACAGATCACCCACGAGCTAGGGATTAAATCCACTAGGGAAAAAGGGTTCCTAGTGATAGGCTAAGGTTTGATTCTCAACAGAATTGTTCAGTCTAAGGTTCTTGCTGCTGCAACTAGCCTACAGTCAATCATTCCCCATGCACCTACCACACCCAAGGAAGTGTTCCTCATCTCTTCTCAAAAATCCTTCATCTACCCCACTTCCTTTCCAGAGTTAGCAACAATAGGAAAAACATGAAGTCTCTGATCCCTGTGACTAATGTCCAGTGCACCAGGGAATAATTCTCAACAAAACTCTCACCTAGATGGTATGATCATGGGCCTAACAACCTGCCTCTTCAACAAAGAATCTCTCACACAGAGGGACTTCTCATGGACCTGACAACCCGCCTCTTCGACATTAAAACCATGATTGGAGTACATAAAAAAAACCTTACAATATTCTTTATGCAGATAAGGTAATAGTCATCCTCTATCAGATGATCTGACCCCTTTTGCACACAAGAAAGTGAATAATGAAAATCTCCCCTAAAATACACTAAGGCCACCAATATATATTACATTCCTTAAACTCGACACTTGTCACCTTTAGAAGTAGCTTAAGCCACTTGGTGACCCACCCCTTCCTTCGGGAACTTAGGATAAATAAATATCCATAAATTACACTTTTCCATAAATATTATAAAATATTCCCTAAGACTTAAGTCCCACCCCCTTTTCCCTTTTCTGGTGGAGTTATCCCCCCATCTCTTTTCATCTGAGTCTATCTGTGCGCAACAATGCAATATTATATTAATAATTGTGATTATAATTACATGGATAGGCACACTAGACTATCTACATCTCATCTCACCAGCCTCATATCACACAGGCTCTCCGACCTCTACACACACACATAACTCATCTCTGTGCACACTCCTAGGTCATTCCTACACAGTTACCCAAGTGCACACAACACTGTGAAATGTGTGAACTTACCCAAGTGCGCACAACTGCAAAACAAGTGCCAACGACTCACTATCATATATGTTCAATTACAAAGGGTTTTGGATAAGGGACATTACATTGATAGATACAAATCCCTAATTAAAAGGGAAAAAAAGGCACTACATAAATAGAAAGCAAGATAATCTTTTTCACCTTTCTAAGCTAGATCCAAAGAAATTTTGGAGGTAAATTTTGACTCGTTAAGCCAAATAAAATGCTATGATTAATTCATGTTTAAAAATATTTACGAATCTCGTAATGTCCTGGAAAAAATTCCAAAATTTTCTACAGAAGATGATGTTTTTTCTATAGAAGACATAAAGTTTGGGGTTAAGTGACTCGCAAACTAGAAAGCTAAGGAAATCAAGGACTAGCAAGATGAAATATTAAAAATTGGAGGTCCCATTATGATCCTTAACATACACAAGCTCTTCAATTTAGCAATCAAGCAGGGCTTCCCTAATCCTTGCACTCAAAGCCTCATTGTACCTATTTTTAAAAGTGGGGATAAAATAAATCCCTCTAATTATAAGACCATTATGATTATCCCCACTTTATCCAAGCTATATGGAAGTATTTAGAAAAAGAAGAGAAGCACATGGATAGAAAGCCACAAAAAAAGAGCTAAAGGTTAGGCCATTTTTATAGGTTATCATTCAACTGTGGACCACCTTATCATGCTTAGGATCATTGCAGAGGAGTGTTGCAACAATAAAACCAATATCCTTTGTTTTTTTGTTGACTTTAGAAAATATTTTGACACTATGCCTAGGACCAACCTTTGTAATAGGTTAGAAGAGCTAAAATTTTCCTCCAAGTCGAGAGTTGTTGCGATAAGGTTGTATGAGAAATTTATTGCCAATTTTAGGAGCACTAAGGGTTGTTCAGAAGAAATTAACTTCAATATAGGATTCAAGCAAGGCTTTCCCATATCCCCTACCCTTTTTGGTATTTACATTGACAAGTTAGAAGATTGTTTATAAGCCGCAAGTTGTGTTGAACCAATTCTTTCTAGTATAGTAGTGGTTCTTCTTCTCTGTGCTAATGATATTGTTCTTATGGAAAGGAACCCCTATGACCTTAGTAAGCAACTTAGATTCCTCAAGAAATTCTACTCTAGTACAAGTATGAATGTGAACATTGACAAAACAAAGGTCATGATCATCAAATCCAATAAGATCACCTACAATGATTTTGTATATGACAACAATATCTTGGAGGAAGTACCATCGTACAAGTATCTTGGAGGATCGATTGTGCTGTGACACTGTACATATGTGGATAATGAGACCTCATCTCTGTTAGTTTTTCTAGTGTTAACAACTTGCCTTTTGACATCTTACTTGGACCCAACTAAGGCGACGAAGACCTAGTGTTGTGTTTGTGAATGACATGGAGAAAGGTTGATGTAATGGGATTTCACATCCATCCTATTGTAATGTGCATAGATCTTGGTTTCAACGTTGCATGAAGAATCTTCAAAATGTAACGTTAATCATCCACATATTTAATTTCGTTTAATGGTTGAAATTTATTGTTTGTTCATCTTCAAAGTGAATTAACACATGTTATTTTATTAAAGTCCAAATTACCAAATTACTCACACAGTTGGAAATATTGTCCAAAACTTGAAGTTGAAAATTTGAAACCATATAACGCTCCCAATCATATTACTTACCTTAGGAGCCTCGTAACCAAAGAAGGTAGTTGTTGAATATGCATTAAAGTTGTAAACCTTGACAATTTCTCTTGCTCATTTATAAAATAAGATTGATTGTCCCACCCAAAATTAATTCCATTTTTTGGTTATGCGCCATCGATCCATCCTCCAAATTGTGCACATTGGAACCAATGTGTTTTAAGTGATGTGAAACACTGTTTATAGTGCATCATATAAAATTCTACACATCATTAAGCTTATTATCCCTTGGTGGTGTATTATAGTCCTCTAAGCACATTGTTGTATAGAATGTGTCTTTTGTGTTTCCCACCCAGTTTACATGTGCCAATGCATTGTTTTAATAAGAACACCAATACATCAATGATGATTTAGTGCATTGAAAATCAATTTCCTCATAAATCTTCCCTACCGCTTCTTAACAACTTTGCAAATGAAAAACTTTCAAATTCATTTACATTCAAACTTGCTATAAAATTATGTTTCCCATACATACATACATGCATACATACATACATATATATATATATAATTGTTAAAGTGCTCTCTATAAATAACATGTTAATTTTAATTTGAATAAAATCTATATCAAAATTTTGAGAGAAATTAATTTTTTTTTTCCTTATTAATGAGGAGAATAGTTTTAATACTTTAGAGTAAAAATTAAATTTGTAAAATTCATTCCTACCCAAATGGGTATATAAATATGTGTGTGTTGTTGGTTTGGATTTAATCGTGTCCTTGCTCCATTCTTTTGTGTGGAGAAGATAATAATGGTGTTAATGTTAAAGTTTGATGCAACCTTGCTTAAGGAGGAGGTGTATTTAAGGTACATGGTATGATTTGCAATTTTATAGATATATGTTTCCCATTGAAAAACATTTAAAATTGTATAAGAAGCCTTAGGGATTTTCTTGAAAGATAGAGTGGTTATACTTCTAATTGTGAAAGGTATCATCAAAGTTAAAGTGTGTGATCAAGATGAACAACATACAAGTCACTAGTAAAGGACCCTAGTTCATTAAGGGTGTGTTCTCTTTATGAGGACATGGCACCCTATCTTTAAAACATAAAAACAAAATTTATGTCAATGATGTTGATATGGGTTAGGTTGCATAGTTACCCCTTGGAACACCAAGATTATCTAAGTTTAAAAGTCATTGGTAATATTTTGGATAAGCTTTTCATCATAACTCTAAAAACTAGTAATTGTGTTCCAATTCATATATTTGAAGTTGTGTTTATGTTGATTTATGCAAAGGTATTTCTAGCCAAATTGTGTTTGAGAACAAAGATCGAAAATAAGCATAACCTATGCACTACAAACACAATCCTTTCCATTGTAAAGTTAGTTTTGACCATAAACAGGGGAAGAACACATTTTCCCACTCTAGAGTTTGTTTTGACCATGGATATGTGACAAACACATTATATTCTAAGTTTTTTTTTACAATGGACATGTGGTGATATTGTATTTAAAGTAAGTCTTCAGAGAGTGCCAAAGGGAAAATTAGGAATCCTTCTTGTGGAAAGATTAAAAAATGACCACCATTAAGTGGAACCTACACTTGTAATTCTAAGAAATGTCGTTGTTCTATCTTTAGTGAGATGTGACAAAGGAATTAATATGATCATGGATTCAAATACAACTTCTCTCTCATTGATCTCACTATAAGAATATTCTTCTTGGAAGAGGGAAAAGCAACATGAAAATAGTCTTTGAAATCAAAAAAGAGACACAATTATTATGACTCTAAGCAATTATCTAAAACAACAACTTTAACAACCCCTAAAATGATGAAGTAAACATAATAAAAACTTCAATAATCCCAAACATGATGAAGTAAGCCAATATGATATGATTTAAGAAAAAGTTGTTTTAAGATTAAATGGCTCTCAATATAGCAACAATACAAGTATTTGTTACACCTAAAACCTTAAAAAATAAAACTAATTAAAATTATGTGCTAAATTTGAGGATTTGTTAAATTACATGAAACCTTAAAAAATTAAAACTAATTAGAACTATGTGCTCCTCATAATTCTTATATTGAAGATGGAAATATAGTATTTGTTACACCTAAAACCTTAAAAAATAAAACTAATTAAAATTATGTGCTAAATTTGAGGATTTGTTAAATTACATGAAACCTTAAAAAATTAAAACTAGTTAGAACTATGTGCTCCTCATAATTCTTATATTGAAGATGGAAATATTTCCAGATATATAGATTTTGCAAAGTAAAACTAATTTGAACTATGTGCTCCTCATAGTTTTTATATTGAAGATGGAAATATTTCCATATATAGATTTTTGCAAAATGCAAAATTCGAGTTTTAGGATTTGTTAAATTACTTAAAACCTTAAAAATAGTAAAATTATATATATATATATATATATATATATATATATATATATATATATATATATATATATATTCTAAATAATCATCCAAATTATTAACACAAGTTATCAATATAAACTAATAAAATTATTAAATTGAAAAATGGAAAATAATTTTTCCAGATAAAAAAAAACTGTCACCTATTTCCCAATATTAACTAATAAAATTATTAATTTAGAAAAGTGGGAAAGAAAAAGTGAAAAATGAATTTTTCAAATAAAAAATTGTTTACTGATATTCACTTCATAATAAACTTATGAACATAAGTTAACTACTTTTACTAACTTGATTATGCTGAAATAAGGAGTATATATTCAAGAAGCATGGAATTGATGAATAATTATTAATAAAGATTAAAGAATGTATATACAACATGCATCTATCGACATAATAGATGTTGTGTTTACTTTGCGATGTATTTAATGTTGCTTCATTGACTATTGGTATGGACCATTTAGCATAAGGACCCGTGGAGTAAATGATTACTCCAATGCCTTGCAAGATCTGGTACTTGGATCCCACATAGCGGGCAACAAAAAATCTCACCCATTAACTCCATGTGCATCGTAGCCTATTCTATCCTAGCCTACTTTACCGACCCTAGCTTACCCTAGCCTACTTTATCCTATCCTAGCCTACTCTACCTATCTAACTCTACCTAGCCTAGAGTAGCCTAGCCTACTCTACATAGCCTAGTCTAGCCTAGCCTAGCCTACTCTACCTTTCCTAGCCTAGCCTAATCTATCCTAGCCTACTCTACCTAGCCTCGCCTACTCTATCCTAGCCTACTCTACCTAGCCTAGCCTACTCTACCTAGCCTAGCCTACTCTATCCTAGCCTGGCCTAGCCTAGTCTTCTCTACCTAGCCTACTCAACCCAACCTAGCCTAGCCTAGACTAGACTACTCTACCTAGCCTAGCCTAGCCTAGCATACTCTATCTAGCCTGGACTACTCTATCCTAGCCTAGCCTACTCTACCTAGCCTAGCCTACTCTAGCCTACTCTACCTAACCTAACCTAGTCTACTCTACCTAGCCTAGCCTAGCCCATCATACTCTATCCTAGCCTACTCTACCTAGCCTCACCTACTCTATCATAGCCTACTCTACCTTGCCTAGATTAGCCTAGCCTACTCTATTTAGCCTAGCCTAGCCTAGCCTACTCTACCTACCCTAGCCTAGCCTAGCCTAACCTAGACTACTCTACCTAGCCTAGCTTAGCTTAGCCTAGCCTACTCTATCTTAGCCTAAACTACTCTACCTAGCCTAACCTACTCTATCCAAGACTAGCCTAGCCTAGCCTACTCTATCATAGCCTACTCTACTTAGCCTAGCCTAACCTAGCTTACTCTATCCTAGCCTACTCTATCTAGACTAGCCTACTCTACCAAGCCTAGCCTACTCTACCTAGCATAGTCTAGCCTAGCCTACTCTATCCTAGCCTACTCTACCTAGCCTAGCCTAGCTTAGCCTACTCTATCCTAGTCTACTCTACCTTGCCTAGCCTACTCTATCCTAGCCTAACCTAGCCTACCCTAGCCTAGCCTACTCTATCTTAGCCTACTCTAACTAGCCTAGCCTACTCTATCCTAGCCTAGACTAGCCTACTCTATCCTAGCCTACTATACTCTATCCCAGCCTAGCCTAGTCTACTCTACCTAGCTTAGCCTAACCTAGCCTAGACTACTCTACCTAGCGTACTCTATCCTAACCTACTCTACCTAGCCTAGACTACTCTATCTAGCCCAGCCTTCTCTATCCTAGTCAAGCCTAGCCTACTGTATCCAAGCCTACTCTACCTAGCCTAACATAGCCTAGCCTAGCCTAGTCTATCCTAGCCTACTCTACCTAGCCTAGCCTGGCCTACTCTACCTATCCTAGCCTAGCCTAGCCTAGCCTACTCTACCTAGCTAGCCTAGCCTAGCCTACTCTATCCTAGCCTACTTTATCTAGCCTAACCTACTTTATAATAGCCTAGCCTACTCTACCTAGCCTAGCCTAGCCTACTCTACCTGGCCTAGCCTAGCCTAGCCTACTCTACTTCGCCTAGCCTAGCCTAGCATAGCATTCTCTACTTAGCCTACTCTACCTAGCTTAGCCTAGTCCAGCCTACTCTACCTTAGCCTATTCTACCTAGCCTCGCCTACTCTATCCTAGCCTAGCCTAGATGAGAATACTCTACCTAGCCTAGCCCACTCTATTCTAGCCTAACCTACTCTATCCTAGCCTAGTCTAGCCTACTCTATCTTAGCCTACTCTACCTAGTCCATCCCACTCTATCCTAGACTACTCTACCTAGCCTAGCCTACTCTATCTATCCTAGCCTAGCCTAGTATATCCTATTCTATCATAGCCTACTCTACCTAGCCTAGCCCACTCTATCCTAGAATAACCTAGCCTACTCTATCTTAGCCTATTCTACCTAGCCTAAACTAGCCTAGCCTACTCTACCTATGCTAGCCTAGCCTATTCCACGTAGCCTAGCCTACATAATCATATCCTAGCCTAGCCTACTCTATCATAGTCTACTCTACCTAGCCTATCCTAGCCTAGCCTACTCCACCTAGCTTAGCCTAGCCTACTCTACCTAGCCTTGTCTTGCGTAGCCTACTCTACCTAGTCCATTCTACTCTATCCTAGTCTAGCCTACTCTACCTAGCATATCCTAGCATACTCTACATAGCCTAGCCTACTCTATCGTAGCCTAGCCTACTCTATCTAACTTAGCCTAGCCTACTCTATCCTAGCTTAGCCTAACCTACTCTATCTATCTTAACCTAGCTTAGCCTGCTCAACCTAACCTAGCCTACTCTATCTTAGCCTAGCCTTGCCTACTCTACCTTAGCCTAGCCAAGTCTACTCAACCTACCCTAGCCTAATCTATCTTAGCCTAGTCTACTCTACCTAGCCTAGCCTACTCTATCTTATCCTAGCCTTGCCTACTCTATCCTATCCTAGCCTAGCCTACTCTACCTAGCCTATCCTAGCCTAGCCTACTCTACCTAGCCTCGCCTACTCTATCCTAGCCTACTCTACCTATCCTAGCATACTCTACCTATCCTAGCCTAGCCTAGCCTACTCTACCTAACCTATATTAACCTAGCCTACTCTGCCTATTCTATTCTACTCTATCCTAGCCTAGTCTGGCCTACCCTAAGCTACTCTACCTAGCCTACTCTACCTAGCCTGACTTACTCTAACTAGACTACTTTACTTAGCCTAGCCTACTCTACCTAGCCTAGATTACTCTACGTAGCCTAGCCTAGCCTACCCTACTCTACCTAGCCAAACTTAGCCTAGCCTACTCTATCCTAGACTAGCCTAGCTTGCTCTATCCTAGCCTACTCTTCCTAGCCTAGCCTAGGCCAACCTTTTCTATCCTAGCCTACTAAAACCTAGCCAACTCTACCTAGCCTAGCTTAGCCTAGCCTACTCTACCTAGTCTAGCCTAGCCTAGCCTACTCTATCTTAGCCTACTCTACCTAGCCTCGCCTACTCTATCCTAGCCTACTCTACCTGGCCTAGCCTACCCTTGAATAGCCTACTCTATCATAGCTTAGATTAATCTACTCTACCTAGCCTAGCCTAGCTTACTTTACTTAGCCTAGCCTACTCTATCCTAGCCTACCCTAGCCTACTCTAGCCTAGCCTACTCTACCTAGTCTAGCCTACTCTATCCTAGCCTAGCCTGGCATTGCCTATCCTAGCCTACTCCAGTCTACTGTACCTAACCTAGCCTAGCCTAGCCAAGCATACTCTACCTAGCATAGCCTAGCCTAGCCTACTCTACCTAGCCTCACCTATTCTATCCTAGCGTACTCTACCTAGCCTAGCCTAGCCTATCCTAGCTTAGCCTAGCCTAGTCTACTTTACCTAGCCCACTCTAGCTAGCCTAGCCTAGACTACTTTACTTCACCTAGCCTAGCCTAGCCTACTCTATCCTAGCCTACTCTACCTAGCCTAGACTACTCTATCATAGCCTAACCTACTCTACCTAGCCTAGCCTACTCTCTCCTACTCTACATAGCCTAGCCTACTCTACCTATCCTAGCCTAGCCTAACCTACTCTACCTAGCCTAGCCTAGCCTCGCCTACTCTATCCTAGCCCACTCTACCTAGCCTAACCTAACCTACTCTATCTTAGCCTAGCCTACTCTATCTAGTCTAGCCTACTCTACCTATCCTAGGCTAGCCTAGCCTAGACTACTCTACCTAGCCTAGCCTAGCCTAGCCTAACCTACACTATCCTAGCCTACTCTACCAGGCCTAGACTACTCTATCCTATCCTAGCTTGCTTTACCTAGCTTAATCTATCCTAGCCTATCTTAGCCTACTCTAGCCTAGCTTTCTCTAGCCTAGCCTAGTCTACTTTATCTTAGCCTACTCTACCTAGCCTAGCCTAGTCTAGCCTTCTCTATCCTAGCCTAGCCTAGCCTACTCTATCGTAGACTACACTACCTAGCCTACTCTATCCTAGCTTAGCCTAGCCTAGCCTACTCTACCTAGCCTAGTCTAGTCTAGCCTACTCTACCTAGACTACTCTACCTAGCCTAGCTTAGCCTAATCTACTTTATCCTAGCCTACTCTACCTAGCCTAACCTAGCCTAGCCTACTTTACATAACCTAACCTACTCTATCTTAGCCTAGTCTACTCTACCTAGCCTAGCCTATTCTATCCTAAACTAGCCTAGCCTACTCTACCTAGCGTAGTCTAGCCTAGCCTACTCTACCTATCCTACTCTATCCTAGCCTACTCTATCTTAGCCTACTCTATTGATCGTACTCTACCTAGCCAAGCCTACTCTATCCTATCCTAGCCTAGCCTAACCTACTCAATCCTATCCTAGCCTAATCTAGCCTAGCCTACTCTACCTAGCCTAGCCTACTCTACCTAGCCTAGTCTAGCCTACTCTATGCTAGCCTAGCCTACACTTCCTTGACTTTCATAATTGAGTTTAGATGTTTGTAGCCTAGACTATTGAATTTGAATCTCATTCCTACGCTCCGCTCCATGCTTCCTCAAGTTGGCTAGGAAAAGGCAGAGCTCTATCTCCATGGTCGTGGTAGGGTTGGTGAAGGCAGAGCTCCATGGTTGTGGTCATGTAGGTGGCTTCCAACACGACACACCTCAGATGGCAGGGCAAGGGCGACTTTCAATATGACATACCTCAGATGGCAGGGCGACGATGATGATATTTTCGATGGTAGTGCGGTACCTTAGATGGCAGGGAAAGGATTTTTTGGAACTGAGATAAGTACATTTTCCCTTTTTTCCTCTGTTTTTTCTTTCCCATTCTTTTTCCAAGATTTTTTTTAAAAAGGGCATAAAGATTTGTATAATTCATAATTGAGTTTAGTTGTTTGTTTCCTATGCAGTTTTTTCTTAACTCTCCTTCCAATTTCTAAGATTAATTTCATATTACCTCGTCTAGACTAGCCTAGCCATCTCTATCCTAGACTACTCTATCCTAGCATAGCCTACTCTACCTGGCCTAGCCTACTCTAGCCTACTTTACTTAGCCTAGCTTTCTCTATCCTAGCCTACTCTACCTAGCCTGGCATAGCCTAGCCTACTCTACCTAGCCTCGCCTACTCTATCCTACCCTACTCTACCTATCCTGGCCTAGCCTACTCTATCTTAGCCTAGCCTACTCTACATAACCTATGCTAGCTTAGCCTAGACTACTCTACCTAGGCTACTCTACTTAGCCTAGCCTAGCTTAACCTACACTATCCTGACCTACTCTACCATGCCTAGACTACTCTATCCTTGCCTAGCCTAGCCTACTTTACCTAGCTTACTCTATCCTAACCTAGCCTAACCTATTCTAGCCTACTCTATCCTAGCCTAGCATAGCCTACTCTATCATAAACTACACTACCTAGCCTACTCTACCTAGCCTAGACTACTCTATCCTAGCCTAGCCTAGCCTACTCTATCCTAGGCTACTCTACCTAGCCTAGCTTACTCTATCTTAGCTTAGTCTACTCTACCTAGCCTAGCCTACTCTATCATAAACTAACCTAGCCTACTCTACCTAGCCTAGTCCAGCCTAGCCTACTATACCTAGCCTACTCTATTATAGCCTAGCCTATCCTATCATACTCTATCCTAGCTTGCTCTATCGATCCTACTCTACCTAGCCAAGCCTACTCTATCCTTCCCTAGCCTACTCTATGTAGTCTAGCCTACTCGATCCTATCTTAGCCTAATCTAGCCCAACCTACTCTACCTAGCCTTTCCTAGCCTAGCTTACTCTACCTAGCCTACTCTACTCTATCCTAGCCTAGCCTACTCTACCTAGCCTTTCCTAGCCTAGCCTACTCTACCTAGCCTAACCTAGCCTAGCCTACTCTATCCTAGCCTAGCCTACACTTCCTTGAATTTCATAATTGAGTTTAGATGTTTGTAGCCTAGCCTACTGAATTTGAATCCCATTCCTATGCTACGCTCCATGCTTCCTCGAATTGGCTAGGAAAAGGCAGAGCTCTATCTGCATGGTCGTGGTAGGGTTGGTGAAGGCAGAGCTCCATGGTCGTGGTCGTGTTGGTGGCTTCTAACGTGACGTACCTCAGATGGCAGGGCGAGGGCAGATTCCAATATGATGTACCTCAGATGGCAGGGCGAGGGAGATGATATTTTGGATGATGGTGCGATACCTTAGATGGCAGGGAAAGGATTTTTTGAAACTGAGATAAGTACATTTTCCCATTTTTCCTCTGTTTCTTCTTTCCCATTCTTTTTCCAAGAATTTTTTTAAAAGCGGCATAAAGATTTGTATAATTCATAATTGAGTTTAGATGTTTGTTTCCTACACAGTTTTTTCTTAACTCTCCTTTCAATTTATGAGATTAATTTCATATTACCTAGCCTAGCCTACTCTATCATAGCCTAGCCTAGCCTATTCTATCATAACCTATAATACTCTACCTAGCCTAGCCTAGCCTATTCTATCCTAGCCTACTCTACCTATCTTAGCCTAAACTAGACTACTCTATCTTAGCCTAGCCTAGCCTACTCTATCTTAGCCTAGCCTAGCCTACTTAACCTACCCTAGCCTACTCTATCTTAGACTAGTCTACTCTACCTAGCCCAGCTTACTCTATCCTATATTAACCTGGCCTAGCCTAGCCTACTCTACCTAGCCTATATTAGCCTAGCCTACTCTACCTAGCCTCACCTACTCTATCCTAGCCTACTCTACCTAGCTTAGCCTATCCTAGCCTACTCTATCTAGACTAGCCTACTCTACCTGACCTAGTGTAGCCCAACCTACTCTACCTATTCTATCTTACTCTATCCTAGCCTAGCCTAACCTACCATAAGCTACTCTACCTAGCCTAATCTACCTAGCCTAGCCGACACTATCCTGGTCTACTCTACCTAGTCTAACCTAGCTTAGCTTACTTTACCTTTTTTAGCCTACTTTATCCTACATTACTTTGCCTAACCTACTCTACCAATCCTAGCATAGCGTAGCGTAGCCTACTCTACATAGCCTAAATTAGCCTAGTCTACTCTATCCTAACCTACTCTATCTAGCGTAGCCTACTCTATCCTAGCCTAGCCTAGCCTGCTCTATCCTAGCCAACTTTACCTAGCCTAACCTAACCCAGCCTACTCTATCCTAGCCTACTCCACCTGGCCAGCTCTACCTAGCCTAGCCTAGCCTACTCTACCTATCCTAACCTACTCTACCTAGCCTATCCTAGCCTAGCCTAGCCTAGCCTAATCTATCCTAGTCTAGCCTAATCTACTCTACCTAGCCTAGCCTAGCCTAACCTGCTTTACTTAACCTAGCCTACTCTATTATAACCTAGCCTAGTGTATTCTACCTAGCCTAGCCTACTCTATCATAGCCTAGTCTAGCTTTGCCTATCCTAGCCTACTCTACCGAGCCTAGCCTACTCTATCCTAGCCTACTCTAGTCTACTTTACCTAGCCTACTTTACCTAACCTAGTCTAGCCAAGCCTAGCCTAGCCTACTCTACCTAGCCTAGCCTAGCCTAGTGTACTTTATCCTAGCCTACTCTATCCTAGCCTACTCTACCTAGCCTAGCCTAGCCTACTCTACCTAGACTATTCTACCTACCCTAGCTTGGCTTAGCCTACTCTATCATAGCCTAGTCTACACTAGCCTAGCCTAGCCTACTCTACCTATCCTAGCCTACTCTACCAAGCCTAACCTACTCTATCCTAGCCTACTCTACCTAGCCTAACCTACTCTACTCAGCCTCGCCTACTCTATCCTAGCCTACTCTCGCTAGCCTAGCCTAACCTACACTATCCTAGCCTACTCTACCAGGCCTATACTACTCTATCCTAGCCTACTATACCTGGCTTATTCTATCCCTGCCTAGCCTAGCCTACTCTAACCTAGCTTACTGTAGCCTAGTCTATTCTATCCTAGCCTACTCTACCCAACCTATCCTATTCTAACCTACTCTATCCTAGCCTAGCCTACTCTATCCTAGACTACACTACTTAGCATACTCTACCTAGCCTAGTCTACTATATCCTAGTCTACTCTACCTAGCCTAGCCTACTCTATCCTAGTCTACTCTACCTAACCTAGCCTACTCTATCCTAACCTACTCTACCTAGTCTACCCTACTCTATCCTAGCTTAGCCTAGCCTAGCCTACTTTATCCTAGCCTACTCTACCTAGCCTACTCTACCTAGCTTAGCACAGCCTACCCTACTATACCAAGCCTATCCTACTCTATCCTAGCCTACTCTACCTAGCCTAGCCTAGCCTAGCCTACTCTACCTAGCCTAGCCTACTCTATCTTAGTCTAATCTACTCTACCTAGCCTAGCCTACTCTATCCTAAACTAGTCTAGCCTAGCCTAGCCTACTCTATACTAGCCTACTCTACCTAGCCTAGCCTACTCTATCCTAGCGTAGCCTGACCTAGCCTACTCTACCAATCCTACTCTACCTAGCCAAGCCTACTCTATCGTATCCTAGCCTACTCGATCCTATGCTAGCCTAATTTATCCTAGCCTACACTATCCTAGCCTACTCTACCTAACCTAGCCCAGCCTAGTCTACTCTACCTACCCTAGCCTACTCTATCCTAGCCTAGCTTAGCCTAGCCTAGCGTACTCTTCCTAGTCTAGCCTAGCCTAACCTACTCTACCTATCCTAGCCTAGCTTAGCCTACTCTATCTTAGTCTACTCTGTCTAGCCTACTCTACCTAGCCTAACTTATTCTACGTAGCCTAGCCTACTCTACCTAGCCTAGCTTACCATATGTAGCCTAGCCTAGTCTACCTAGCCTACTCTATGTAGCCTAGCCTACTCTATCCTAGCCTAGCCTAACCTAGCCTGCTCTATCCTAGCCTACTCTACCTAGCCTAGCTTAGCGAGGCCCACTCTATCCTAGCCTACTCCACCTAGCCAACTCTACCTAGCCTACTCTACCTAGCCTAGCCCAGCCTTGCCTACTCTACCTAGCCTCGTCTACTCTATCCTATCCTATTCTACCTCACCTAGCCTAGCCTAGCCTACTCTATCATAGCCTAATCTAGTCTACTCTATCTAGCCTAGCCTAGCCTACTCTACCCTAGCCTAGCCTACTCTGTCCTATCCTAGCCTAGCCTACTCTACCCTAGCCTAGCCTAGCCTACTCTATCCTATCCTAGCCTAGCCTACTCTATCGTAGCGTACTCTACTTAGCCTAACCTACTCTATCCTAGCTTACTTGACCTATCATAGCCTACTCTATCCTAGTCTACTCTACCTAGCTTAGCCTAGCCTAGCCTAGTCTAGCGTAATCTATCCTAGCCTACTCTACCTAGCCTCGCCTGCTCTACCTAGCCTAGCCTAGCCTAGCCTAGCCTAGTCTACTCTACCTAACCTAGCCTAGACTACTTTACTTTGCCTAGCCTATCCTAGCCTACTCTACCTATCCTAGCCTACTCTACCTAGCCTAGCCTACTCTAGCCTACTCTACTTAGCCTAGCCTACTCTATCCTAACATACTTTACCTAGCCTAGCCTACTCTACCTGGCCTCGACTACTCTATCCTAACCTACTCTACCTAACTTGGCGTAGCCTACTCTATCTAGCCTAGCCTACTCTACCAAG
>ML781200.1:259159-281766 GCA_009831015.1 Picea engelmannii | reverse complement strand
ATAGATCTGATAATATTCACAATCTATCTTGACAAAGCAAATCTCAAAGCCACTCCAACCAAGCTAATAATTCCAAGCCAACCAAAGCTAACAAGCTCAAGAACCCCTTCTCCATGAGAGCTCCTCTCCTTTTATAAGTTGAAAAGGATAAGGTGAGGAGGTTAGGATGATCCCACTAAATTATGAAAGTGAGTAAGATCCAAACCATTCGGATGCCACCTCACCATGGAAGATTCTCCTTCTAGAAAATTCGAGAAAACACTCGTTTTTCCCACATGTAAGCATTCTCTCACCCTGCTTATAGTGCAACCTGTGAACTATTCGCACCCTAGCTGTGATGTAGCCTACGAGAATCAGGCATTCTCGCACCCTAATACATAGGCAACCTGTGAACTTCATTTTTTATAAGGTTTTTACACAGGAAAATTCAACTTCTTTTCTCAGGAAAAGTTCTTGTCCCTTATCTCTTCAGGAACTCATGCCACTAACCCCTCTGAAGGCAATAGATAGGTTTACATCATTAACGGTCATGGGGATGACGAAAATAATGTGTAGCACCTAGCCAGCTCTACCTAGCCTAACTTAGCCTAACCTACTCTACCTAGCCTAGCCTATTCTACCTAGCCACGCCTACTCTACCTAGCCTAGCCTACCCTACCCTACTCTATCCTAGTCTAGCCTAGTCTACTCTACTTAGACTACTCTACCTAGCCTTGCCTAGCCTAGCCTAGCCTACTCTACTTATCCTAGCCTACTCTACCCTAACCTAGCCTAGCCTACTCTATCCTAGCGTATTCTATCATAGCCTAGCCTACTCTATCCTAGCCTAGCCTAGCATTGCCTAGCCTAGCCTACTCTACCTAGCCTAGCCTACTTTATCTAGCCTAACCTACTCTATCCTAGCCTAGCCTTCTCTTCTCTATCCTAGCCTACTCTACCTAGCCTAGCCTAGCCTAGCCTACTCTACTTCACCTAGCCTAGCCTAGCCTAGCATTCTCTACTTAGCCTACTCTACCTAGCCTAGCCTAGCCTAGCCTACTCTACCTAGCCTCGTCTACTCTATTCTAGCCTACTCTACCTAACCTATCCTATCCTAGCCTACTCTATCCTAGACTAGCCTAGCTGAGAATAATCTACCAAGCTTACTCCACCTAGCCTAGTCTAGCCTAGCCTAGACTGGCCTAGCCTACTCTACCTAGCCTAGCTTGGCCTAGCCTACTCTATCCTAGCCAAGACTACTCTATCCTACTCAATCCTAGCCTAGTCTAGGCTAGTCTAGCTTACTCTATCTTAGGCTACTCTACCTATCCTGGCCTAGCCTAGCCTACTCTATCCTTGGCTACTCTACCTAGCCTAGCCTACTCTGCCTAGCCTAGCCCCTAGCCTACTCTATCTTATCCTACTCTACCTAGCCTAGCCTACTCTACGTAGCCTAGCCTAGCCTACTTTATCCTAGCCTACTCTACCTAGAGTAGATTAGCCTAGCCCACTCTACCTATGTTAGCCTAAACTACTCTATGTAGCCTAGCCTAACCTACTCTATCCTAGCCTACCCTACCTAGCCTATCCTAGCCTAGCCTACTCTACCTAGCCTAGCCTACTCTATCCTAACCTAGCGTACTCTACCTAGCCTAGCCTACTCTATCCTAACCTAGCCTAGCCTAGCCTACTCTATCCTATGTTAGCCTAGCCTAGCCTAGCCTACTCTACCTAGCGTAGCCTACTCTATCGTAGCCTACTCTACCTAGCCTTGCCTACTCTATCGTAGCCTGTTCTACCTAGCCTAGCCTAGCCTAGCCTAGCTTATTCTATCATAGCCTAGCCTACTCTATCTAGACTAGCCTACTCTACTTAGCCTAGCCTAGCCTACTCTACCTAGCCTAGTCTACTCTATAATAGCCTAGCCTACTCTATTTTTGCCTACTCTACCTAGCCTAGTCTACTCTATAATAGCCTAGCCTACTCTATTCTGGCCTACTCTACCTAGCATAGCCTAACCTACTCTATATAATCTAGCCTACTCTATCCTAGCCTAGGCTGGCCTACTCTATCGTAGCCTAGCCTACTCTACCTAATCTAGCCTAGCCTACTCTATCATAACCTAGCCTAACCTACTCTATCATAGCCTACTATACCTATCTTAGCCTAGCCTAGCATACTCAACCTAGCCTAACCTACTCTATCTTAGCTTACCCTAGCCTACTCTATCTTAACCTAGTCTACTCTACCTAGCCTAGCGTACTTTATCTTATCCTATCCTAGCCTGGCCTACTCTACCTAGCCTAGCCTACTCTACCTAGCCTCGCCTACTCACTCCTAACCTACTCTACCTATCCTAACCTAGCCTAGCCTACTCTATCCTAGCCTAGCCTACTCTATCTAGCCTATCATAGCTTAGCCTACTCTACCTAACCTACACTAGCCTAGCCTACTCTACCTATTCTATCCTACTCTATCCTAGCCTACCCTGGCCTACCCTAAGCTAAACTACCTAGCCTAGCCTACTCTATCCTAGCCTACTCTACCTATCCTAGCCTACTCTACCTAGCCTACTTTACCTAGCCTGGCCTACTATATCCTAGTCTACTCTGCCTAGCCTACTCTACTTAACCTACTCTACGTAGCCTAGCCTACTCTACCTAGCCTACTCTACGTAGCCTAGCCTACTCTATCCTAGCCTACTCTACCTAGCCTACTCTACCTAGCCTAGCCTACTCTATCCTAGCCCAGCCTAGCATAGCCTAGCCTAGCCTGCTCTGTCCTAGCCTACTCTACCTAGCCTAGCCTACCCCAACCTACTCTATCCCAGCCTACTCCACCTAGCCAACTCTTCCTAGCCTAGCCTAGCCTAGCCTACTCTACCTAGCCTAGCCTAGCCTAGCTTACTCTATTCTTGCCTACTCTATCCTAGCCTAACCTAGCCTACTCTATCATAGCTTGGCCTAGTCTACTCTACTTAGACTACTCTACCAAGCTTAACCTCTCCTACTCTACTTAGCCTAGCCTACTATATCCTAGCCTAACCTAGCCTACTCTATCATATCCTAGCCTAGCCTACTCTATCCTAGCATACTCTACCTAGCCTAGCATACTCTATCATAGCCTAGCCTACTCTACTTAGCCTAGCCTACTCTATCCTAGCCTAACCTACTCTATCCTAGCCTACTCTACCTAGCCTAGCCTACTCTATCCTAGCCTACTCTAACTAGCTTTCCCTACTCTACCTAGCCTAGCCTAGCGTATCCTATCATATCCTAGTCTACTCTACCTAGCCTAGCCTAGACTACTTTATCTCGCCTAGACTAGCCTAGCCTACTCTATCCTAGCCTACTCTACTCTATCCTAGCCTAACCTACTCTACTTAGCCTAGCCTACTCTAGCCTACTCTATACTATTCTATCCTAGCCTAGCCTAGCCTATTATACCTAGCCTACTCTATCCTAACCTACTCTACCTAGCCTCACCTACTCTGCCTAGCCTAGCCTAGCCTACTCTACCTAACCTAGCCTAGCCCAACCTACATTATCCTAGCCTACTCTACCAGGCATAGACTACTCTATCCTAGCCTAGCCTACTTTACCTAACTTACTCTATCCTAGCCTAGCCTAGCTTACTCTAGCCTAGTCTACTCTATCCTGGCCTACTCTACCTAGCCTAACCTATTCTAGCCTACTCTATCCTCGCCCAGCCTAGCCTACTCTATCATATACTAGACTACTTAGTTTACTCTACCTAGCCTACCCTACTCTATCCTAGCCTACTCTACCTAGCCTAGCCTACTCTATGCTAGCTTAGCCTATCCTAGCCTAGTCTAATCTATCCTAGCCTACTCTACCTAGCCTAGCCTACTCTACCTAGCTTAGCCTACTCTACCAGGAAAGGTTTTTTTTGAACTGAGATAAGTGCATTTTCCCTTTTTTCCTCTGTTTTTTCTTTCCCATCTTTTTCGAAGATTTTTTTTAAAAGCAACATACAGATTTATATAATTCATAATTGAGTTTAGATGTTTGTTTCCTACGCAGTTTTTTCTTAACTCTCCTTCCCATTTCTGAGATTAATTTCATATTACCTAGCCTACTCTACCTAGACTAACCTACTATATTCTAGCATAGCCTAGCCTATTCTATCATAGCCTATCCTACTCTACCTACCCTAGCCTAGCCTACTCTATCCTAACCTACTCTACCTATCTTATCCTAAACTAACCTACTCTAACTTAGCCTAGTCTAGCCTACTCTAACTTAGCCTAGTCTAGCCTACTCTATCTTAGCCTAGTCTAACCTACTTAACTTACCCTAGCCTACTCTATCTTAGCCTAGTCTACTCTACCTAGCCTAACCTACTCTATCCTATCATAGGCTAGCTAGCCTAGCCTACTCTACCTAGCCTACTCTACCTAGTCTCGCCTACTCTATCCTAGCCTACTCTACCTAGCCTAGCTTATTCTATCCTAACCTAGCCTACTATATCTAGACTAGTCTATTCTACTTAACCTAGTCTAGCCTAGCCTACTCTACATATTCTATCATACTCTATCCTAGCCTAGCCTAGCCTACCCTAAGCTACTCTACCTAGCCTAATCAACCTAGCCTAGTCTACTCTATCCTAGTCTACTCTACCTAACCTACTCTACCTAACCTAACCTAGCCTAGCTTACTCTACCTAGCCTACTTTACCTAACCATTCTATTCTATCCTAGTTTACTCTGCCTAGCCTACTCTATCTAGCCTAACCTAACCTACTCTACGTAGCCTAAACTAGCCTAGCCTACTCTATCCTATCCTAGCCTAGCATAGCCTAGCCTAGCCTGATCTATCATAGCCTACTCTACCTAGCATAGCCTAGCCAAGCCTACTCTATCCTAACCTACTCCACCTAGCGAGCTCTACCTAGCCTACCCTAGCCTACTCTACCTAACCTAGTCTACTCCATCATATCCTAGCCTACTCTACCTAGCCTCGCCTACTCTATCCTAGGCTACTATACCTAGCCTAGCGTAGCCTAGCCTAATCTATCCTAGCCTAGCCTAGTCTACTCTACTTAGACTACTCTACCTATCCTAGCCTACACTACTTAGCCTAGCCTAATCTATCCTAACCTAGCCTACCCTACTTTATCCTAGCGTACTCTACCTAGCCTAGCCTACTCTACCTAGCCTAACCTAGCATTGCCTATCCTAGCCTACTCTACCTAGCCTAGCCTAGTCTATCCTAGCCTACTCTACTTAAACTAGCCTACTCTATCCTAGCCTACTCTACCTAGCCTAGCCTAGTCTATCCTAGCCTACTCTAGTTAAACTAGCCTACTCTAGTCTACTCTACCTAGCCCACTCTACCTAACCTAGCCTAGCCTACTCTACCTAACCTAGCCTGGCTTAGCCTACTCTATCCTAGCCTACTCTACCTAGCCTTGCCTACTCTATCCTAGCCTTGCCTACTCTATCCTAGCCTACTCTATCTATCCTAGCCTACCCTACTCTACCTAGCCTATTCTACCTAGCCTAGCTTAGACTAATATACCTACTCTATCCTAGCCTACTCTATCAAGCCTAGAATACTCTACCTACTCTAGCCTACTCTACCTAGCCTAGCCTACTCTAGCCTACTCTACCTAGCCTAACCTACTCTATCCTAGCATACTCTACCTAGCCTAGCCTAGCCTGGCCTACTCTACCTAGCCTAGCCTACTCTACCTATCCTCGCCTACTCTATTCTAGCCTACTCTACCTAGCCTAGCCTAACCTAGCCTACTCTATCTAGCCTAGCCTACTCTACCTAACCTATGCTAGCCTAGCCTAGCCTACTCTACCTAGCCTACTATATCCTAGCCTACTCTACCTAGCCTCGCCTACTCTAGCTAGTCGAGCCTACTCTATCTTTCCTCGCCTACTCTACCTGGCCTAGCCTAGCCTAGCCTACTCTACCTAGCCTAGCCTACTCTATCCTAGCCTACTCTACCTATCCTCGCCTACTCTATTCTAGCCTACTCTATTCTAGCCTACTCTACCTAGGCTAGCCTAACCTAGCCTACTCTATCTTAGCCTAGCCTACTCTATCTAGCCTGTGCTAGCCTAGCCTAGCCTACTCTACCTAGCCTACTCTATCCTAGCCTACTCTACCTAGCCTCGCCTACTCTATCTTAGCCTACTCTAGCTAGCCTAGCCTACTCTATCTTAGCCTAGCCTACTCTACCTAACCTAGGCTAGCCTAGCCTGGCCTAATCTACCTAACCTACTCTACTTAGCCTAGCCTAGCTTAACCTACAGTATCCTAGCCTACTTTACCAGGCCTAGACTACTCTATCCTAGCCTAGCCTACTCTACCTAGCTTACTCTATCCCAAACTAGGCTAGCTTACTCTATCCTAGGTTACTGTAGCCTAGGCTACTCTATCCTAGGCTACTCTACCTAGCCTAGCCAATTCTAACCTACTCTATCCTAGCCTACTCTGTCGTAGACTATACTACCTAGCCTACTCTACCTACCCTAGCCTACTCTATCCTAGTCTACTCTACGTAGCCTACTCTACGTAGCCTAGCCTACTCTATCCTAACCTACTCTACCTAGCCTAGCCAACTCTACCTAGCTTAGCCTACTCCATCCTAGTTTAGCCCAGCCTAGCCTACTCTTTCCTAGCCTACTCTACTCTACCTAGCCTAGCCTAGCCGAGCCTACTCTACCTAGCCTACTATACCTAGCCTAGATTAGCCTAGCCTACTCTACCTAGCCTAGCCTAGCCTACTCTACCTAGCCTAGCCTACTCTATCTTAGCCTAGTCTACTCTACCTAGCCTAGCCTAGCCTAGCCTACTCTATCCTAGCCTACTCTACCTAGCCTAGCCTAGCCTAGCCTACTCTACCTAGACTAGCCTACTCTATCTTAGCCTAGTCTATTCTACCTAGCCTATCCTATTCTATCCTAAACTAGCCTAGCCTAGCCTAGCCTACTCTATCCTAGCCTACTCTACCAATCCTACTCTACCTAGCCCAACCTACACTATCCTATCCTAGCCTACTCTATGTAGCCTAGCCTACTCAATCCTATCCTAGCCTAGCCTAGCCTAGCCTACTCTACCTAGCCTAGCCTATTCTACCTAGCGTAGCCTAGCCTAGCCTATGCTTCCGCTCCATGCTTCCTCGAGTTGGCTAGGCAAAGGTAGAGCTCTATCTCCATGGTCGTGGTAGGGTTGGTGAAGGCAAAGCTCCATGGTTGTGGTCATGTTGGTGGCTTCCAACGTGACGCACCTTAGATGAAAAGGCGAGGGTGGCTTCCAATATGACGTACCTCAGATGGTAGGGTGAGGGCGATGATATTTTGGATGATGGTGCGGTACCTCAGATGACAGGGAAAGGATTTTTTGGAACAGAGATAAGTACATTTTTCCTTTTTTCCTTTGTTTCTTCTTTCCCATTCATTTTCCAAGATTTTTTTTAAAAGTGGTATAATGATTTGTATAATTCATAATTGAGTTTAGATGTTTGTTTCCTACGCAGTTTCTTCTTAACTCTCCTTCCAATTTTTGAGATTAATTTCATATTACTACAATAACTCGTGTTGTTTATCCTCTGATTTTGTTATCTCTCCTTCCAATTTCTGAGATTAATTTCATATTATTGCAATAACTCGTGTTTTTTATGATTCCCATCATCTTTATCTTGGAATCCTCTGATTTTGTTATTTATTTTTGAATAAGTTGCTTGGAGTTCTCTGATTCTGTTATTTCTTTTTGAATAAATTGCTTGTTGTTATATAAACCCTTCAATAAAACCCTCCATCTTTAAATAAAACCCTCTTGCTGTCAATTTTAGATATAACTTTCTGACACTTCTCGAATCTCTAATCTCTGTCAAATGCTTCCTTGACTTTCTGTACTCTAAACCTTTAAGGATGAAGAAATTGTTTTGTTGATGATTTTATTACCTCCTTTTAACCCATCATGTTAATGGATTTTGTTTTCAATTTGACTAAGGTGGCTTTTGGTGATTTTTTTTGTATTCGTAGCCTGGTGATTTTTTTGTACGCATCAACGAATATTAGATGCAATTGATTTTTTTTGTATTCGTCGCTTGCTATTCTGTAAAGAACAAATCTGTCGTCCACAAAAATTCGCAAAAATGATAAACCTGCACTACCCTTTTCCATCAGACTGGCCACAATCCATTTCGGTGCTCTCGATTTTCATGCCTGATTGCACCAAGAATGTTGACAATTTACCTTTGTGCCTTCCATTTTATTTCTAGATTTTTTTTATTCAGGATTAGCGATAGACTAGCCCAACCTGGAAAATCTACAACACCTGATAGACATGCGGAAAGGTGGGGTAGCTCTATCGCCAATCATCAACCTATCCATTCGGTTCCACCCCAATTCCGAAATCCCAATTAACGATAAACCTGCCTCAGTCCCCGCCCTTGGGAAATCTGAAGCACCATGACCAGACAGACATACTTGCAAGTTGGTTTGGTGCTTAAGATTTGCCATATCACTCCTCCTTCCCTCCTATTTCGGCTTCACCCGTTTTTCATTTTTGAGTTCACTATTTTAATGTAATTAGATTCTTTCTTCCTTTTGAAATTACAATTAACGATAGACCTGCCCACCCCTGGACAAACTTGAATCACCAGACAAATTTATAATCATGTAGGGTGATTAAGATTAGAAGTACGCCCTCCTCCTTCCTTTTCGGCCCCACTCATTCATTTTTTTGGTTCACAACTTTCGATGTAATAAAATCCCTCGTTCTAATACGCCCTCCTCCTTCATTTCCAACCCCACTCGTTCATTTTTTTTGGGTTCACTTTGGCTTCGGGAATCAGGTTTCTCCCTCGTGCTACATTAAGCCGGTCGACCCTACCATATTTTTTTGTTCATCTATACCCACTCTAAGTTTAATATGGCTTCCACGCGCACTTGTCTTTTTCTTTTTCGATTTGCATTAGTTTTTACCTAAAAACTGATAGTTCTGTAGAAAAATTGTTTATTTTCCTATCATAAAAATGTAATAAAATTTTAATGAAAAATTTAAATATTAAGAGAGTTTTATTTTAATGTTTTATATTAAAACTTGTCAAACAATATTTTGATTTTTTTTTATGTTTTTTAAAATAATTTGAAATATTAAAATTTAATCAAAATTTAACAACCAAATTTTTTTTTTAAGACAAAATGAAACCATATTATTTACAACAATAATTTATATGATTCCATTTGTCTTTATTGTCATTTTCATTGGGTTTAGTCTAAAGGTTCTAAGTTTTTTATTTTTTTTCAATTATTAGTAAGCATGTAAGGTGATTAAGATTAGCAATACGCCCTCCTCCTTCATTTCTAGCCCCACTTGTTCGTCTTTTTTGGGTTCACAATTTTCTATGTAATAAAATCCTTCCTTCACTTTGGCTTCAGGATTCTCCCTCCTTATGGTACCAGGCGACTGATCGACCCTGCCATTTTGTCTCCATCTGTTCCCACTCTAAGTTTAAGATGGCTTTCATGCGCAATTGTCTTTTTATTTGCATTTGCATTTTTGGCTAAATGGAAATCTGAACCCAAACATTGATTTGGTACATAGAACCACATGGAATCATGTAAATTTGATAGAAATTTTTTAAGACGATTAATATTTCTTTCAAAAAAAAATTCTTAGTAATAAGACAAAATGAAACCATATTATTTACAACAATTTATATGATTCCATTTGTTTTTCATGTCATTTTCATTGGGTTTAGTCTAAAGGTTCTAAGTTTTTTAATTTTTGGCAATTATCAGTGACAACATAATTGTTGGTGAAATCACAATTCACATTTGTTTTTAATACATAAATGGATTCACTTCATCAAAAATCCCTAGGACATCCAAAATATATAATCTCAACAAAATTATGGATAAATTTTCTAAATTTCCCCTTTACGCCCGCTTCTTCTCATTTATGTCTGCCTTCATTTACACCTACGATCACTGCCTTTTTGAGGATCATGGAGGTTCCTAGGGTGATCAATCCATGGTATCACCAATCATGAGCTTTTCCATCCAAGTGCATGGTGGAAAACTTGATGGCTTTCATATCTCTCATGGGTATAAGCTGTAGATAAGTATCTAGCTTCTATACCCATGCCTGTGTTGTCATTTTGGTCGTGCCATCAACGCATGGGATTTATATCTCGCCCATCCTTCGTTCCATCTCATAATTACTTCCGTGATTTGGCTTAGGTTTATTTCTAAACTTAAGCTGGAAGTATTGGTCCAAGGAAATATGTCTCTGAATTCCCAAGTCTAGCTCATGGTACTCCCTGGTACACTGAACCATTTTCTCAATAACATCATCCACCTATTCCTGCTGTGACTTTCCATCTATGAACGTGGGTAAGTATGGTCTAGGAGTATCCCTGCTACCCATTTTCCCATGTGGGGTTCCCCCTCCATGGCTCCCCTCTGACTGATGATAGGAAATCTGCTTAGGGTTATATCTGGGAGCCTTCTCTGGGTTGTACCTGTTCCCCCCTTGTGAACCACTAGTCTCTCTATTTCCATATATCATTGGTCCATTCCCCTTTTGAGTTATCTGCAGTAATAGATCAGTTGTCCTAGTCTGGTTCTCTTCCACCTTCCTTAGGTTATCATCTACTTTTTTCAAGTTCTCAGTGATTTCGGCTTGTCTTGTGCAGGTTATATCATAGTTCTCTTGTAGGTGAATGAAAAATTTACTTTCTGTTTGGTTTATGGCTTTATTGAATTCTCTTTCCAAGTAAGTCAAGCCCTGGGGTTCACCTTCCTCACCTGAACCCTCCATTTTAGCCTCTTTTTGATTTGTATGTTTCTTCTTTCTGCCCATGTATATACAACTGTATTGATGCATGCACTAATCCTCACAGGCTTAGAGGATCAGAGCTTTGATACCACTGTAATGATCACAAGCCAATGTTTTGCTTGAAACCACTAACTACCACTGTGTGTTTGTTGATTATTTGTTGTACAAGTGGTTATTGATGTTTTGGCCTTAGGGTTTGTTCCAGTTATTTAAATGGTGTTCATACAAGATCTATCCAACACATGCAAGATTACAAGAATACTCAAGATATGGGAAACACAAGCATAGATCTGACCTTTATTATGAAAAGAATGAACCAGATATAATATAGAGCAGATCTAGATTATTCCTCAGATGGATCCAATATATAATAGATATGAGCTACTAAAAAATTCTCCCACTAATACAAAAGATGTCTCCAAAGTATGAATACAATCTGAAGACGCAAGGTGCCAACAATAGGTGAACGCTCAACCCCCCTGGGTTGCTAGTACATTCTACTAGCTGAAAGAGACCAATATTTCGGCCTAGCTGAAGGAGATGCTCAAATTGTGCCAAAATCCACCAAAATGCAGATTGGGATCAATGAAACCCCTCCCGGAAGTCTGAAGCTCAAATACTCAATCCTCCTCCATCAATGGCTAAAACCCTAATGCAGTTTACGCCCCCCTGAAGCCCTGAATAGATCAACAAGTTGTCCTGAATGAAGGACACCTCAAAAACCTCTGAAACTCTTTGGAATGGTAGATAAGGCTGTGGAAACCCTGTAGGATAAGTTTCAAGTACAGATTCTAGGTAGAACTCCCTAGATGTGAGAAATACTGAATCACAGGACGTACGCCTTGCCTCAAGCCCATCCCAATTTGTAGTTAAATATCTGATGGTGATAACTCTTCAAGAAATCCTCTAAAATGATGGTTGAGGACCTGCAAATAGAACCCAAGTGCCAGAAGACCCCCAAGCTCTCCTGATTGGCTGGATCAAACTCTTCTTCAAGTGATGGTGCACCCCTGCTGGAAATTCCTGAACAGTACTACCCTGCTACTTTCCTCAGTTAATAGGTGGATCTATGATTGTAATGTTCCCCCTGCCACTGGCCTAGGAAAACACTACTATACAGAAAAACATAATTCTCATACTTAATTAATAACATGCATTTAAATCCAATTAAACACATTTAACTCAAAGTAAGCACAATATTACTACTGTTATCACTCCAGGAAACTCTCCTAGACTGTAAGTAGGAGATGCTTGGTAACTCACTCTTTTTGGGAACTATTGTCTTAAGAATGGATGTGTTTTTTGGATCAAGATGAATATCTAGGGACTGGACTGTGTCTTTAAGACTGTCTAGAAATATCAAAGATCACAAGGCCTTCTAGAAATGCAATCAGACAAGGGTTGATTAAATAGAAGAGAAAATAGTTATTGAACCAGATTATACTCATATAAAACAAGCACAATGGGTTTAAGAACTAAGGAAATAACTTATGATTTTTAACTCAATCAATCAGTTAGTGAGATGACAGTCACATGTAGATTGAATAAGCGTCAATAAAGAAATCATTCACTCATAAGATATCAGAGAACAGACAAGAAAAAGTCTGACAACACAAATGAAGGAAGCTTGCAATGTTTCATATATTAAGAATAAGTCTCATTTCCAGTAACAACATATAGAACCCAACATCGAACCTTTGGTTCATCTTCTATCCTAAGCTTTATAGCTTTACAAAGTAGTTCTGAGATCCTGAAAACAAGGATCAAATATACTAAAGATAGTAACTCAAAATTCAGTTGCAAAATATGTGGGATGATCCCCAAAAATGAGGTCAATGCCAAATTTCATGGTATTTATGTCTTATTGATTGTTGGTGAAGTGCAGGATAGCCTCCCAAGGCTAAATGATAACTCTCCAAGAGAGGCAAATTCGAATCTGTTGAGATGGCAAAGTGTCCTGATTTTCTGTCTTGTCAAAAGATATCAAAAACCTTTGGAACACCTCTTCTTTCAACAATCTGTCAAAAATAAATGTTGGCTTTGTCTTAATAATTTATCAGATGTTCATTCGAAAAGATTGCAAACCTTTTCAACTCGAAAAAAGTTGATCTGTGCAAAAACTTGATTTTTCTGAACACGACAGGCTTTCGGTGGTTAACTTGGAAAGCTTCTGGGTGGATTAACTACCGAAAGCACAGCTTTCGGTGGTTAAAGAACAGTCATCATGTTCACCTAAACCTCCGAAACTGCATCTTTGAGAAAATTTCAAAATTTGCAAACATGCTCACCTTGGATCCCTTTCTTGATGCTCAGGGTTTCTTAGATGAGGCAGCCCTTGTTCTTGCAGACCTGCGAACCTCTACTCGTTGTATGGGGTGTTCTGGTGTGTCCATTATAGTCATGGCTAAATTAGCCAAAGTTTCCAATCCAGTCTGCTCCTCTACTGGTGATTGAAACTGCTTTAACTTCAACCTCAGGATCCTGAGCTGTCTATACAGCTTCATGTTTTCTCTGATCAATACCCTATTTCTATCTTTAATTTTATCATGCTTCTCCTTGAGGGTTTGATTCATTTTGAACAATTCTGCATTTCTGTCAGTGAGGTTTGATCACCCTTTCTAGGACTTCCATTTCATAAACCTGTTTCAAGAGCTTGTTGATTTTCTGTTTCCTAGCTATTTTAGGCCTGCTTGAGGAGGCTTCTACTTCTGGTTGCATATGGGCCTCTGGAGGACTTGGTGAAGGTAGATTTGAATGAAAATCTGCATCCTGATTAGTCTGCATGTTATCCTGTGTCTCTGCCACCTCTGGGTCTGATTCTGAATCACTGTAAGGTAGATTTAGAAGGTTTTTTCCTGTGGCAGGGTTTTTAGACTGTTTACCTTCAAACTGTAATTTCCTCTTGATTCCTTCCTTCTTTCTAGGGGATGATTTTATGGGATCTCTTGGTATTGAGATTCCTTTCATTTTCCTGTGACTGCTCTTGGGAGTAGGATTTTTTCTTCCCTTGGCTTTCTTAGTTTCTGCCTCTGGTGGTCTTTCTATTTGAAATTCATTCCAAAACAAAAAGAAACCCCACTCGATTTGTTTCCTCTGTAGAGCTTCTCTCACAAGAAGAGTAATTAGCCCTTGATGTGATAATCTGTTACTAACCTTAGCAGGTTGGGATTTCACTTGTTTTTTCATCTTCGTCAGGGTTTTGTGAAAGAAGTAAGGGAGGTTTATAGGCTCTCTGCCTGTGAAATGATTCAGAAGTTTAAAATGATAAAACATTACCTTGTTGTAGCACCCCTCCCAAGTAATGTACACCAAAATTGCCTTCAACAGGGTCTGCCACTTTGGTTCCAAATAAGACATGGGAATATCCTTCTTCCAGGTCAAAGCTTTATGCACTGGTAACAAATATGACCCGAATTCAATGTTTGATGGTGAGGTAGTCTTGAACCAACAGTCTCCCGACCTGGGTAAACCTGTGTATTCAGCAATGACTGCTTCATCAATGATAATTTCCTCCTTGCCAACTTTAGCTGTCCTTCCATCATAGGAACTAGCAAACGATTCGGCCACCTGTTAGTGAAATTTGGTTAATTTCTCACAGTATGCAAAAACTCCAGTCTGTTTGAACAATTCGGCCACCTCTGGGTGAGCTTCTAAAAACCAAACTCCATCTACCTCAGATCTCAAAGTCGACCCTACTTTCGACATGGGTCAATGTTCAGTGTGTATGTGATTATGGGAAGCTGGATGTTCAGGAGACAATGACTCTAGAAATTAGGCAGACAATGAATATCATTCATAAAAAACCGTAAAACAGGGGACACAAACCGAGTTCAGAAAACTAACAAAGTTTCGGACGACCATTTGACTGAGAATATGCCAAAACTTTAGATTTTCGGTGGCATTTGTATTTCTAAAACTGAAAGAGAATAGATTCTGAACTTACCTGATAACCCGACTAGGCTTACTTGACTCGAGAGTGCTTACTGGACTTAATGACACTTTGACAATCACCAAATAAAGCGGGATCAGGATTCTTGAAAATACGATTTACTAATGAAATCGCGAGCTCATGGTTATCTTCAGCAATCTCCGGGATTCATAATGACTCATCAAGGTTTCAAATGAAGGAATGACCAGATCATGATGACTAATGTACTTGCAACTGAAATGGAGGGTAGCTCCGTGCAATCATACATGCAAATCACCGTTGTGTATCGATTTGAAACGACCAATGCGGTTGATAAGACACAGGGGCTTCGAACTTTTCGGATAGACACCACAAACGTGCATCACCTCCCCCATGGCGAGCTTTCGGCGGTTGTGTTTTTAATCATTGTGCCAACTTGACAGCTGGCTCGTGCGAAAGCACGAGCTTTCCATTTTTCTCGTTGAAACACTTTCGGTGGTTACTCGCCTTCTTGCTTTGACCCCTTAACTGCCGAGAACAAAGAATTTCGGTGGTTAATGAGCACATTGGAGGCTCGCCTAAACCACTGAAACCTGATATTTTGACTTTTTCTTGACCGAACCAAAATCAAAATTTCTTTTGAGCTTGTTTTCAAAATACAGACTCTCTAACCTACTTACAAAAATTTAGAAATAAAATTTAGATCATAACCTATCACCTCAAAAATAAAAAAATCCACCAATTTATTTGAGGAGATAACAACTACTAACATAAATAATCCATGGAATTAACAATAATTCATATGCACAACAAAATACATGATACATATAAGCATCACAAACATGCAAAACATAATATTAAGCATAAGATTATACTTATCTTTGAAACGATGGTAATTCCACCCACCACGTGCAGGCTTTCCACGAACCTCCTAGCCTTAGACCACATTGCTCATCATGCTCAGCAGTGGGTCACCCCCGAGCTTGGACTAAGCTCCACCCAAGGCAATGAATCCTAGTCTAGGCTGAGGTTACAGGAAAACTACATAGAGAAACCAGAAGGATTCTCTCCAGGAGCCTAGCCTACAGTCAATCATTCCCCATGCACCTACCACACCCAAGGAAGTGTTCCTTGTCTCTTCTCAACAATCCTTCAGCTACCCAACTTCCTTTCCAGATTTAGCAACAATATAAAAAACATGAAGTCTCTGATCCCTGTGATTAATGCCTAGTGCACCAAGGAATAATTCTCAACAAAACTCTCACCTAGATGGTATGATCATGGGCCTGACAAACCATCTTTTCAACAAAGAATATCTCACACAGAGGGACTTCTCATGGGCCCTACAATCCGCCTCTTCACAAATAATATCTCACATAGAGGGACTTCTCACGGGCCTGACAACCCGCCTCTTCGACATTAAAACCATGATTAGAGTACATAAAAAAACCCTTACAATATTTTTTATGTAGATAAGGTAATAGTCATCCTCTCTCAGATGATCCGACCCCTTCTACACACAAGAAAGTGAATAATGAAAATATCCCCTAAAATACACTAAGGCCACCAGTATATATTACATTCCTTAAACTCGACACTTGTCACCTTCAGAAGTAGCTTAAGCCACTTGGTGACCTGCCCCTTCCCTCGAGAACTTAGGATAAATAAATATCCATAAATTACACTTTTCCATAAATATTATAAAATATTCCCTAAGACTTAAGTCCCACCGCCTTTTCCCTTTTCTGGTGGAGTTATCCCCCCATCTATTTTCATCTGAGTCTATCTGTGCGCAACAATGCAATATTATATTAATAATTGTGATTATAATTACATGGATAGGCACAATAGACTATCTACATCTCATCTCACCAGCCTCATATCACACAGGCTCCCCGACCTCTACACACACACACACATAACTCATCTTTGTGCACACTCCCAGGTCATTCCTACACAGTTACCCAAGTGCACACAACACTATGAAATGTGTGAACTTACCCAAGTGCGCACAACTCCAAAACAAGTGCCAACAACTCACTATCATATATGTACAATTACAAAGGGTTTTGGATAAGGGACATTACATTGATAGATACAAATCCCTAATTAAAAGGGAAAAAAAAGGCACTACATAAATAGAAAGCAAGAGAATATTTTTTACCTTTCTAAGCTAGATCCAAAGAAATTTTGGAGGTAAATTTTGACTCGTTAAACCAAATAAAATGCTATGATTAATTCATGTTTAAAAATATTTACGAATCTCGTAATGTCCTGGAAAAAATTCCAAAAGTTTCTACAAAAGATGATGTTTTTTCTATAGAAGACATAAAGTTTGGGGTTAAGTGACTCGCAAACTGGAAAGCTAAGGAAATCAAGGACTAGCAAGTTGAAATATTAAAAATTGGAGGGCCTATTAGGATCCTTAACATACACAAGCTCTTCAATTTAGCAGTCAAGCAGGGATTCCCTAATCCTTGCACTCATAGCCTCATTGTACCTATTTTTAAAAGTGGGGATAAAATAAATCCCTCTAATTATAGGACCGTTATGATTATCCCCACTTTATCCAAGCCATATGGAAGTATTTAGGAAAAGAAGATAAGCACATGGATAGAAAGCCACAAAAAAAGAGCTAAAGGTTAGGCCATTTTTATAGGTTATCATTCAACTATGGACCACCTTATCATGCTTAGGATCATTGCAGAGGAGTGTTGCAACAACAAAACCAATATCCTTTGTTTTTTTGTTGACTTTAGAAAATATTTTTACACTATGCCTAGGACCAACCTTTGGAATAGGTTAGAAGAGATAAAAGTTTCCTCCAAGTCGAGAGTTGTTGCGATAAGGTTGTATGAGAAATGTATTGCCAATTTTAGGAGCACTGAGGGTTGTTCAGAAGAAATTGACTTCAATGTAGGACTCAAGCAAGGTTTTCCCCTATCCCCTACCCTTTTTGGTATTTACATTGACAAGCTAGAAGATTGTTTATAAGCCGCAAGTTGTGTTGAAGCAATTCTTTCTAGTATAGTAGTCGTTCTTCTTCTCTGTGCTAATGATATTGTTCTTATGGAAAGGAATCCCTATGACCTTAGTAAGCAACTTAGATTCCTCAATAAATTCTGCTCTAGTACAAGTATGATTGTGAATATTGACAAAACAAAGGTCATGATCATCAAATCCAATAAGATCACCTACAATGTTTTTGTATATGAAAACAATATCTTGGATGAAGTACCATCGTACAAGTATCTTGGAGGATCGATTGTGTTGTGACACTGTACATATGTGGATAACGAGACCTCATCTCTGTTAGTTTTTTCTAGTGTTAACAACTTACCTTTTGACATCTTACTTGGACCCAACTAAGGCGACGAAGACCTAGTGTTGTGTTTGTCACTGACATGGAGAAAGGTTGATGTAATGGGATTTCACATCCATCCTATTGTAATGTGCATTGATCTTGGTTTCAACGTTGCATGAAGAATCTTCAAAATGTAATGTTAATCATCCACATATTTGATTTCGTTTAATGGTTGAAATTTATTGTTTGTTCATCTTCAAAGTGAATTAACACATGTTATTTTCTTAAAGTCCAAATTACCAAATTACTCACACAGTTGGAAATATTATCCAAAACCTGAAGTTGAAAATTTGAAACCATATAACCCTCCCAATCATATTACTTACCTTAGGAGCCTCGTAACCAAAGAAAGTAGGTGTTGAATATGCATTAAAGTTGTAAACCTTGACAATTTCTCTTACTCATTTATAAAATCAGATTGATTGTCCCACTAAAAATTAATTCCATTCCTTGTTTATGCGCCATCGATCCATCCTCCACATTGTGGACATTGGAACCAATGTGCTTTAAGTGATGTGAAACACTGTTTATAGTATTGGTCCAAGGACATCTGGCAATATTGGTGATTTCATTGGGTTTTAATCTAAAGGTTCTAAGTTTTTTAATTTTTGGCAATTATCAGTGGCAACATAATTGTTGGTGAAATCACAATTCACATTTGTTTTTAATACATAAATGGATTCACTTCATCAAAAATCCCTAGGACATCCAAAATATATAATCTCAACAAAATTATGGATAAATTTTCTGAATTTCCCCTTTACGCCCGCTTCTTCTTATTTATGCTTGACTTCATTTACACCTATGATCACTACCATTTTGAGGATCATGGAGGTTCCTAGGGTGATCAATCCATGGTACCGCCAATCATGATCTTTGCCATCAAAGTGCATGGTGGATAACTTGATGGCTTCCATCTCTCTCATGGGGTTAAGCTGTAGGTAAGTATCTAGATTCTGTACTCATGCATGTGCTGTCATTTTGGTTGTTCCATCAAAGTATGAGATTTCTATCTTGCCCATCCTTTGTTCGAACTCATAATTGCTTCTGTGATTCGGCTTAGGTTTATTTGTGAACTTAAGCTGGCAGTATTGGTCCAAGGACATTTGTCTCTAAATTCCCAAGTCTAGCTCATGGTACTCCCTGGTACACTGAGCCATTTTCTCAAGAAAATCATCCACCTGTTCCTGCTGTGACTATCCATCTATGAACGTGGGTAAGTATGGTTTAGGAGTAGCCCTACTAGCCATTTTCCCATGTGGGGTGCCCCCTCCATGGCTCCCCTCTGACTGATGATAAGAAATCTTCTCAGGGTTATATTTGACCTAGCCTACTTTATCTTATCCTAGCCTACTCTATTTATCTTAGCCTAACATAGCCTACTCTACCTAGCCTAGACTAGCCTAGCCTAGACTACTCTACCTAGCCTACTCTACCTAACCTAGCCTACTTTATCATAGCCTACTCTACTAGGCCTAGACTACTCTATCCTAGTTTAGCCTACTCTACCTAGCCTAGCCTACTATATCCTAGCCTAGCCTAGCCTATCCTACTCTATCCTATCCGACTCTACTTATCCTAGCCTAGCCTAGCCTATTCTATCCTAGCTTACTCTATCTAAACTAGCCTACTCTACCTAGCCTAGCCTACTCTGCCTAGCCTAGCCTAGCCTACTCTGCCTAGCCTAGCCTACTCTATCCTAGCCTAGCCTAGATTAGCCTACTTTATCCTAGCCTACTCTACCTTTCCTAGCCTAGCCTACTCTATCCTAGCCTAGCCTAGCCTAGCTTAGCCTACTTTATCCTAGCCTAATCTACGTTTCCTAGCCTAGCCTACTCTATCCTAGCCTAACCTAGCCTAGCCTACCCTATCCTAGCCTACTCTACCTAGCCTAGCCTACTCTATCCTAGACTAGCCTAGCCTATCCTATCCTAGCCTACTCTACCTAGGCTAGCCTACTCTATCCTAGCCTACTCTACTCTATCCTAGCCTAGTCTACCTAACCTAACCTAGCCTAGCCTAGCCTAGACTACTCTACCTAACCTAGCCTAGCCTAGCCTACTCTATCCTAGCTTACTCTACCTAGCCTGACCTACTCTACCTAGCCTAGCCTACTCTATCCTAGACAAGCCTAGCCTACTTTATCCTAGCCTACTCTACCTAGCCTAACTTAGCCTAGCCTAGCCTACTCTACCTAGCCTAGCCTAGCCTACTCTACCTATCCTAGCCTAGCCTTGCCTACTCTACCTAGCCTAGCCTACTCTATCCTAGCCTACTTTATCTAGCCTAGCCTACTCTATCCTAGCCTAGCCTACTCCACCTAGCCAAACCTAGCCTACTCTACTCTATCCTAGCCTAGCCTATCCTAGCCTACTCTACCTAGGCTAGCCTACTCTACTTTTCCTAGCCTAGCCTAGCCTAGTATTCTCTACTTAGCCTACTCTACCTAGCCTAGCCTAGATTAGCCTAGTCTATCTTAGCCTACTCTACCTAGCCTAGCCTAGATTATCCTAGTTTATCTTAGCCTACTCTACCTAGCCTCTCCCACTCTATCCTAGCCTACTCGACCTAGCCTAGCCTCGCCTAGCCTACTCTATCCTAACATAGCATAACCGAGAATACTCTACCTAGCCCACTCCACCTAACCTAGCCTAGGCTAGCCTAGCTTAGACTACTCTACCTAGCCTAGCCTAGCCCAGCCTAGCCTACTCTATCCTAGCCTAGACTACTCTATCCTAGCCTAACCTACTCTATCATAGCCTAGACTAGCCTAGCCTAGCCTACTCTATCCTAGCCTACTCTGCCTAGCCTAGCCTAGCCTACTCTATGCTAGCCTACTCTACCTAGCCTACCCTACTCTATCCTAGCCTAGCGTACTCTACCTATCCTAGCCTACTCTAGCCTAGCCTAGCCTAGCCTACTCTAGCCTAGCCTAGCCTAGCCTACTCTACCTAGACTAGTCTAGCCTACTCTACCTAGCCTTGCCTAGCCTAACCTACTCTACCTAGCCTAGTTACTCTATGCTAGCCCAGACTACTCTATTATATCCTACTCTAGCTAGCATAGCCTAGCCTACTCTACCTAGCCTAGCCTACTCTACCTAGCATAGCCTAGCCTACTCTACCTAGCCTAGCCTACTCTATTATAGAATATCATACTCTACCTAGCCTAGCCCAGCCTACTCTATCATATCCTAGCCTAGTCTACTCTACCTATCTTAGCTTAGCCTAGCGTACTCAACCTAGCCTAGCCTACTCTATCTTAGCCAAGCCTAGCCTACTCTATCTTAGCCTAGCTTAGCCTACTCAACCTACCCTAGCCTACTCTATCTTAGCCTAGTCTACTCTACCTAGCCTAGCCTACTGTATCCTATCCTAGCCTAGCCTAACCTACTCTACCTAGCCTAGCCTAGCCTAGCCTACTCTATCCTAGCCTACTCTACCTTGCCTAGCCTACTCTACCTAGTCTAGCCTACTCTATCTTAACCTAGCCTACTCTATCTAGCCTAGCATATTGTACCTAACCTAACCTAGCCTAGCCTAGCCTAATCTATCCTAGCCTAGCCTACTTTATCTAACCTAGCCTACTGTACCTAACCTAGTCTAGCCTAGCCTACTCTACCTATTCTATCCTACTCTATCCTAGCCTACCCTGGCCTACCCTAAGCTACTCTACCTAGCCTAGCCTACTCTATCCTAGTCTACCCTACCTAGCCTACTCTACCTAGCCTACTTTACCTAGCCTAGCCTACTCTATCCTAGTCTGCTCTGCCTAGTCTACTCTACCTAGCCTATCCTAGCGTAGCTTACTCTACATAGCCTAGCCTAGCCTAGCCTAGCGTAGTTTACTCTACATAGCCTAGCCTAGCCTAGCCTACTCTACCTAACCTAGCCTACTCTATCCTAGCCTAGCCTAGCATAACCTAGCCTAGCTTGCTCTATCCTAGCCTACTCTACCTAGCCTAGCCTAGCCCAGCCTACTCTATCCTATCCTACTTTACCTAGCCAACTCTACCTAGCCTAGCCTAGCCTAGCCTACTCTACCTAGCCTAGCATAGCCTAGCCTACTCTACCTAGCCTCGCCTACTCTATCCTAGCCTACTCTACCTAGCCTAGCCTACTCTATCCTAGCCTAGCCTAGTCTACTCTACTTAGACTACTCTACCTTGCCTAGCCTAGCCTAGCCTACTCTATCCTAACCTAGCCTATGTTGGTTGTGGAGCCTGATTATCTTCCTGATTCAGAGGTCCTTCCTTTCAGCCGTGTTTATACCCCATGAAGTATTTACACCCCAGAAGTATGTACACTCTTCCACGTGGGGGAGTGAAGAGGGGGGGTACCCCCTCTGCGGGGTCCGGGGGGTCCATCCCCCCGGATGGGGGGTCTGGGGGCAAGCGGGCCCCCAGCGGGGGTTCGGGGACGAAGCCCCCGAAGCAAAAATTGCCTTATAAAAGTATATTGTAATTTCATTGTAAATCTGGACCGTTCATTATAAGGTCGCAGATCTAACGGTAGAGATTATGTTAGGGTTTTTT
>ML781200.1:241004-258804 GCA_009831015.1 Picea engelmannii | reverse complement strand
ATAAGGTCGCAGATCTAACGGTAGAGATTATGTTAGGGTTTTTTCCCTAGAAGGCAACCCTCTTTTATGAGGGAAATGTATTGCGGCTATGTACGAGGGTGAATATTGTATTCTGAGATAGGAGACTGTGAGAGAAAGAAGAGAAAGTTACAACGGGTTTTTGCTGTAGGTTGTATCCCTTCATTTGCTGGATAATAATAAAGGAAGGACCTGACAATTTATCTGGTGGACGTAGCCCACACTGGGTGAACCACGTAAATCTGTGTCTCTCTTGTATTGTGTGTCTTCTGTGTTTTTGTTTCTACATTTGTTTTATTTTATTACTTCACGATCTTGTTTTTTCTAATAGCCTAGCCTACTCTATCCTAGAGTACTCTACCTAGCCTAGCCTACTCTACCTAGCCTAGCCTAGTCTATCCTAGCCTAGCCTAGCATTGGGTAGCCTAGCCTACTCTACCTAGCCTGGCCTACTCTATCCTAGCCTACTTTAGTATACTCTACATAGCCTACTCTACCTAACCTAACCTAAGCTAGCTTACTCTATCCTAGCCTACTCTCCCTAGCCTAGCCTACTCTACCTATCCTAGCCTACTCTACCTATCCTAGCCTAGTCTACTCTACCTAGCCTATTCTACCTAGCCTAGCCTAGACTACTCTACCTAGCCTACTCTACCTAGCTTACTTTACCTAGCCTAGTCTACTCTATCTAGCCTACTCTACCTAGCCTAGCCTAGCGTATCTTACTCTACGTAGCCTAGCCTAGCCTAGCCTACTCTACGTAGCCAAGCTTAGCCTAGGCTACTTTACCTAAAATAGCCTACTCTATCTTAGCCTACCCTAGCATAACCTAGCCTAGCCTGCTCTATCCTAGCCTACTCTACCTAGCCTAGCCTAGCCCAGCCTACTCTATCCTAGCCTACTTTACCTAGCCAACTCTACCTAGCCTAGCCTAGCCTAGTCTACTCTACCTAGTCTAGCATAGCCTAGCCTACTCTATCATGGCCTACTCTACCTAGCCTCGATTACTCTATCCTAGCCTACTCTACCTAGCCTAGCCTAGCTTAGCCTAGTCTACTCTACCTAGCCTAGCCTACTCTACTTATCCTAGCCTACTCTATCCTAACTTAGCCTAGCCTACTCTATCCTAGCATACTATACCTAGCCTAGCCTACTCTACCTAGCCTAGCCTACTTTATCCTAGCCTAGCCTAGCATTGGGTAGCCTAGCCTACTCTACCTAGCCTGGCCTACTCTATCCTAGCCTACTTTAGTCTACTCTACCTAACCTAGCTTAGCCTAGCCTAGCCTAGCCTACTCTACCTAGCCTAACCTAGCCTAGCCTACTCTATCCTAGCCTACTCTACCTAGCCTCGCCTACTCTGTCCTAGCCTACTCTACCTAGCCTAGCCTAGCCTATCCTATCCTAGCCTACTCTACCTAGCCTATTCTACCTAGCCTAGCCTAGACTACTCTATCCTAGCCTACTCTACCTAGCCTAGACTACTCTATCCTATCCTAGACTACTCTACCTAGCCTAGCCTACTCTAGCCTAGCCTACTCTACCTAGCCTAGCCTACTCTAGCCTACTCTACCTAGCCTAGCCTAGCCTACTCTACCTAGCCCCACCTACTCTATCCTAGCCTACTCTACCTAGCCTAGCCTAGCCTAGCCTACTCTATCTTAGTTTAGCCTACTCTATCTAGCCTAGCCTAGACTACTCTACTTAGCCTAACCTAGCCTAACCTACACTATCTTAGCCTACTCTACCAGGCCTAGACTACTCTATCCTAGCCTACCCTACTCTACCTAGCTCACTCTATCCTATCCTATTCTATCCTACCTTACTCTAGCCTAGCCTACTGTACCTAGCCTAACCTATTCTAGCCTACTTTATCCTATCCTAGCCTGGTCTACTCTATTATAGACTACACTACATAGCCTACTCTACCTAGCCTAGCCTACTCTATCCTAGTCTACTCTACATAGCCTACTCTACCAAGCCTAGCCTACTCTATCCTAGCCTACTCTACCTAGCCTAGCCTACTCTACCTAGCTTAGCCTACTCTATCCTAGCCTACTCTTTCCTAGCCTACTCTACCTAGCCTAGCCTGGCCTAGCCTACTCTACCAAGCCTAGCCTAGCCTACTCTATCCTAGCCTACTCTACCTAACCTAGCCTAGCCTAGCCTACTCTACCTAGCCTAGCCTACTCTAACTTATCCTAGTCTACTCTACCTAGCCTAGCCTACTCTATCCTAACCTAGCCTAACCTACTCTACCTAGCCTACTTTATCTTAGCCTAGCCTATCCTAACGTACTCTATCCTAGCCTACTCTACCAATTCTACTCTACCTAGCCAAGCCTACTCTATCCTATCCTAGCCTACTTTACTTTGCCTAGCCTACTCGATCCTATCCTAGCCTAATCTAGCCTAACCTATTCTATCCTAGCCTACTCTACCTAGCCTAACCTAGCTTAGCCTACTCTACCTAGTCTAGCCTACTCTAGCCTAGCCTAGCCTAGCCTACTCTACCTAGCCTAGCCTAGCCTACTCTATCCTAGCCTAGCCTGTGCTTTCTTGAATTTCATAATTGAGTTTAGATGTTTGTAGCCTAGCCTACTCAATTTGAATCCCATTCCTATGCTCTACTTCATGCATCCTCGAGTTGGCTAGGCAAAGGCAGAGCTCTATCTCCATGGTCGTGGTAGGGTTGGTGAAGGAAGAGCTTTGTGGTCGGAGTCATGTTGGTGGCTTCCAACGTGATGCACCTCAGATGGAAGGGCGAGGGCGGCTTCCAATATGACATACCTCAAATGGCAGGGCGAGGGCGATGATATTTTGGATGATGGTGCGGTACCTCATGTTGGAGCCACCTTTTTCAACAGGTTTAAATATATTTTTTAAAATCAAATGTTGGTTTTTGAGTTCTTTTTCACTTCGTGACATTTACATACTGAAAATCTTAGTAGTCTCGACATGCGAAATAGCAAATGATGTTATGTTTCATAAGTTACCACTTTTTATCGTTAAACGAAAGTTTTCACTCTTTGTACCTCAGAATATCGCTCTTTGGGAGTTACAAGCCACAAGATTTACAAGCCCCGATGTGCGAGGTCGCGAAATTTTTTAATAAAGCCTACCTTAGGTGAAAGCCGAGAGTAAAATTCTTTAAACCCCAGACAAGTGTTGTCGAGATTTCACATCTCGGCGTTCAGTCTCTCCTAAAACATTATCGTCATAACTCCGAAAGACGAAGCCGCAAGACTTTCACATAAGTAACCCGGGTTAGTGTCCAGGATGATTAGTTTTGACCATGGTGTTGTTGGGAAAAATACCCTATAGACTAGCAAACTAGGGTCAGACTTGCATGCAGATTTTGACCGTAATGAAAGTACTTTTTAACCTACCACCCAAAACTTAAAACCCTTTTTCACAATACATGCATGGAAAGGAACTACTAACCTTGTTATCGGCATTCAATGTCAATCCTCCATTACGCTTTGACCACTTGCTTGCGCTGCTCCTTCCAAAGATGACCTGCAATCAAAACAAACAACTATGCATGCATGTTACTTCTCTACTTGAGGGTTATAAATTAAGCATAAATTAACCACACCATAGATAACTCATGCATTGGGACGGGAAAAGTATTCTTTTATTATTTGAAAAATGAATCAACTTACAATCAAAGTCGAGACCGGCCACTGCTCCTTAATCCTGATCCTGGGCTCCTCTTCGTTTGTCCTCCAACTGCTTTGCGTTAAATCTCCTTTGGCATGAGGAAAGGCTAAAGGGTTGGGACAATGGATTACACAAATGGACAGAGTTTCTTCACTATATTTTTTCCTCCTCAAACTGTACCCCTACCCCTTCTTTTATAGGCTAGAAGGAGCTAGGGTTTTGGACGAACTCTTGGCTATGCATGGTTGGAAGTTTTAGTTAACTGACCCATAGCTTTTTGTTCCGTCAACAACTTTCATTTTTTCATGCTTTGTTAGGTACACACGGGTTGTAGTGATCTAGCTAGCGTGCACATGTGTGCAGTAATGGGTTAGGGCGTGTGGGCCTTGACACAAGAGGATTTCAAAAGAGTTGTTCAACAGATGTTTTGACAATGAAGGGATATGAGTTGGCCTGATGCTAGGTAAGCATGTGTGGTGCAATTTAAGTTTATAACAAATGTCCCCTAATGTGTGAGGTCAGAAGAGCATCTGATGGCCGAAATGCATTACCAATCTTTACTGATTTGCTGAATGAGTGAGCCCAAGGATCAGGAACCAGGAAGTGCCATCTGCAAAAGAACAAATGTCTCACCGAGGCGGGCATAACCATGCTTGGGATAAAATAGAACCATGGCTACCAATCAAATACACTATAGATCCATGTCAAATAACTATAAAGAGTAGCCAGGAATAATACACAGCGGAGCTACATCTCGAAATCAGAAAGATATACATGTAGAGTACCCATCTTCCAGAAGTTGATTTGGCCTGATGGCTGTACTTCAGAGCTCGAACAACAACTTCAAAGTCTTCTAAAACTTGGGTAGGAGTGTAATATGAGTGTACGACTGCACTACCCAGAGGTCTTCGATGGCTCATCGGTTATGGACTTGATAATCTTGATGATTGGACTGAAGGCTTCAGTGATTTCGAACAAGGACTTGATTGGATGTTCAGGATGGCCAGGTATGCGAATAAGAGAATATTGCAGAGGGGCCGACTCGGGCTTAGTGACAAACTTCCCTTGGATAATAGCACGACAAGTGATAAGACTCAGGCAACATATATGTTAATCATAAGTCTACGAAGCAGGAGACAACACAAACTCTCCATATGTTTGGAAGAGTAACCAAATGGTGGAGGACACAACTCTATATAGCGAGAAAAGATTCCTAAGGTCGTACTACATCCCATAGTTTGATGATCAAATGGACAGATGTGCTTTATCCAAAGACGACTCATTATGCTTCCAACAAAGAAAATATTTTTCCCATCCTCTTTTTGGGTATATTTTATTTTTTTGTTCTTTTTGATAATTTTTGAAAAAGAATAAAAGAATATTACGTTATAATGAAGGATCGAGTACTGCAAACATACAAGCTCGAGGCACAAGGACAAGACTGAAGTTATGGTAAAATGATACTCAGGAAAAATCCTCCGACGGCCAAAGATGTTAAGATGCAGAAGCAAACTGTCACAAAGCTGGTGGATAGGGTATGCAAATGCGGTTGATAGAACACACAATGGTAACATCTTTCGATGTAAGTTTAACAAGCCCAAAGAAGGTAAGCTCAGTGGTTTTTCATATTTAGAGAGTCTGAAAAAGCATAAAAGGAGACTCCACTGGGGTACCTTTTTCGACAATAGTCTAGTCAGTTTGAAAAAGGGATAAACTAGCACTGATTAGACGTCAATTCAAAACCATTTTAACAAGTGTGACAAGGACAAGATCACTCAGTTATTTTTTCACTTTTAAGGAGTCTGAAAAAAAATTAACTATGGACTCCGTCAGGAATATTCTTCTAGACCAATTTAACGAGTGTGAAAGAATAAGGTCACTCGACGATCTTTTCAATTTTAGAGAGTCTGAAAAGAGCTTAATTATGGACTCTGTGGGGGTTTCTTTTTTGTAAATTTAGTCCCTCAGGCCCTAAAAAGGAATAAAATTATACCTGAGGATACTCTTCTAAAGAATGAGAATTCAATAGAGTATACCTTTGTTCGTACAGTTGACCATCTAGACCGAAAAATGGGTAAACTACTGCCGGATAGACGTGATTTCAAATTTCAGTTTAACGAGCGTGAAAGGCCACAAGATCGCTCGGCAATCTTTTCATGTTTAGAGGGTTTGAAAAGGGCTTAAAAGGAGACCCGTTATTTTTTGGGAGTCCTGAGGGTAAAACAAAGAGTGAACAAGACTCATGAAAATGAGGCTCAAACTCATATTCAGGAAATACTATACGGACTTCCGAGCCTACAGTGTTTTTTATAAAGGACATGGATACCATAATGCAACCATGACCTACCTAGGGCATCCATGTTCTGGTAAGCTCTACCACTAAGTTGCGACACTTCTAGAGCAGATATGACGGTTCCATGTCATAACCTGATGGGATCGATCCTATAGCATAAGAAAAATGCAATGAGATGCAAAAGTTGGGGTGATATCCTAACCTATATGCTCAAGTTGATTTTTGAAAAAAATAAAATAAAAAATTTATGGACCGTCAATATTTTTTCGAAACTAAAAAAAAAAAAAAGTCTCAATACCTGATTAAATCCTTCCCATATAACTCCTGGATCACTCTAAATGGTTTTTGGTATAAAGAAACTGATAAGGGGGGCTAAAAAAGTGACAAAAAGATGTCAAAAAGTCTATAAATAGAAGCTGGTAGCTCATTATCACCATTGTTGATTTGGAAATTGACTCTGGAACCAAAAGACCCCCTTTCCCAAAGATAGTGATTCCGGGAGCTATAGTGGATGAAACGAACTTCTGCTTGGACCAAGTAAGTACAAACTCCCTTAACTAGCTAGTCAATACTTCATTTTAGTCATTTAAGTTATTTTTTGGGTGGGCGTCGACCTTAAAAAGGTCGGCCCTAGGCACACGCATGCAGAGTAAAGCCTGCATGCGCGTACACGCGACTGTCACCTCTACAGACCACATGTACCCCCCCTATTGATGGAAAATAAAATTAAAAGAAGTATTGACCCTTGTTTACCTTGTTGTGTTGGCAGGATGTATGTCCAGTGGAGGGAAATGGAGCACGAGGCAATCAGTGAGTTGGTTGTTGCAGATCCGAATGTTGTGGTCGTGTTAATGCAATGCGGTTTTCTCAAATTCTTTTTATGTATGTTTATGTGCGTGAAACCAAGGCTACTGAACACCTTGATTTATTACTAGCATCCGGATGCAGAGGCCTTTATGCTAGAGGGGAAATCATTAGTGCCCACCACCGAGGACATTTACTTTCTAACTGGCCTCTCAAGGAGACGGGAACCAGTCAACTTCTAGACTTTTCCTGAGTACTCAGAGTTGATAGCTGAGTAATGTGAGGCTGGGACCAAACGTACAGGTTCCCAGGTACCCATTAGCAAGATTACCAACTTAGCACTACAGACTATCTTGTTACTTATTCGGCGGATTACCAATTCAGCAGTCGTGCATCAGGCTTCGCGTGCACAGATGAACTGTGTTATCCAATGCATGAATGCACAAATTTTTGATTGGAGTACCACACTGCTGGAGTGTATGAAGAGACAAATGACATATTGTCGACAACGGACACAGAGGAACTTCGGGTTCGGGACGATCTTATGTTCGTTCTTTTTCGAGAGAGTTTCGTGTTTCATTCCTCGGGTTGTAGTACGAGGACATCTGGCCTCTTTCCCTGCAGTGTGTAGATGGGCAGTGTTACTGCTGCGACAGGGTGGTGGAAGGACCATTGAGGCCTTTGATGACAACTTTTTTTCTTGGCTGTCACGACAGATCCTGGCTATTAAGGACTACCTGTATGCAGGGATAGACTTCTCTAGAGATCCAGAGATACCTGTACCTCCTGGTGAGGAGCGAGGGGAGATGGGTAAGTCCCCTCCTTTGAAGTTTTTTGTTTGCATATGTAATTTTTATGTGTTTTTGTTATATATATATATATATATATATATATATATATTTTGTAAGTCAGAGTATTTGACGGAAACATTTTTTGTATGCATATGTGGGACCCGTGCGACCTGTCGACTATGCACGGAACAGGCGTCATCCACAGCTAGAGGCCGCGGCTGTCGTCGCTGGGGGAGCAACAGTAGCAGGGAACCTTCCAGCTAGAAAGGCTGAGAGAGTCCTTAGACGAGTTGATAGGAACTTCGCTATGCTCACTCGCACAGTCCCGATGGCAGAGATAGAGGACCTGCCGCCATCCATGCAGCCTCATGTTGTGGGGGCACTTTGGACATGGGTTCGATTATTTAGGCATTTATCCCGTTTTGTAGATGATTATAATAGGGCCCATAGGCCCTAAATAGACTTTAGACTTTTGATGTGCCACGAGCACCTTGTTGTATATATTTTTTGAGGGCATAAGCCCGGTGACTCGTTACTATTCCCATTTTTTAGGCACTTGCGTCCACCTATGTACTCTAGTGATTTTATGATGTTTATATATGGTTTTTATCTTTTTTGTGTCATATGGATTATGTGTGCAAAAATGTATTTACATGTTTATGTCCATGATCTTTTATATGTAGGCAAGATGCCAATCTAAAATTTGATTAGCTAGAGTATCTGTGATTTGGTTTAATCTCCTAGGAACATGAAGATATGTAATATAATCAAAGTTGCGTTCTAAGAGACGTACCCTAAGGAATCGTCGGTGTAAAGTTGGATCATGAACCCGGTATATTCTGTTTAGCTGCGACACAACCAGTTGAGCGTCGAGATAGACCCGGAGATGAGAGATACCCAATGACAAGGCGTCACGAAGCAACTCAATAACTGCACTATACTCAGTGACATTATTTGTGGTGTCACCTAAGTATATACCTCCAGAAGATAACAACTGGCCCTGTGGTGTAAAGATTAGCCAAGCTGCGGAGGCAAGCCTCTGCGTGTGTCAACTAGCACCGTCCGCATACCCAACGAACACCTCGGACTCACTTGACATCTTCCATATTGATGAAATATAACATCAATGACACGTCCATAACACTTTTAAAAGAAACTTAAAAAACTAATAGTACAAAGACTATACATATGTTACAAAACATTACCCATAGTGACCTATCTATGAGTAATACTTCTTGAGGTAGAGCCCATTTCTAGACTCTGCCAATGCATTCCCTTCAAATCAACCAAAAGATAAGCTCCCTTTTTTAATACCTCCTTTATAATGAAGGGTCCAAACCACATGGGTTTAAACTTTCGTGCCCCCAGGGGGTCCTTGTCTTGGTCATAGACCATGAAAAGGTCGCCCTCAGAAAAAATCCGAGGACGAACGAACCTATCATATTGACACTTGACCTTATGTTTGTGAGCCTCGTTGGCCAGGGCCGCATCACGACACTGCTCATCAAGTTGCTCAAGGTATACTAAACGTTCTTCAAGTGGAGAAGTGTCTGGAAATAACTGTACTGCCAATTTCAGAGATGGAATTTGACATTCTATGGGCAAGACTGCCTCCAGCTCGTAAACGAGTTGAAAAGGTGAGAAACCAGTTCCAGTCTTAACAGATGTTTGGTAAGCCCATAATGCCGAGTATAACATCAAATGCCAATTTGACTTGGCTGAGTTGATAGTTCGTTGCAAAATCTTCTTAAGAGTTTTGTTTACAACTTCCACCTGCCCATTGGCTTGGGGGTAGTAAGGTGATGAATGTTCCTGCCGTAACCCAAGCTTTGACGTTAATTCAGTCATCATTTGGTTTTGAAAGTGACCGCCATGGTCAGTGACAATCTCTCTTGGGACTCCGAACCTTGCTATAATTTGGTTGAATAAGAAGAGAGTTACAGTATCTCCATCATCTTTAAACATTGGTATAGCCTCGACCCACTTAGTGAAGTAGTCGACAGCTACGATGATATAGCAGTGCCCCCTTGCTGACGGGGGGTTGCATGTAGTGTAATCAATCCCCCACTTAGTGAAGGGACCAACTGTGATGATAGGAAACATAGGAGAGAGATGTGCCCTCATCTTCCTAAAAAAGATTTGGCACGGATGGAACTTCTTAACCGATTCGATACAATCTTTGATAAGTGTGGGCCAGAAGTAACCTGCTCGTAAAATATTTTGGGCTATTACCAACCCAGATAAATGACTGCCACATGCTCTAGTATGGCAATCGTTGAGCACTATGATGGCCTCCTCATGAGTGAGACATCGACGCAAGATGCAGTCTACACCTCTCTAATACAATGTATCATCGAGTATGAGATAATTCTTAGCCTGATGGCATATCCACCGACGCTCGTCACGAGAAGCATAGGTGGGGCACTTCAAAGTTTGGAGATAGATAATTATATCTCCATACCAGGGGTTTTAAGATTCAATAAAAAACATATCCACCTGGATAGGCGATTCCTCAGGCACAACGTCACCTGACTCAACCGGAAGTTCCGAAATAAGTTCTGCGAAGAACAATGGCTTCTTGGACTTGGCTGAAACGAAGTCTAAGTCAAATTCTTGGAGGATGACCATCCACCTACTAATTTTTTCGCCTATAACTCATCATGTCAACATGTACTAGAATGGATTCACGACAGCAATGACGGTGGTCTTGTGAAATAGAACGTAGTGACAGAACCGTTGAACAACATGAATGGCTGCCAACGCAAGTTTTTCGAGATGGGAATAATTAAGTTTCGGTCCTACGAGGCCTTGGCTCAGGTAATAGATCATGTATTCTGAAAATGAATCATCTTCCTGAACTAAAACCATGCCTATGGTTGACTCTGCGGCAGCCAGATATAATAAGAAATATTTATTATAATTAGGTGGTCGTAGCAGAGGTGCGGTTGTGAGGGCGTGGTTTAATGTGTCAAAAGAGAATTGAGTGGCTTCATCCCAGAAAATGGGGATGTCTTTCTTTAGTAAATGCATAAATCCCTTGGTGATTTCGGTATAGTTGGTGATGAAGCGTCGTAAGAAGTTCGCCTTGCCTTGTAGACTTTGAAGTTGTAAGATTGTGCGTGGGGGGGGGGGCAACTAGATTATTGCCTCCACCTTAAGAGGATCGACCATGATCCCTATTGTTGACATGATGAAACCTAACAAACGTCCTGACGTTACGCAGAAGTTGCACTTGTTTGAATTCAAGTGAATCCTGAAGTAGCGACAACGTTCGAAGATTAGTCGAAGGTGCATGGGATGATGAGTTTGCTTGCGAGAGTGTGATGCTAAATAATCTAAATAGGCTTCCACTATATGCTTGAGGTTATGAAATTCAAAAGACATGGTCCGCTGGAAAGTGGCTCCATCATTTTTAAGGCCAAAAAGCATCTTACGATATGCGAATGTACCCCATGGACAAATAAATGTCGTTTTGTGTTGGTCTTCAGGTTTGATTTGGATTTGATTATATCCTGAAAAACCATCCATGGATGGAAAGGCTTCACAACCTGTGCAGTCATCAATGATATGGTCGATGAATGGTGTTGGAAAATTATCTTTGGGAATGCCTTGTTCAAATCATGGAAATCGGCACATACACAAATTGTGCCTTGTTTTTTATTGACCGGCACGAGGTTTGAAACCCATTGAGTCAAATGAATAGGATAAATGAAACCTACCTTGAGAAATTTCTTGACCTCAGTCTTGATGGCTGCTGCTTTCCTAGGATTAACTGGATGAAGTTTTTGTTGAACATGCTTGGCATCAGGATATGTTGTGATTTCATGTTCAACTATTTTCGGATCGATACCTAGCATTTCCTCATAAGACCAGGAAAAAACGTCACGAAATTCTTTGAAAAGATTCATGTAAATTTGAATCTCTTCGAGGGAGCAATCCGCTCCGACGAAGACATTCTCCATGATGCCAGGGTTTCAGGAGATGTTGATGGGGATAGTTTCAGCGATAGTCTCCATATTGCCCTCAGCATAAATTTCCTATGTAGCTAAGAGGTTAATAGGACATGGATGATCTCCCATCATGGTAACAGTGAATTCTCCGGCTTCGATTCGGCTTAACTCGAGGAGAAAGTATGATCTGTGATGAATGTCTTCCCAAGGTTTGTCCGGACTAGTCATTGCTTCGATTACTATTTCATCAGAAGGCAAGACTAAGTCTAACGAATCAATGTTAGCAAGAGAACCATGAGCCCAAATAGGCTCTAGAAGTGGATCTAACTCTTGTGTGGGAGTCGGATCAAGGTTAGCTGAAGTTTGCTGGACTAAAGAGTATGCTACTTCAGCGGCCGACAAGGGCATGGACATGCCTGAGTTCCCTGTCTCATCCATCGTGGCTAATGGGGAAGGAAGAATCCAAGGATCCTCAAAGTAAGTCATGTGGAACGACGAAACTTGAAAAATCTCAACCTTATGGTGATTAGATATAAATTTGATGTCATCGTGAGGAGGTGGGTAATCGAAGGTACCCATCAAAGATGGGAACAAACCAACTCCTATGTTAATGACACCAGGTTGAGGATTATCAATCATGGGGACCGTGGATGCCCCCAAAGCTGGGTCAGGTATAGAGAAGGACAATTGATCGATGGTCACTATCCGACCCTCATGTGGAAACAACAAGACTCGGAAAATTGTAGCAACCAAAGCTTGCATAACGTAAGTCCAACTCTGTCCTAACAAGAGATTATAGTCGAGAGGAGCATTGACTACCTCTAGTTCGACACACACGGTCTTCCCTCCTAACTGCACAGGGAAAGAAGGAACAATGCCATGTGGTCGGAAATAATGATTGTTGAAAGCAGTGAGGAGAGTAGGTGATGGATACAAAGTAGGCTAGCCAATGGCCTTCCAACATGCTAACGACATAATGCATGTCAAGGCGCCCTCGTCGACCACCGTGCGGAAGCTATTCTGTGTAAAAGTTTTCATGGGATGAGTCACTACTATCTGAAATGCTACGTGGTAAGGTAGATGAGGTTTTAAGTCGGTTGTATCTAACATGATGGTACTCGGGTTACAAGTCTCTGTAGAGCCTAAAGCAGTTAACAAGGCTTTCCTCTGAGCAAGGCAACTCTGGAGGACCTCCAAAGCGGACATCGCACAAGGGGTTTGTGATAAATCCTCCACCACAAAGTAATTATGGGTGGCCCTTGCGTTTGGGTTGTGAGAAGCTTTCTTAAAGGAACCCTTTGGAATGCGTGTCATTGTTTCTCCCAACGTCTTCTCGATCTATAGAGGAAGAGATGGGAGCTCAACTTCTTTACCCTTCTCAAAAGCGCTTGGTTTACTATAGTCATGCGCTCTAGTTGTTATGAAAGAATCACCCCTAACCATATATACGTTCACAGATGAGAGATTGTTTGGAGGAGGGAATGTTTCTTGGCTGCCCCCTTCGGCACTTGTAGAGGCTTGAGTTAAATTTTTCCCATGTTGAAAGGGGTTAGTCAACATTGCCTGTTGTTGCTATGTGACAAACTTTTGGGCCTCCGCAAGTCGAGGACAAATATGGGTTGGGTGGTCTTCCGCACATAAGTTGCACGGATACCTCGCCTTCCATTTTTTCATGGTGTCCCCACCAACGGTATCAGTAGGTTTTTTATCCCCCTTACCCTTCTTTCATTGTTTTTTCTTCCCTTCAGGCTGCTGGGTGGTCTTTGGGTTAGTCGACTACATGGAGTGTACTTTTGACGTTTGGGCAGGAGGAGCAGCCAAAGCAGTAGTCTGGCTAGCTGTTGAGTGTTGTATAGATAACTGTTGCAATTGTTTTATCAATTGCTCAGTAGGCTTGGTTTGTGTTGAACCAACAATACCGTCGGCATGTGGTCCGACTCTCTGTCTAGTTTTATCCAGTATCGATCGTGGTGCATTCGGCAGGATGTTGTATAATAAACCAGACTAAGAATAGATGAGCTCAAACTGTTGAGCCCTCATGATGGAATCTTCTTCGGAGAAAACCCCAGAAGTTGCGACGTCTTTGGATAATTGTGGGACCAGAGACTTAAGGAACCACTCAAGAAGGAATGTTGGTGGGACTGGTAATTTAATTAGACTCTTTTGGCATCTCCACTCTCGGATATGATCAGAAATATGGTCCACTGTTGTCTGTTCGAAATTGGTGATCATCTCTGTGCCAGTGTCGTATCTCACAGGTAACTGGAAATGGTTAAGGAAGGCCATCACCAGTTCTCCAAAAGAAGAGTATCTTGAGTGATCGAGCTCGATATACCATTTCGCGGCACTCCCAATAAGAGTGTGTTGAAACAATCGCAGCTGCATGAAGTTATCTTTCAATGATTTAGATGAACACCAAATATGGAAGGTAGTCACATGATCACTTGGATCTTCGTTAGGCTTAGCCTCGAACTTTAGAATGTCTGAAGGCAACTTCGTTTGCATAGGAGGCCAACGTGGATCGTGACAAATAGGATCATTTAACAACCTTGTCAAATCTGGCAAGTGTAACGTCGCCAGGAACGGTAGTTTGGGTTGTTGTTGATAACCTAGGAAAAAGGGTCCTGGAGTTTGACTGGCACCAGGTTGCCAAGAAAATTTTGGTTGCTGGCCCAGGTTCTGGTAGAAACCATGGCCCTGAACAACATAAGAATTTTTCATCTGTGGAGACATCATTGGCTGATTTCCCATAAAGGACATAGGATGTTGGGCATGCATCATGTTTGAAGGACTTTGGGAAGGATTACCCCATGCCGATCCTAATGGGAGAGGCACAGTAGTCTATCCAAGGTTCCATTGACTGTGGAAAGAATTATTCCAAAACGACGTTCCAGAGGAGGGAACAGATCATTGTCCTGAGTTCCAAGGTCCTGCTATATGTGCCCCCGGCATAGGAATAATACCCTGTGCCGGAGTAGACTGTCCAAAAATGGGAGTGCCCCCAGATGGGAAAGAGGTGGATGTGAAAGTGTTGTTACCAAACGTCCTATTCCAAACAAACGGTGACGAACCTACCAGCATATTGTGCGCAAGTGTTCCTTGACTCCTAGCTCCAAATAAATTAGTTTGTGCAGGCTGCCCGATGGACTGCTGATGCGGACCACCAAGCAAAGGGGACGGAGAAGGAATATGACCTCCGGCGTAAGAAAAAGTGTTAAAAGGGATAGGAGTGCCCCGAAGTTGACCTTGCAGAGGAGCGTTGGAGCTCCCTGCCCCTAGACCCAAAGTCTGTAAAGTGGAGTAAGTGAGTGCAGGACTTGTACCCGTACTAGGCATACTGTATGAGAATGGAGGGCCTGTCGCACTAGGTATGAAGGGGGTTGTGGACGCCGCCATAGACGGGGTTGGTACACTGTCCGACGTAGTTACGGTCGAGACCATGGTGGCTTGGACCGATGACGGTAAGTTAGGAGATGATTCTCCTATGGGAGAAACTGTGGTGGGAATGGAAGAATTCCCAGAAGAAGTAACAGTGTTTGTTTCCATAGCTGTGTGAGGCACTGATAGGCATTCGTAAAATTGGATTGGTACAATAACCTGTGGCCAAGTATCAGTGGTTAGGGTTTCAACCGAGCCAAGATTTACGGTTTATTCCTTCGGGAGATTTTCGGGCACAATGGTTTGTAACCCGGTTGCTTCGAAAGACCCTTGTTTGTCTAGCTTCCGCCTTAATGGTGGCGGGGGTGGCTCCAGTATAATCGACGACAGGCCCAGAAGCCTTCATGTCCGACGGAGCTCGGGATCCTCCATTGTGTGAGAATATCCAAGACATGCTAAGGTATTCTACACATTCAAATAGTAACACACACTAAAAAAGAAGCCCCTAAGAGATAAGACAATCAATCACTAAACTATTTGGAAGAATAGTTACAACAACCAACACTAGAGAAACTTACCGGTGCAAGTGCAACTCGAACACGGAAGAACCCTCCGGGTATACTCTGCAAAGCGTGGTCTGATGTCTGTCTTAGGTACCGCGGTATACCCCCGCAATCACCTGTGTATGTCCCTAAAAATATTGGCAACTAGGTTGCCAGCACATGAATAGTCACCAGGCGGGTACAGTCGAAAGTCGGGTAGACCACAATGAGCAGGGTATCAAACTTGAAACATGTCAAGGGTATCGAGAGAAAATGGTCCGAAAGACAACTGAGAACCTCGAACGGATTCAAGATCCACAAATCCCCGTGGAAAATGCAAACGACGAAATCCCAAAACAAGCCCTCAATATGTGTTCTCCACTATGATTGGTTCGGCTTTGGAGGGGTTATCTCCGCTACCTTTCCACACGGGACCTTGTGTTTATCTCCTATGTTAGAGGGGGGTCCCAGATAACTTCCACGAAACTAGACTTAGACACTCCCTATCGCAGACTCCAATGTTTGGTTTTGAATGGCCTTGGAGAGTTTCCTCTCCAACCTAATCCAAGGCCCTAGTCCTGAACTAGTTTGTGAACCCTAAAAACAAAAAGTCTAATAGATTTTAAATTAGCATTGTTTTTATGGGTTTTCTTACGTCACGGGGTATGAAGGTGAAGATGATGATGTGTACAGATGAAAGCAAAAACGAATGAAAAAAGATGGAAACAAAAAGACTTTTACTAAATGCAAAATCTCGACAACTTTTCACAAAGAAAGATTTCTTTTTCTTTTCAATTTTTCTAAGATTTTATGCAACAATCATAAAGGAATTTCGCTCGACTACGATCTACTTATGCTCTAAATGCACTGCAAAAACTTACAAAACAAAATACTTCTCCTTGGGTAATGATGTAGAAACAAACTCTTCAAACAAAGAAGAAAATGAAAAAGAGATTTATTTATTTATTTAAGTGCTAATAAAGCAACAAAGGGAAAATACCGACAAGCACAAAACCAAGAAAAACAAATTCTGGCTTAAAGAGCAGATCGCAAAAAATCAAAGTAAAGACACACAATGGCAATCAAGAAAACAAAAACTCTTACGCTTGTCTAAAAACCATAAAACAAAATTTTTCTTTTTATATTTTCTGTCAACTATCAACTGAGAAAAAGCAGGCTAAGGGTAAGAGGACCTAACCTACTGACTGTTCAACCCTAGAATCAAACACCTGAGAGGAATACTTCTCATCAAAGGAGGGGATGACTGCCCCACCCTAATTAAAAAGTAGCATGTCAAGCACGCTACTGTCACTAAAACAGAACGTGTGCCAACGTGTACTGAGCTGAAACAGGAAGCGTGTACATGCGGGCTGACCTTGTACAGGCCGCATGTATGTATAATTCTAAGATAAAAATGAAAATAGGTAGTCTAGCTCAGGAAGAGGCCTCTAGTATTGATAACCAAGGTCCCTTGAAGGCTTGGATGATTTTTCTAACAGAAAAGAAAAAATAATGCAAGGAATAACAAAGCAAAAAAATCAATCTGAAATAGGACTGTGAACCAACAAGACTTAGACAGGATTCTAGAAAACCCCCTGAGAATGTATAATTCTGATAGGGAAGAGGTGGAATGCCTCTAAAGGTCTCTGAACTCCTACACGCTACTGTTATTCCTACAACTAGCATTCACACGCGGGCTGTAAGAGGATAGGGCGTGGGTACACGTGTGCAGGCCTTATGCAGGCCGCGTGTACCTCTGTGTGTCCTGACAACTACCATCAAGCAAAAGTCAGGGAAAACTGGTATGAAGAACTAGGCTCCCTCCTAGCTCAGACCTAACAGAAAAATATAGGCAAAGAAAAATAGGACACCTATTCTTTCAACTACCCAAAAACTTTAAAGAAATTCAGAAACCCTAAAGAGTATTATCCCGAGTATGGTCGCCAATTATGTTGTTGGGAAAAATACCCTACGAACTAGCAAACTAGGGTCAGACTTGCATGCATATTTTGACCGTAAAGAAATTACTTTTTAACCTACCACCCAAAACTTAAACCCCTCTTTCACAATACATGCATGGAAAGGAACTACTAACCTTGTTATCGACGTTCGATGTCGATCCTCCGTTGCGCTTTGACCACTTTCTTTCACTGCTCCTTCCAAAGATGACCTGAAATTAAAACAAACAACTATGCATGCATGCTACTTCTCTACTTGAGTGTTGTGGGGTATTCTACCCTACGGACTAACAAGCTAGGGATTTAAACTTGTACGCAGATCATGACCCTTAAGACATAACTTTTAACCTTCTACCCGAAATCACAACCCCTTTTCTCATGCACACATGGGAAGAATCAACTAA
>ML781200.1:209186-234855 GCA_009831015.1 Picea engelmannii | reverse complement strand
GTTGTAGTCTCTCCATCATCTTTGAACGTCGGCATGGCTTCGACCCACTTAGTAAAGTAGTCGACAGCCACAATGATATAGCGATGCCCCCTGAATGATGGGGGGTTGCAAGTAGTGTAATCAATCCCCCACTTGGTGAAGGGACCGACGGTGATAACAGGAAACATAGGAGCTGGATGTGCCCTCATCTTCCGCGAGAATATTTGGCACGGATGGCACTTCTTGAACGACTCAATACAGTCTTTGATAAGCGTGGGCCAGAAGTAACCTGCTCGTAGAATTTTTTGGGCTGTTGCCAACCCGGATAAGTGACCGCCACAAGCTCCTGCATGAAAATCATTGAGCACTATGACGGCCTCCTCATGAGTGAGGCATCGACGCAAAACACAATCTACACCTCGCCGATACAAAGTATCATTGAGTATAAGATAGTGCTTGGCCTGATGGCGTATTCGCCGACGCTCATCACGAGAAGCAGAGGTAGGACACTTCAAAGTCTGGAGATAGATCAGTATATCTCCGTACCAGGGATCAGATGATTCAATCAAAAACATATCACCCCGGATAGGCGATTCCTCAGGCACAACGTCACCTGACTCAACCGGAAGTTCTAAAATAAGTTATGCGAAGACCAGTGACTTTTTGGACTTCGCTGAAACGAAATCTAAGTCAAATTCTTGGAGGACGACCATCCATCTACTGATTTTTCCACCGATAACTCGTCGTGTCAACATGTACTGAAATGGATTCACGACGGCAACGACAGTGGTCTTATGAAACAGGACATAGTGACGGAACCGTTGAACAGCATGGATGGCTGCCAACGCAAGTTTTTCGAGATGGGTATAATTAAGTTCCGGTCCTACGAGGCCTCGACTCAAGTAATAGATCACGTATTCAGAAAATGAATCATCTTCTTGAACTAAAACCATGCCTATGGTTGACTCTGCGGTGGCCAGGTATAATAGGAAATCCTTGTTATAATTTGGTGGCCGTAGCAGAGGTGCGATTATAAGGGCGTGTTTCAATGCGTCGAAAGAGCGCTGCGCAGCTTCGTTCCAGAGAAAAGGAACGTCTTTCTTCAGTAAACACATGAATCCCTTGGTTATTTCGACATAGTTGGCGATGAAGCGTCGTAAGAAGTTCGCCTTGCCTTGAAGACTTTGAAGTTGTAAAATTGTGCGTGGGGGGGGCAACTGGACTATTGCCTCCACCTTAAGAGGATCAACCATGATCCCCGTTGTCGAAACGATGAAACCTAGCAAACGTCCTGACGTGACACAAAAGCTGCACTTGTTGGGATTCAAGCGAATCTGGAAGTAGCGACAACGTTCGAAGATTAGTCGGAGGTGCGTAGGGTGATCTTTTCGCTTGCGAGAGCGTGATGCTAAATCATCTAGGTATGCCTCAACTATATGTTTGAGGTCGTGAAACGCAAAAGACATGGCCCGCTGGAAAGTAGCTCCAGCGTTCTTAAGACCAAAAGGCATTTTTCGATAGCCAAATGTACCCCACGGACAAATGAATGTCATTTTGTGTTGGTCCTCGGGTTTGATTTGGATTTGGTTGTAGCCTGAGAAACCGTCCATGAATGAAAAGGATTCACAACCAGCGCACTCATTGATGATCTGGTCGATGAATGGAGTTGGATAATTTTCTTTTGGACACACCTTGTTCAAATCACGGAAATCGATACAGACACGAATCGTGCCTTGTTTTTTATCGACTGGCACGGGATTTGACACCCATTCAGTCAAGTGGATAGGGTATATGAACCCTGCCTTAAGCAATTTCTCAACTTCATATTTGATAGTTGTTGCCTTCCTTGGATTAACTGGATGAAGTTTCTGTCTAATAGGCTTTGCGTCCGGATACGTAATGATCTCATGTTCAACAATTTTTGGATCGATGCCTGGCATTTCCTTGTAAGACCAAGCAAAAACGTCGCTGAATTCTTTGAAAAGATTCGTGTAAATCTGAATCTCTTCAGGGGAGGAATCTTCTCTGACGAAGACATTCTCCACAACACCGGGGGTTTGGGAGATATTGATAGGCATCGTTTCAGCAATAGTCGCCATGTTACCCTCAGCGTAAATATCTTGTGTAGCTAAGAGGTTAATGGGACAAGGCTGATCTCCCGTCATGGTAATAGTGAATTCTCCTGCCTCGATTCGATGTAACTCCGGGAGGAAGTATGATCTATGATGAAGATCTTCCCAGGGTTTGTCCGGACCAGTCATTGCTTCGATTATTGCTTCGTCGGAAGGCAAGACTAAGTCTAACGAATCGGTGTTGACAAGAGAATCCTGAGCCCAGATAGGCTCAAGGAGTGGATCCAACTCTGGTGCTGGAATCAGATCAGGAGTAGCTGAAGTTTGCTGAACCAAAGAGTACGCTACTTCAGCGACCGACAAGGGCGTAGACATGCTCGCATGCCCTGTCGCATCCATCGTGTCTGATGGGGAAGGAAGAGTCCACGGATCCTGAAAGTAAGTCATGCGGAACGACGAAACATGGAAAATCTCAGCCTTATGGTGAGTGAAATAAACTTAACATCACTATGAGGAGGTGGGTAATCGAAAGTACCCATCAAATATGGGCACAAACCAACCCCTACGTTAACGACACCGGCTTGAGGATTATCTACCATGGGAACCGTGGATGCCCCCAAGGCTGGGTCGGGTCGAGAGAAGGACAACTGATCAATAGTTACTATCCAGCCTTCATGTGGAAACAATAGGACTCGGAAGACTGTAGCGACCACTGCTTGCATTGCATAAGTCCAACTACGACCCAACAAGAGATTGTAATTGATGGGGGCATCGACTACCTCTACTTTGACGCACACGGTCTTCCCCCCCAGCTGTACAGGGAAGGAAGGGATGATACCACGCGGTCGGAAAGAACGACCATCGAACGGAGTGAAAAGAGTAGGTGACGGAGACAACTCAGGTTGACCAATGGATTTCCAGCACGCTAACGACATGACACAAGTCGAAGCACCCTCGTCTACCACCGTGCGGAAGATATTTTGTGTAAAAGTTTTCGTGGGGTGAGCCACTACTATATGAAACGCGACGTGGTAAGGCAAATGAGGTTTCAAGTCAGTTGTATCTAACATTATCGTTCTCGAGTTACAAGTCTCAGTAGAGCCTAAAGCAGTCAACAAGGCTTTTCTCTGAGCAGGGCAATTTTGGAGGACTTCCAAAGCAGACATCGCACAAGGGGTTTGTGACAAATCTTCCACCACAGAGTAGTTCTGGGCGGCCCTTGCATTTGGATTATGAGAAGCTCGTTTAAACGCACCTTTGGGGATGCGATTCATTATTTCACCCAACGTCTTCTCGATTTGTAGAGGAAGAGATGGGATCTCGGCTTCTTTGCCTTTCTCAGTAGCACTTGTTTTGCTATAATCATGAGCTCTAGTCGCGATGAAAGCGTCACTTTTCATCATATATACGTTCGCGGAAGATGAACCATTTGGGGGAGGGCAGTTTTCATGGCTACCCCCCTCCGTACTTGCAAAGGATTGAGTTAAATTCTGCCCATGCTGAAAGGGATTAGTCAACACAGCTTGTTGTTGCTGTGTGACAAACTTCTGGGCCTCGGCAAGTCGAGGGCATAGATGGGTTGGGTGGTCTTCCGCACATAGGTTGAACGGGTACCTTGCCTTCTTCCTTTCTATGGTGCCCTCACCAGCATTATCATTCGGTTTTTTATCCCCCTTACTCTTTTTGCGTTGTTTTTTCTTCCCCTCGGGCTGCTGGTTGGCCTTTGGGTTAGTCGTCTGTACGGAGTGTACTTCCGACGTTTAAGTAGGAGGAGCAGCCAAAGCAGGAGTCTGGCTGGCTGCTGAGTGTTGGATAGATAACTGCTGCAATTGTTTAGTCAATTGCTCAACAGGCTTGGTTCGTGCCGAACCAACGATACCGTCAGCATGTGGTCCGGCTCTCTGTCTGGTTTTGTCCAGAATTGATCTTGACGCATCCGGCAGGATGGTGTACAATAGACCAAACTGAGAATAGATAAGCTCAAACTGTTGAGCTCTCATGATGGCTTCTTCCTCAGAGAAGACCCCTGAAGTTGCAACGTCTTTGGATAACTGCGGAACTAAAGACTTAAGGAACCACTCTAGCAGGAATGTTGGTGGGACGGGTACCTTGATAAGGCTCTTTCGACGTCGCCACTCTCGAATATGATCCGAGATATGGTCCGCTGACGTCTGCTCGAAATTGGCTAGCAACTCTGTGCCGGCATCGTATCTCACAGGTAACTGGAAATGGTTAAGGAAAGCCATAGCCAGTTCGCCGAAAAAGGAATATCGTGAACGATCAAGCTCTATGTACCATTTCGCGGCACTCCCAATAAGAGTGCGTTGAAACAATCGCAACTAGACGGAGTCATCTTTCAGTGATTTAGATGAAAACCATAAGTGGAAAGTGGTCACGTGATCACCCAGATCTTCATTAGGCTTGGCTTCGAACTTTGGGATGTCCGAAGGCAACCTCGTCGGCATAGGAGGCCAACGGGGATCGTGACAGATAGGATCATTCAACAACCGTGTTAAATCCGGCAAGTGTAGCGTTGCCAAGAAAGGGAGTTTAGGTTGCTGCTGATAGCTGGGATAAAAGGGTCCTGGGGTTTGACTGGCACCAGGTTGCCAGGAAAAGTTGGGTTGCTGGCGAGGGTTTTGGTAGAAACCGTGGCCTTGACCAGCGTAAGGGCTTTGCATTTGAGGAGACATCATTTGTTGATTCCCCATGAAGGACATAGGATGTTGGGAATTCATCGTATTTGACAGACTTTGGGATGGATTCCCCCATGCCGGTCCTGTGGGGAGAGGCATAGAGGCCTGTCCAGGGTTCCATTGGTTGTGGAAAGAGTTGCCCCAGACTGGCATTCCAGATGAAGGAACGGATCCTTGTCCTGAGTTCCAAGGTCCTGGTACATGTGCCCCCAGCGTAGGAATAGTACCCTGTGCTGGTGTAGACTGTCCAAAAACAGGTGTGCCCCCAGATGGGAAAGAAACGGATGCTAAAGTGTTATTACCAAATGCCCCATTCCCGAGAAACGGTGACGAACCTACCGGCTGAGTTTGCACAGGTGTTCCTTGACTCCCGGCTCCAAAATGACTTGTGTGTGTAGGCTGCCCGACAGACTGTTGATGCGATCCACCGAGCGAAGGGGACGAAGGAGGGATATGACCTCCAGCATAAGGAAAAGCATTGAAAGGGACAGGAATGCCCCCGATTTGACCTTGCAGAGGAGCGTTAGAGCTCCCTGCCCCCAGACCCAAAGTCTGTAAAGTAGAGGAGGTGAGTACAGGACTGGTACCTGAACTAGGCATACCGTATGAAAACGGAGCGCCTGTCGCACTAGGTGTGTAAAGGGGTGTGGTCGCCGTGATAGATGGCATCAGTCCACTGTGCGACGTAGTTGCAGCCAAGACCGTGGTGGCCCGGACCGCCGACAAAGGCAAGTTAGGAGAAGATTCTCCTGTGGTAACAACAGTGATAGGAATGGAAGAATTCCCAGAGATTTGTTCCATAACTGGGTTGGGCACTGACAAGCGTTCATAAAATTGAATTGGCACAATGATGTCCGGCCCAATATGAGTGTTTGAGGTTTCAACCAATCCAATATTGACGGTCGATTCCTCGGGGGGTTGTTCGGGATCGAAAGCCCCGGTTGCTTCGAAAGACCCTCGATGGTCAAGCTTCCGCCTCAGTGGTGGCGGGGGTGGCTCCAGGATAACCGGTGGCAGGCCCAGAAGCCTTCGTGACCGGCGGAGCTCTGAATCCTCCACTGTGTGAGAAGATTCACGACACGCTAAGGTATTCTACACGAACAAACAGTAACACGCACTAACAGAAAGCCCCTAGAAGATAAATCAAGCAAGCACTATATTAGTAGGAAGAACAGTTACCACAACCAACACTAGAGTACCTTACCGGTGCAAGTGCAAATCGAATACAGAAGAACCCTCCGGGTCTACTCTGCAAAGAGTTGGTCCGAAGTCCGTCCTAGGTACCGTGGTATACCCCCGCAGTCACCTGTGTATGTCCCTAGAAAAGATTGGCAACTAGTTTTCCAGCACATGAACAGCTATCAGGCGGGTACAGTCGATAGTCCGAAGACCACAATGAGTAGGGTATCAAGCCCGAAACTTGTCAAGGGTATCGAGAGAAAATGGTCCGGAAGACAACTGAGGACCTCAAACGGATTCGAAACCCATGAAGCTCCGTGGCAAATTCTAACGATGGAATCCCTTAACAGATCCTCTATATGTGTTCTCCACCACGTTCGGTCCATCTTTGGAGGGGTTATCTCCGCTACCTTTCCTTACGTGACCTCGTGTTTAGCCCTTGTGTTAGAGGGGGGTATTGAATAACTTTCCGTAACTGGACTTATACACTCCCTATTGATAGACTCCAATGTTTGTTTTGGGTGGCCTTGGAGAATTTACTCTCCAACCTATTCCAAGGCCCTAGTCCAAAGCTAATGAATGCACCCTACAAACAGAAAAGTCTACTTGATTTTATTTCGCGTTGCTTTTAATGGGATTTTTAAGTCGCAAGGTGCGAGAGTGAAACTGATGGTGTGTACAACAGACTCAAAGCAAAAATGCACAAAAAATGCTTGGAAACAAAAACTTCTTCAAACAATGCAAAACCAGCAACCTTTCAAAAAGATTCTTTTTCTTTTCTTTTCAACTTTCACAAGATTTCATGCAGCAATCCTACAGAATTTTTGCTCAGATCTGCGAGCTACTTATACGTTGAACTGTACTGAAAAAATTATGCAAAAAGACTTCTTTCCGAGCTACTGACGCAACAACAAAATCTTCAAACCAAGAAGACAATGAAAAAGAGGAAATTTTTTTTATTTATTTATTGCAAAATAACGCAACTAGGAAAAATGATGACAAGATAAAAACCAAGAGAATGAAAAGAAAACTCTGGCTTAAAGCGCAGATCGCAAACAGAATCAGAGCACAAAAATGCTGAAAAGAAATCAAGACAACACTGATTCGAACACTTGCCTAAAAACCATGAAATAAATATTTTTTCTCTTTTGTCTTTTCTATCAAAAAATTAAATAACAAGCACAAGCTAAGGGGAAAATGCCCTAACCTGCTGACTGTGCAGCCCCAGACTCTAAACTCCTGAGAGGAGCTCTTCTCACCACAGGAGGGGATGACTGCCCCACCCAAGCTGAAAAGCTACCTAACATACCCGCGACTGTCACCAAGACAGCCCACGTGTAAACGCGTGCTGCACTACTACAGAGCGCGGGTACCCGCGTGCTAAACCTAAGCAGGCCGCAGGTATGTTTAAAAAATAAGATAAAATCACACATAGACAGTCTAGTCCTGAAAAAGGCTTCTGGTACTGACAGCCAGAGTCTCTGACAGGCTGAGATGCTATCACTTTAACAGAAAAAGCAAATTTGTAAAAAAAGAAAAACCAATGTAAAGAAACACACAACAAGAAAGACTAAAACCCAAGATAATAAACCAATCAAGACCCAGACAGGATCCAGAAAGCCCCCTGAGAAGATAAACTTCTGACAGGGAAGAGGAGACTGCCTCTCTAACTTCCTGAAAACTACACGCTACTGAAACTACTATAGCCCACGGATACACGCGTGTTGTAGACAGTTAGGGCATGGGTTACCCGCGTGCAGGCCTCTTGCAGACCGTGGGTACCTCTATGTGTCCCGAGACTAAATTTCAAGCGTCAGTCAAGGAAAACTAGTATTGATGACCAGGTTCCCTGCTAGCTTTTGACTAACAGAAAACGAAATAAGCAAAGAAACTGAAGCTCTACTTCTTTGATCTACCCAAAAAGTCTTTAACCAAATCCGGAAACCCTAAGAGTAAAATGTCCCCAGCGGAGTCGTCAATTCTGTTGTGGGGTATTCTACCCTACGGACTAACAAGCTAGGGCTTTAAACTTGTACGCAGATCATGACCCTTAAGACATAACTTTTAACCTTCTACCCGAAATCACAACCCCTTTTCTCATGCACACATGGGAAGAATCAACTAACCTTTTTATCGACGGTTGAAGTAGATCCTCCGTTGAGTCTTTATCTCCTTGCTGTTGTTGCTCCTTCCACAAATCTTTCCTGCAATCAGGACAAAACTACACATGCATGCTATTGATCTACTAGGGGGTTAGAGATTAAACACAAATCAAATAACATAGATAAGACTCATGTATTTGGGACGAGAAAAGTATCTTTTTCATTAATCTTAATATGAATCAACTTACAATGATTTTAGAGACCGGCCACTGTTCCTCGATCCTGATCCTGGGCTCCTCCTCTTCTTTTGTCCTCCAACTGCTGTTGCATGAATTTCTCCTAAAGCTTGAGGTAAGGCTAAAGGGTTGGGACAAAATGGACTTGGCAATTTGGCAGAGTTTCTTTACTATGATTTTTTTCCTCCTTTGAATAGTACCCCTACCCCTCCTTTTATAGGCTAGAAGGAGCTAGGGTTTTATGCGAACTCTCGGCCATGCATGGCCGGGAGTTCCAGTTAACTGACAAAAAGCCTCGTGTCCTGGCGGAAAATTTCCTGATTTTTTTCTTTGTTAGGTAAACACGAGCTGTAGTGGGTCAGCCCGCAGTCACCCGCGTGCAGTAGAAGGCCAGCAAGCGGTTATCCGCGCCCAGTGTTAGGTTAGGGCGCGGGTTGCTTGTTTTAAGTGGTTTTTCAAGGTTTTAATCAGCATGGCTTTGGCTAGGAAGAGGCATGAGTTGGCCTGATGCCAGGTAAACATGTGTGGTGCATTTTAGGGTTATAACATTGAGGGTTAGAAATTAAGCATAAATTAACCACACTATAGATAACTCATGCATTGGGACGGGAAAAGTATTCTTTTATTATTTGAAAAATAAATCAACTTACAATCAAATTCGAGACCGACCACTGCTCCTTGATCCTGATCCTGGGCTCCTCTTCGTTTGTCCTCCAACTGCTTTGCGTTAAATCTCTTTTGGCATGAGGAAAGGCTAAAGGGTTGGGACAATGGATTACACAAATGGGCAGAGTCTCTTCGCTATATTTTTTCCTCCTCAAATGGTACCCCTACCCCTTCTTTTATAGTATAGAAGGAGTTAGGGTTTTGGACGAACTCTCGGCCATGCATGGCTGGGAGTTTTAGTTAACTAACCCATATCTTTTTGTTCCATCAGCAACTTTCTTTTTTTCGTGATTTGTTAGGTACACGTGGGTTGTAGTGATTTAGCCAACGTGCACACGCATGCAGTAATAGGTTAGGGTGCGTGGGCCTTGACACAAGAGGATTTCAAAAGAGTTGTTCAGCAGATGTTTTGGCAATGAAGGGATATGAGTTGGCTTGATGCCAGGTAAGCATGTGTGGTGAAATTTAGGGTTATAACACATGGTTAAAGTCTCTCGGGATTTCGCGACTCGGCATACGTTCTTCCTGGAAATTACACCTTCGAAACCCCGAGCCGTGAAGTCGTGATATATATTAAAACATGATTAATTAAACACTTAATCCTGGTTACGTCCTTTCTTAACTAAATCTAATCATCACGATCTTGGGTTTTAGAGGCTCGAAAGGTTAGAGTAAAAACTCTTGATATGGCGAACGTCGAAAGGTTGATTAAAGTTTAAGTAAGCTTAATCAAAAAATCTAAGCCAACTTAATCAATGTTCAATAGAAATAATAATATGCACAGTCTACGAGGTAATTTTAAATTTTCTTGCACTAACTTGTGTCACGAACCGTCGAAATTTATGGCATTAATTGGAAATGAGGTGAAACGGCAAGTAAGGATAGAGTCTTTATTGCTAAATCTGTCTCTAAATATGATTTGACCATTCTGTTCATAAAGACAGCAAGATTTTAAATGATCGAAGATATCGATCTTTTTCCTTTCTGTTCTATTCATAAAGCTCATTTCTATCCCATGCAGATAAGTTTTCTCAGCAAACTAATCTCTGTATGTATACACATTTTTATTACAGGAGAGCTAAGTCACAATCTTATGTCATGGCCCCATGAAAAGCGTCCAAGACAAGTGCTAAGATTTCGGGACAAGGATATGATAATGTTTCGGATACTTCATCTCGAAGCGTTGACTCCATACAAACCTGGTCATACATCTCAGAGGTTTTTCAATCAGATTTGGTGAATTGTTCGGACGATTCTAGTGACAATGAGAAATACGACATGAATACCAAATACAAGATCGTCATCCAGGAAAAAATGCACAAAGTAGCGGCCAGACCACGTCGTCTGCCTTACTATGACATGATCTGATGGGCTCTAGATCATGTAGATATCCCTACCAGAACCATCATCAATGAGAAAAAGGTCACTGTTGGGACCTTTAGACTAGAAAACTTACAGGCGATGTACAAGTTACCACCCACGTCAAACTTCACATACAATTCAGAGTTTCTAGAGGATTTTAAATAGAAGGAGTGCAAGCAATATAGGAAAATCTTATCTGATTTGATCAAGGATTAGGTCTCACACCCAACAAAGTTCAGGGCAGATAACAATGGAGTTTATTCTATATCTTCTTTGGAACCACAATTCAAATACATAATGATTATGACCTGTAGATTGTATGGGAGGGAAGAGACTGTGAATTTTTTCCTCCCATGGGTGCCTCTGATACATACAGTAGCAGAAGGATATTCTTTCGATTGGGACAAACTATTATCAGATAGTCTGACCAATAAGATTACAGAATATCGGATGCAGAGGGCAAGTGGGAAAGCTGCCTCATTTTTTATGTCTACATACATCATGGAAGCCATGTGTTCCATGACACCTTTTCCCTTAATGAGTTGGAGCTAGGCTCCATCGGAGACTGAGCCTATCCATGTCTATCATTCTAAGCTTTGGGAGGATAAGGCCTCAAATTTTATATATGAAATCTTCAATTGGGTAATGGTACCGATGCATGTCACCATCTTCGGTAATCCACTGCCCCGGATCTCATATAGCATTGCAGCCAATTTGAACAGGGTGGTCAATTGGTATGTGGAGGAAGAGTTTTCATACATCAGGGTTTTCAGTGCTTCTGTCCCTCCACATGCTCTACCATTATTTATACCCGATAGGTTGGCCTGTCGAGAGATCGCCATGCAAACCGTGATTGGTGACATAAGTAAAGAGTTGAAGGGGTTTTCAAAGAAGGTATGGCCACCTTTCCCCATTCATTTAAACAACTATTATTTATTATATTTCGGGCATGCAAAGGCCGAGGAAACAACCTTAGAAGATATAAAATTAGTCCATATTGAATTCAAGAAACACGACCCACACAGGGTCGTGAGTAATCATTTGGCTAGCTATGGCCTTAAAAGGTTTGAGCACGAGAATTCGCCTCATGATGATATTTTCCAAGGCGCGAGATCGTATGTCGAGGTTTTGGCTCGAATACAAGCCCTGTTGCCCGAAGAGAGGGTTGATGTTTTCAAATTCCAAGAACATAGGCGGATCTGCCTTCCCCTAGTATTACGGGGCGAGAATCCAACAACAGTGGTGGTGCGGAAAACAAAAGTCGAAGGCTCCAAAGATTCATCACCCGACCAAGAAGAATAATAGGATAAAGAAGAGAAAACTAGGGGCCCGAAACAAGAAGCTGAGGCTTTCAATCCTCCATGAGAGCCAACTTCAGTCGTTACTCCAGGGAAATCATCTAAACAGGTCATTAATCCCATTGTTTCTGTTACTTCCCTGCAGTCGACAAAGGGAATACCAAATGAAAGTTGGATTTTTGTTGAAGAATTAACACCCATATCAGTGCAAGAGATACCTCCGAATGAATTCTTCTTTGATAAGAAGAGAAAGTTTGTCGTGAGACAAGAACTCTTCCAAGAGGCAGGTACTGTATCCAAGAAATTTAAAATTATAACTGATGGAAGAACCATGAAGAAAAAAGAATTTGCAACGCAAATAGCAGGAACATTTGGTTCTTTCGCTACAACAAACCAATATTCAGTTGGGACCCTAAAAGATCAACTGAAGCGAAAAAATCATCTAATCAAGACATTAGAGGTTAAACTAGCTACAACGAAGGCTACTGCAAAAGATCAGGTGAATGCAACTTTGGAGCAAACTAGAATAGATGATCAAAATGAAATCGAGCGTCTCAAAGCTGATCTCGAACAGACATAGTTGATGGTTCAGACAAGTCAGATACAGATAGTCTAGCAAGGAGAATTGATAGAGAAGCTTCAGTCCAAATAAGAGTTAGCTGAAAGCGAGGTAATCGATATCGGGATATTTCAATCCCAAGCAATAGAAATCAGAAAAAGGTTATCGACGGTGCAGCAAGGTATGCTTGTTAAAGTAGAAACAATTCAAAATAGTTTCCAACTCATTGATCAGATATTGGAGAACTTCTCTCTCAGAGAAAGGGAAGTCGGAGCAGCTCGCGTTACGTTCCAGGAGGCTATTATAGCCACAATGAGAAAGGAAATAAACGAGAAATATCTTGTTGAAAGAATGGGAGCGAAATATATCTGAAGGAAGACAACAAGATAAGAAGATAAGAAAATCTTGTGAATAAACTTTCGGTTTCTTAAATGGGATGTGGTTGGTTTCTGATGGTGAAAGTAGCATTGAGATACTAGGTCAGATCAATACAGCCAAATATCTGCTAAATATCAAAGAAAGTGAAGAAAGAGAATTAGCCAAAATTTTACAAATAACCCATATAGACATAGTTCAAATAGATAAATGGCTAATTAAACCAAGCATATTATTATGTTTTATCAGCGCCAAAGACCAGCAAGTGGAAGGAAAGTTGCCACGATTGGTGAAAGACTGTTATATTTTCGAGGCCAATAACCAAGCAGAACCTTCTAAGCTGATATCATAGTTGGTGGAGAAGTGTGTTATTTGCATGGAGCAGGTGAAAGGGCAGGTTTACGATACCAAATGAGGACAAAGATAAAGAAACAAAACATTTTAACTCCTTTGATTGTAACTGAAAACCTCTGGAATGATTGAGATTCCAGCATACGAAAATCTGTATAAATATACATTTTGTAGAAAGAAAAAAAGGCTGGACCTTTTTGGTCGATTGTAATAGAGTCTATCTTCTTTTTGAATTAATACAAAAGCAATACGGAGAATCCTAATTCCGTCTCGACTATGCTATGAGTTTGTTCTCTTTGTTATTCATATTCAATTTTATTTCTCTTATATACATGTCATGTATGTTGCATTGCAATTTAGTAAAACTTCTACTGTGGTGGTTAAATTTTATTCATCTATATTGTTTACAGTTTTTTCTCTGTATCGGCTAACAACAGATACAAGACCCGTGAACCTTTAAGTTGTCATATTTTATGCTTCGTCAGATTCCTTCCTAGTCTATTTTCTTCTTCTGTTTAAGGAGTCAAATTCTCTCTTGATAGGAGCCTTACTTTATAAACAGTTAAATGTTTTTCTCATATTTCACACACTATTTATTTAAATATAAAACAGTTACGGAAAAAGACCTTTGGTTTTCATTTCGTACTTAACATAAATTTCAAAGTTCTCTTTATAAAATCAAATTGATACAGCATAAAAACTTTCAGATTTCTTTAAAAAAAAATTGTTCCTCTATGATTGTCCCCGTTGTAAGACAACCTAATATTGAACCCGGTTTATCGGACCAAACCCATATCGCTTTAAATCTCTTTGATACTATACTTAAAACAACCACCACACAGGTAGAACTTGAACATTCATGGGCTACAATTGAACCGTATATAAACATCCATTAACGGTTGGTAGCTAGACAACAACAACCTAGAAATCAACCCTAGCTTCCTTTCCCGAAGTTATACTTTCCTCCCTTTTTACACCTCACTAAATTTTAGATGCCTAGACATTGTACTTTTTAAATCTTTAAGTATAGACTCTGGAACAACACCTCAAATGACAGGGAAAGGATTTTTTGGAACTGAGATAAATAAATTTTCCTTTTTTCCTCTATTTCTTCTTTCCCATTCTTTTTCCAAGAATTTTTATAAAGTGGCATAAAGATTTGTATAATTCATAATTGAGTTTAGATGTGTGTTTCCTACGCAGTTTTTTCTTAACTCTCCTTCCAATTTCTGAGATTAATTTCATATTACCTAGCCTATCCTACTCTATCCTAGCCTATTCTATCATAGCCTATCCTACTCTACCTAGCCTAGCCTAGCCTATTCTATCCTAGCCTACTCTACCTATCTTAGCCTAAACTAGCTTACTCTATCTTAGCCTAGCCCAACCTACTCTATCTTAGCCTAGCCTAGCATACTTAACCTACCCTAGCCTACTCTATCTTAGCCTAGTCTACTCTACCTAGCCTATCCTACTCTATCCTATCTTAACCTAGCCTGGCCTAGCCTACTCTACCTAGCCTAGCCTAGCCTAGCCTAGCCTACTCTACCTAGCGTAGCCTAGCCTACTCTACCTAGCCTTGCCTACTATATCCTAGCCTACTCTACTTAGCCTAGCCTATCCTAGCCTACTCTACCTAAACTAGTCTAGCCCAGCCTACTCTACCTATTCTATCCTACTATATCCTAGCCTAGCCTAGCCTACCATAAGCTACTCTACCTACCCTAATCTACTTGGCCTAGCCTACTCTATCCTAGTCTACTCTACCTAGCCTAGCCTAGCCTAGCTTACTCTACCTAGCCTACTTTACCTAGCCTAGCCTACTCTATCCTAGTCTACTTTTCCTAGCCTACTCTACCAAGCCTAGCATAGCCTAGCCTAGCCTAATCTACGTAGCCTAAATTAGCCTAGCCTACTCTACCTAGCGTAGCCTACTCTATCCTAGCCTAGCCTATCATAGCCTAGCCTAGCCTGCTCTATCCTAGCCTACTTTACCTGGCCTAGCCTAGCTCAGCTTACTCTATCCTAGCTTACTCCACCTAGTCATCTCTACCTAGCTTAGCCTAGCCTAGCCTAGCCTAATCTATCCTAGCCTAGCCTAGTCTACTCTACCTAGCCTAGCCTAGCCTAGCCTACTCTACTTAGCCTAGCTTACTCTATCCTAACCTAGCCTAGCGTACTCTACCTATCCTAGCCTACTCTATCCTAGCCTAGCCTAGCATTACCTAGCCTAGCCTACTCTATCCTAGCCTACTCTAGTCTACTCTACCTAACCTAGTCTAGCCTAGCCTAGCCTAGCCTACTCTAGTCTACTCTACCTAACCTAGTCTAGCCTAGCCTAGCCTAGCCTACTCTACCTAGCCCAGCCTAGTCTAGCATACTTTATCCTAGCCTCACCTACTCTATCCTAGCCTACTCTACCTAGCCTAGCCTAGCCTAGCCTAGCCTAGCCTAGCCTACTTTATCTAGCCTATTCTACCTAGCCTAGCCTAGACTACTCTACCCAGCCTAGCCTAGCTTAGCCTACTCTATCCTAGCCTACTCTACTTTATCATAGCCTAGCCTACACTATCCTAGCCTAGCCTACTCTACCTATCCTAGCCTACTCTAGCCTACTCTACCTAGCCTAGCCTACTCTATCCTAGCCTACTCTACCTAGCCTAGCCTAGCCTAGCCTACTCTACTTAGCCTGCTCTACCTAGCATCGCCTACTCTATCCTAGCCTACTCTAGCTAGCCTAGCCTACTCTATCTTAGCCTAGCCTACTCTACCTAACCTAGGCTAGGCTAGCCTAGACTAGTCTACCTAGCCTACTCTACCTAGCCTAGCCTACCCTAACCTACACTATCCTAGCCTACTCTACCAAGCCTAGACTACTCTATCCTAGCCTACTATACCTAGCTTATTCTATCCCTTCCTAGCCTAGCCTACTTTAACCTAGCATACTGTAGTCTAGCCTACTCTATCCTATCCTATTCTAACCTACTCTATCCTAGCCTACTCTATCGTAGACTACACTACCTAGCGTACTCTACCTAGCCTAGCCTACTCTATCCTAGTCTACTCTACCTAGCCTAGCCTACTCTATCCTAGCTTAGCCTAGCCTAGCCTACTTTATCTGAGCCTACTCTACCTAGCCTACTCTTTCCTAGCCTACTCTACCTAGCTTAGCATAGCCTAGCCTACTCTACCTAGCCTACTATATCGAGCCTATCCTACTCTATCCTAGCCTACTCTAGCCTAGCCTACTCTACCTAGCCTAGCCTACTCTATCTTAGCCTAGTCTACTCTACCTAGCCTAGCCTACTCTATCCTAAACTAGTCTAGCCTAGCCTAGCCTACTCTATCCTATCCTACTCTACCTAGCCTAGCCTACTCTATCCTAACCTAGCCTACTCTATCTTATCCTAGCCTACTTGATCCTATCCTAGCCTACTCTATCCTAGCCTACTCTACCTAGCCTAGCCCAGCCTAGCCTACTCTACCTAACCTATCCTACTCTATCCTAGCCTAGCCTAGCCTAGCCTAGCGTATTCTACCTAGCCTAGCCTAGCCTAGCTTACTCTACCTATCTTAGCCTAGCCTAACCTACTCTATCTATCCTAACCTACTCTATAGCCTAGCCTAGCCTACTCTACCTAACCTACACTAGCCTAGCCTACTCTACCTATTCGATCCTACTCTATCCTAGCCTAGCCTGGCCTACCCTGAGCTATTCTACCTAGCCTAGCCGAGCCTAGCCTAGCCTACTTTACATAGCCTAGCCTACTCTATCCTAGTCTACTCTACCTAGCCTACTCTAACTAACCTAGCTTACTCTACGTAGCCTAGCCTACTCTACCTAGCCTAGCTTACTCTACGTAGCCCAGCCTAGTCTACCTAGCCTACTCTATGTAGCCTAGCTTAGCCTAGCCTACTCTATCCTATCCTAGCCTAGCCTAGCCTGCTCTATCCTAGCCTACTCTACCTAGCCTAGCTTAGTGCAGCCTATTCTATCCTAGCCTACTCCACCTAACCTACTCTACCTAGCCTAACCTAGCCTTGCCTACTCTATCCTAGCCTACTCTACTTAGCCTAGCCTACTCTATCATAGCCTAACCTAGTCTACTCTATGTAGACTACTCTACCTAGCCTAGCCTAGCCTAGCCTACTCTATCCTATCCTATCCTAGCCTACTCTATCCTAGCGTACTCTACTTAGCCTAGCCTACTCTATCATAGCCTAGCCTACTCGACCTAGCCTAGCCTACTCTAGTCTACTCTACCTAGCCTACTCTACCTAGCCTAGCCTAGCCTAGCCTAGCCTAGCCTAGCATACTCTACCTAGCCTAGCCTAGCCTAGCGTAATCTATCATAGCCTACTCTACCTAGCTTCACCTACTCTACCTAGCCTAGCCTAGCCTAGTCTACTCTACCAAGCCTAGCCTAGACTACTTTACCTCGCCTAGCCTAGCCTAGCCTACTCTACCTATCCTAAACTACTCTACCTAGCCTAGCCTACTCTAGCCTACTCTACTTAGCCTAGCCTACTCTATCTAGCCTAGCCTACTCTACCTAGTTGTTACACATCAACATTACTCGCTTTGATAAGTGTCGCAAGTGTCGCATGCTCCTCACAACTGTCACAAGTGTCACATGTTGTTCACAAGTGTCACAAATGTCAAACAAAGCATATTGCCACGATGACGACACTAAGGAGACACTTAGAATACCTCAAACACCTCATTTGAAGAAAGAGAATGGCTAACTGAAGTCAGGTATCTCTTGCCACCTGAAAGGAGCTCTCAAACTAGAGTTTTAGAAGGGAGTGCTCCCGTACATCACCCTTAGGAGCGTTGGCGCTCCACTATAAGGTGCCAGGGAGTATTATAACACTAAACCACCCCTCTGAAGGAGCGCTACAAATATTTGAAGCGTTGGCACTCCCCTTGAGACTACTAGGGAGCGTTATAGTGCCCTGATGCCCCTTTTGAGGGAGTGCTATCTAATTTGGGCAGCAGTTGATCTGTTGAGGAGAATAAGTGGAGGATCTTTCAAGTTTGGAAGGTAGTTGCATTCGAATTCCTGGTTCAATCATGATATTAGGAGAAGATCCTTGATCTAAGGAGGGAATTCCTCAACTTACCCTAAAGATACCTCCAGAGGTTAAGCCTCTCTAAACCTATATAAACATGCTCTATGATGGTGAAAAGGGGGGAAGAATTGCAAGCATGAAACCTATGATCTCATAGGAAACACACAGTGAATTGGAGGAGAGTAATCAACGAAGATGCTATCATCCAGGTCGTGGATTTTTTGAGCAAGGGTTAGACAAAGGGGACTTGATGAAGCTGTCGCATTCACATCCATGGTAGTAAGTTACTTTTGTCATTGTTCTCATCAATATGACACACTTTTCCTGTTTCTTTCTAGTTCGTGTTTGATCTTACATGAACTTATCGTTGATAGATAGATCTATTTTCGAGCTAATATCAATAGAGTAGGAAGTGGTTGTACTATTGTTTGTCTACAGGGCTCATCGAGGAGTGAAAGATCAGAGCTCAACTCGGAGTGTGCAGGGACAAACGTCGGTAAAAAGGTACTCTTGTTCTCCTTCCACCTCATGCATTAGTTTGTATAGATCTGAAAGGAAGTCAGTGTCCACGTTAAGCATCATCTATCTTAAGAGTTAAGAGTCTAGCTCTCAAGAGGATATCTACCTATCCGTAGGGAGATTTTCCTTCAATAGAAACTGGCAACTCCACTGGGGATCGAACCCAAAGTCTCTGATTTCGCAGACCAGGTTCACCTCTTTTTGATTGATTTCATGAGCTGATTGACTCCCTACCCCACCACACTCAGCTTGATTGACAAGACTAGACTGCAATTTTTGGATTTTTTGACATTTTTAGGAGCTTTTTGAACCTGGCGCCCCTGTGGCTATGTTAACAGAGCACCAACGCTCACTGACTATCTTACACAGAGCACTATAACACTTGGTTCCCTTTACACCAGAGCGTTAGCCCTCTTTTGGCCAAAAACCTTTCCAGAATTGTTTTTTTCAGGGTCTAACCTCTGTGTTTCACTTGCCAAGCCTCTCTGTGAGTCAATGCTTCTTCCCATTAAACTTTGACATCCTTCCTTCTGAGGAACAAATACCTTGCTATTTAGATTTTGTAGCCTTCTTCATTATTGTTGAGTTTTTCTGCTGTTTGGAGTTTGAAACCAATGCACTGTCTTTCTATCCTTTTTGACTGAGCGAGAAACTCTGGTGAAGGACATCAGAAGCCTACGAATCTCTCCATTTGGTTTCAGTTAAGGTCATTGTTCTTCGACATTTCTTTTGGTGTGAAGTTCTTGATTTTTATTTTCTTTTGCTTCTTGTTTTTTATCACAATGAGAGGGTGTATTGTTTGTACGAAACCTGCTTGTGTTTGCCTAAGTTTCCTTGATCCAAAAGGATAATTGGCAGGAAAAGTGTTGTTTCGAATTAATCATTATTCACATACAAACAATAAAGAGACATCTTCATGATTGATTTTTCATATTAGAGGGTATTTCCAAAAAATTTTAGCACCACATCGGATTTGATTGAAGAAAATTCGTTTGAGGACATTCCTTATTAGTGCTTGTTAGTGAAAATAACTCTCTCTCTCTCTCCCTTAAATAGATGTTCATCGAAAATAAATGACTGCTTATCATCTTTGATGCATTTTTGGGAACTGAGTCATCATTCCATCCATTTCACTTCCATGCACCCCTTTTGAGTAAAGAAAAACTATAAAATGAACGCTAATTAAAAACTATCTAGAACATTTTCTTTTCTAGGATCCTCCACCAACAGTAGACTAGGATTAGTACTTTGGATTAGGATGTGAGCATAACTCTCCAAAGTTTCCAAAACAAACATTAGTATCCTGAGCTAGGGAGAGTCAAATCCAATTGTCGTAAAAGTCTACCTGGGATCCCCCTTTCACACAGGGGTTATGCACGAGGTCGCATTTGGGAGAGCTACGGAGACTATCCCTCCGTGGTTTGACTGATTGTAGTGGTCAAATCGTATTATGGGGATCGCTTAAAGGTATACCCAAAATGTTGAGTGGAAGTCTTTCAATTTGATTTCGGGCTAGATACCCTGCCCGTACGTTCGGACTAGACTGTCGATTGTACCCGCCCAGGGGCTGACTGTGAATTGGTAACCTTAGTGGCCATAATCTTTAGGGTCTTACACAAGGTGACAGTGAAGGGAAGTCTCACTGTACCTGGAGCAGACATTGGTCAAACTCACTCGGTCTCCTTGGAGGGTAAATCCACAATTACTGTGTGGAAGCTTGCACCAAGGTGAAAGTCCGTTAAGCAGGTCACCATTGTAACTATTCCACCATATCCCCGCCCCTTCTTGACTTGATCATGTGATGTTGTGATTCTTGGATTCTATTAGCATATGTTGTTTCTTTTCGGTAGTTGGTAATAGATCTTTTCCGCCGAATCTTTTTCGCCAACATCGACCCTCCATGCTGCTCGCGAAGGCTACAGGGACTTCCTCTAGAAAATATGGAAGGGAACACCCCTTTACCCCCTCATTCTATGGAGGAATCTCTTCAACAGAGCGAGGTTCAAGACACTAAAACCTCCCAAGAAGAAGTTCCCACTCCTTTAGAGATTTTTTAATTGTTTTAGAGTCTCCTTCCGATATTCCAAAATTCGACTGAAAGTCCGGAGAAGACCCAAACAACCACGTGATGACTTTCCATTTGTGGTGTTCATCCAACTCCCTCATGGACGAATCTATACGTTTGCGTCTTTTCCAACGAACACTTATGGGTTCTGCAGTAAAGTGGTACATTGAACTACCACGCACTTCTTTTCATGATTTCAACTCTCTTTCTGATCTAGGTGGATATTGGTGGCCACCCACCTTTTCCGACTGGCTCAAAACTGTTTTCTGGCAATTTTGGCAATTTACTATTTTTAGCAGGTTTTAACTTCTGGGGCCATTTTGAGGGCCTAAATGAAGGTTTTTCTAGATAGAGGTTCTCAATGATAGTCGAAGGCATGATTGATCCCCCAAAATTAATCTCCTTGATGATACCTTCCCAACGAGCTATCACATGCCTAAAACGGAGATCGTATGCAAAAGTTACGACCTCGGGAAATTGATGCACCAACTTACCCAAACGGGGCCCACATAACTTTTGGCGCTTCATCTCCTAGGGTTAGGTTTTTGGATGTCTAGGACTTTTGGCATTCCCATTTATTGTAAAAGGGCCTTCAGAGCCTCATTGTAACCATCTTCTTGCAAATGCAAGTAGCCATCACATCTCTTCTCAGAGATAAGTTGCCACCATTCTAGCGAGTCTTTCACTCTGTAATTTTACAGTCTCTGTACATTTCTTTCATTAATAGAAATCGTGTATTACTGTATCTTTGTGTTTATGGTTGCATCTCTGATATATTTATGTTATATTATTGGATATATGCAATATCTCTGTGCATTTCTTTATTATATCTCCGCTCTCATTTCGTGCTGAAAATAATCCGGATCAGTGGTATCAGAGCAGGCTGCTCTTGATCGTTTTTCAGTGCATGTCCCCGATGAGGTCTGAGTATAGAAAGTTGGGTCTCGAGCTGGTCTCTCTCAAGGAAAATTGCTCTCGCACACCCAAGAAACCCTCAATGGTGGAAGAAAAGAAAAACAATGGAGCAGATGATCCTATCAGTCCGTTGCTTGAGCAAGCTCTCACGCGATAGAGGGACGAAATGATGGAGAATTTTTTCCACATCCTTCAACGCCTACCGATAACATCAGACTCATCTTCATCAAGAAACCACTTTGGAGGCACCTCGCCTTTCAAGGTACAGGTTAATTTTGATATTCCCGTATTTGAAGGTCAAATAGATGCAGATACCCTAGATAAATGGTTAAATCTGCTAGAAGGTTATTTCTCTGTTCATAATTTTTCAGACAAGGAAAAGATCACCTTCACACTCCTTAAGGCTCTCCCCCATGTCAAATATTGGTGGGAAAATTACTGGGAGTAGAGTTCCACAGAGGATTCTGGAATATATGGGGTCGAGCCCACTTAGGAATTTTTGTGGATGCGGTAAAGGAACAGTACTACCCTATTGGCAACTACGAGGAACAATACATGAGATGGACCACACTACGGCAAGAGAGGGGCCGAGCAGTTCCGGAGTTCACCAATACCTTCCATACCTTGCGCACCAAGCTAGGTATCAAAGACTCCGAATGACATTTGGTTCTGAAATATCGTGGGGCTCTACACAGATACATCCAAACTGAAATGGATTTTCTGGACATCTCATCACTTAGTGCTGCCTATCGATATGTTGTTAAAATCGAGAAGAAATTTAAGCACCAGAACAAACGGGTGTTCAGGTCTGCAAATCCACAACAATCAAAGTATGACAAAGACAACCCTAACAAACAGTCTCCCAAAAACCAGTCCAAGCCACAGGAAAAGAAGGGTCACGGGAAGACAAAGAAGGACACCGAAAAATGGTGTGATTTCCACAAAATCCCTTGGCACAACACCGATGAATGTTGCTCAAAAAAGTCATTGATGGCCGAGATCAAAGACAAGGAGCTGAACCCTGATTCTGAATCTGCTTCTGAAAATACTGGTAAAAGACAGATCATCGATGCAAACCCCACTGCTATTGTCACGACCATAGCAATTCAACTAGAAGAACCAACAGATCTAGAAGAGGGGGAGCACCTTTTTCATTCACATATGTGGGTGAAGGGGACCTCGCTGCATTTTATTGTTGATAGCGGAAGCCAGAAGAACCTCATCTCAGCAGAGGTCGTCAAACAGTTGGGATTGGTGACAACACCACACCCACAACCATACAACATTGGGTGGCTTCACCAAGGATGAGATCTTTGTGTCAGCCAGCAGTGTCGATTGTCATACGACATCCAACCCTTCAAGGATGAGGTATTATGTGATGTTTCTCCACTGGATGTCTGTGATGTTCTCTTGGGCCAGCCATATATGTGGAAACGCCATGCTATCTATGAGTCTCGACCCCGTAGTGTCATTATTACTCTGGGGGGTCATCTCTACAGGATACCAGAGGTAGTTCCAACTACTGCCCCACTTAAACAGTGTTGCAAGGTAGTATCTCATACTACAAAATTCATCTTCTCCACAATCTGTTCAAAGGGTGAACAGAAGGATACTACAGCCAGACAGCTTCGGCCAAAGCACCTTCTATCCAACAGAAGCAGGTCAACAAGGTTGCAGCAAAGCACGAATATTCCTTCTGCACATACTCATCTAAAATAGCCATACTGGTTAAAAAGGTCCAAACCTTCCAGCCACAAGTTCGTGACAGATTTCCACAAACTAAGCAGTGCGACTTCTCCAGCAAGACAAGCAGCTCACCAAGATGCAGATTCAACAAATTATTTTCCCTCTCCCCCGGGAACTCAACGCAATGGAGACCATTTCTTCCTAAGGATGGAGGATTGATCCAGGTGGATATAGGTGGCCACCCACCTTTTTCGACTGGCTCAAAACTGTTTTCTGGCAATTTTGGCAATTTACTATTTTTAGCAGGTTTTAACTTCCGGGGCCATTTTGAGGGCCTAAATGAATGTTTTTCTAGATCGATGTTCTCAATGATATTCAAAGGCATAATTGAGCCCCCAAAATGAATCTCCTCGACGATACCTTCCCAACGAGCTATCACACGCCTAAAACGGAGATCGTATGCAAAAGTTACAACCCTGGGAAGTTGATGCACCAACTTACCCAAACGGGGCCCACATGACTTTTGGCACTTCATCTCCTAGGGTTAGGTTTTTGGATGTCTAGGACTTTTGGCATTCCCGTTTATTGTAAAAGGGCCTTCAGAGCCTCATTGTAACTATCTTCTTGCGAATGCGAGTAGCCGTCACATCTCTTCTTAGAGATAAGATGCCACCATTCTAGCGAGTCTTTCACTCTGTAATTTTACAGTCTCTGTACATTTATTTCATTAATAGAAATCATGTATTACTGTATCTTTGTGTTTATGGTTGCATCTCTGATATATTTATGTTATATTATTGGATATCTGCAATATCTCTGTGCATTTATTTATTATATCTCCGCTCTCATTTTGTGCCGAAAATAATCCGGATCACTTTCCATGTCCTTCCTCATGCACTTCCAACTACCCATTTGATACGAGACAGGTACTGAACTATTGACCTCCCTTCGTCAAAAAACCTCCATACATATCTCTGATCATATTCATGAATGGAGACGACGACGAAGGATAATCAAAGTGGTCATTTATGACCAATTATTAGCGGAATGGTTCACCAAATCACTGTTACCCCAGATCGCTCGTGATGTTGCCATGGGTGGTGTAGTCACCGAGGAAGAAGCTATTTCTCAGGCTGAGTACTTAGATTTGGTTTATTCACAATCTAGTACTCTGTATGAATTGATACCAAATGCTACCCATGCCACTAATGATCCATCCAAACCATCGTCTACCTCGCACGTGGATGGAGTCATTGGCTCTGTCAAAACCCAATCTACTTCCCAGTCGACTAGAACAACCCAGTGGTTTGCTTTGACACCTGCTCCCAGTTCAACTGCACCCTCTTCTACCTCCACTCAAACTCATGCCTCTGAGGTGAATGTGGTCCAATCAACCCCTTCACAACAACTTGGGGGCAAGAAGAAAGCAAGAAATAAACCAAAGAAAACCAACAACAATGAACAACCAAAAAATCAACCGTAAGCCCCTGCTATTGGAAAACAACCACAATGGAAACCGAAATTCCCATGTCTCATTTGTGGCAACGATCACTACACTCAAGAATGTCCACATCGCGATGAAGTGGCCAAGATTTTCAAAGGAAATTCAAAACCCGTTGTGCTTACCCAGCCTTTCCCATAGCAACAATCTTTGGTTGCTCAAACCCCCACCCCAGGGGGCAGTTCCAACCAATCCCATGATGAGACCTCGACAAGTGCCCACATTTACATGTTTAACAAGATTAATCTGACCACTCGCACTACGACATATGACACACCGATTAAACCTGATAAGCCGAAGCCCGCTAATGGTTCCTTACTAGACCCATTACCATATTCCATTAGTCCTTCGTCTGTTAGCCCTCCATCCGGGCCACTTTAGATTGAGAAACCTTCATTTGACTCCATTTTACGCCCTCCTAAGAGCACTATCCGGAAGTCTACCTTTAATACTAGTTCACGGGCTGCCCAAAACTACAACATTGTTGAAGATTTGGCTCAAGCACCGTGTGCTATGTCTTCTTTGGAAGTTCTACAACACTATCCTAGACAACGTAGAACGCTCTTAGCTACCATCGGTGCTTTCTGTTAACTCTCAAAAACACACCCGCATTTTTGAAGGAAATGTGCCTAATCTTGTAGAGAAATTTTGACTATCTTTCCTAGCTCCAAATCCAAATCTGATTGTACCATTGGAAAGATTACGATCTGTAGATTTCGATCGACTATTGGAACGTGCAAAACGGATATTTTATGGCTGAGAAAATTGATTTTTCCCAAAGGCGGTTTTTTATGAAAATTCTGACTTTCGGTGGTTAAGCTACCCGAGAAATGTGCCAGTCAACCACCGAAAGTGACTGTGTGCAGAATTTGAGCGAGTTTTTGCACAGGTTGAAGATTTTCGGGATTAAATGATATGGAACCTTTTCTAATAGGTGTCTTATGAATTATCTCACCCATTCCAGCATCTATTTTTGGTCTATGATGAAGAAAAGAGCGATTTCAAAGGTAAAAGGGTAATTTCCTTTGAACTAAA
>ML781200.1:180070-202190 GCA_009831015.1 Picea engelmannii | reverse complement strand
CTCCTTTTGAGGAAGTATCCCACTTCTTTTGCAGCAGATTTTTACTTACTATTTTTAGTTGATTTGATCCATGTTTTGAGGATCTGAAAACTGTTTGTAAAGGCTATAAAGCCTAGGAACTCAGTTTGATAGAGGGTTCGATTATGGACTGAGGAATTCTCTTTTTGTACTCAGACTTTTTATGCTAATACAGATCACAGGTTCCTTTCAGCTTTGATTGTCAGTTTTTCATCTTTTCTTCTACATTATTATCTGTGTTGTCAAGCTTTGAATGGTTGTTATCCCATTGTTTAGCTCATAACTTGATAATAAGTCTTTCGATTGTCTCTTAGACCCTGCTTTGCACTAGTTTAGTGATAATTTGTTCTCCACCCACTTTAAAGCCACTTGTTGATTAATCAATTCTTGAGAGCACTGTCTATTTGTTTATCACTTTGATGTTTGAATGCTATAAGTTGAATTGAGTTATCCCATTGATCCATCTCTGAAAAATACAAAAAACATTTATTTCTTAAGTTACCAAGCACCTCTGGTCTACAACCACGGAGGGTTTCTTAGAGTGATAACACTTTCGATCCTGAGTCATCAAATAACCTCACGTTTAATCTAGATGATCATCAACGTTGACTCTCTCACCAACTAGCTTTCCAGATCGATGTTGTTGTTCACAATCAACAAATCCACCGAAATATCTTGGATGAGGGAGCCTCTACTTGTTTCATGTCTTTAGCTTATTGGAAAGGCTTAAAATCATCCGCCCTTAACAAATCCCCTACGATGTTATGCATTTTCAATGGACGATGTTTTCATCCTCACGGATTGTTACAATCCTTAGCCATTCAGTTGGGCGGCAAAACTGTTACTTTTGATGTCGAGGTGGTCGATGCCCCCCTCGATTACAACCTACTACTTGGAAGAAGTTGGTTCTATGCTATGACTGTCGTCACCTCGTTAGTGTTTAGATGTGTACAATTCCCCCATCAAGGAAAAATTGTCACTAACGATCAACTCGATTTCTATACACCCGACGCTCGCGCCCCTGTCACCAACAACATTCATTTTTTGGGAAACCACCCAGTTACGTATGAAAGCATTGGTGTTGGATTATTGAAATATTCTAGCCTTATGGGTACCTTCCCTACACCACTTCCACCCACCACGCATCATATTTCCACCGTCAATATGGTCTCGACTATGCCTTATCAATCTTTGGAATCATTTGATCCTTGGATTGTACCTAATCCTATGGAATTTTATGTGCTCGGTGACACTATGCCACTTAGCCCAGCTGAGGCCACATGTGTAGCTATTCAATCTGCCTCTCCCTCTTCGGACAACCCACATTTATTGGCACCTGATGCTTACTCGATGCCCTCATGGTTGGATTCCCTATCATCTACAATCGATTACATTTCCCAAATTTTTCCTTTCGACGAATCTATAATGGAAATGCTTAGTATTGACGACGTACCTTGGGATGATAACCATCATCGATCCTATTTTCTTCCGCCTCTGGAAGAAATCCACAAAGACATACACTCTGTCTTCCTTCCTGATGTTACCAATGCTCCGCAATCTCTCGTCCTCACAATGGATACTCTTTCTGAGGGGAATATGGGTAACATCTCTACTACGATCGTTATTGATATTTCGATCAAAGAAGGTGTTGTGGAAAACATTAACCTTGGTGCTAATTGCACACCTAAAGAAGTTGTCTCTTACACCGCTCTGTTTAAAGAATTCTGTGATGTCTTCGCTTGGAGCTACGAGGAAATGCCAGGGATCAAACCTTCAATCGTTGTGCATGATCGTCGTGCATGAAATCAAGACTTACCCTAGTATGAAACCTGTTCAATAGAAACTCTTCCAGGTTCATCCCAAGAAAATCGTAGCTATAAAGGCAAAAGTTGAGAAACTTTTAAAATCTGGCTTTATCTATCCTGTCCCTTTGACAGAATGGGTCTCCAATCTTGTTCTGGTTGCTAAAAAACAAGGAACCATCCGTGTTTGTGTTGACTATCGGGATCTCAATAAAGCTTGTCCAAAGGACAACTACCCTACGCCCTTCATCGACCAAATCATTGATAATTGCACTGGGAGCGTAATCTTCTCTTTCATGGATGACTTCTTTGAGTATAACCAGATTGAAATTTTACCTGCTGATCAACATAAGACAGTCTTTATCTGCCCATGGGGAACTTTCGCCTATCGAAAGATACCTTTTGGTCTTAAAAATGCTGGTGCTACTTTCCAGCGGGCCATGTCGTATGCTTTCCACGATATCAAGCATATCACAGAACCTTACCTCGACGACTTACCCGCCCACTCATCTAATCGATCCGATCACGTAGATCACTTACAGACTATTTTTCTCCAATGTTGGTTCTACCGTATCCTCTTGAACCCACATAAGTGCATTTTTGCTGTCGAATCCGGTCGACTCCTTGGTTTTATTGTCTCTAAATATGGGATTAGGGTGGATCCTTTAAAGATTAAGGATATTCTGGCCTTACCCCCACCTACCAATTTAACCCAACTCCAAAGTTTGCAAGGAAAAGCAAACTTCCTTCGCCGTTTCATTTGTAACTATGCTAAGATAACTAAAGGATTCATGCGGTTGCTATAGAAAAACACCCCTTTCATCTGGGATGAAATCGCTCGACGGTCATTTGATGCTCTCAAGCATGCCCTGACCCATGCACCTTTGTTACATCCTCCGGAGTAGATAAATGACTACATCCTTTACTTAGTTGTCTCCACTTCCACTACTAAGTTTTTAACAACAAGGCACACATCGACCCTACTACACTGCACCCCATTATCGCCATCAGCCCATTTTCCAAGTGGGGTGTCGATTTCATGCAATGTAAGCCTACCTCAGCCGGGGGGGCACGGTTATATAATTGTCGTTGTCGACTACTTTACCAAATGGGCTAAGGCTATTCCTACCTTTCTGAATGATGTTCGTACCACAGCTTTGTTTCTTTTTAACCACATCATAACTCATTTTGGTGTACCATGCGCCATCATCACCGATCACGGTGCACACTTTAAGAACCAGATGATGAGTGACTTACATGCCAAGTTGGGTTTTCTCCATGAAAACTCATCCCCATACTATCCTCAAGCCAAAGGACAAGTTGAGGTCATCAACAAATTCCTAAAAACCATGATTCAACGCATGGTAGGGGAAAACAAGACATCCTGACATCTACAATTTTTCTCCACTCTTTGGGCTTACCGTACTTCCGTGAAAACCGCAACTGGATTTACTCCTTTCTAGTTGGTGTATGGCATCGAAGCTATTTTACCAATCGAGTGTGAGATTCCATCTCTGAAACTTAAAGTAGAACTCCTACCCCACACTTCTACCGAAGAAGAACATTTCTTATATCTATCAAAACTAGGTGAAACACGTCGTGATGTCACTCTCATTAACAAGGCACACCAGAAACGGATTAAAAATCAATACGACAAATCCGTCCATCCTTGAACTTTTGTAGAACGAGACTTAGTTCTCGTCTATGACCAGGCTCATGAAAAATTAGGGACAGGTAAGTTATAACCTCTGTGGCATGGCCCTTACATCGTAAAACGTGTTCTACATAGAGGCGCCTACAAGTTAGTCGATTATGATGGAATTTCCCTAGGGGAGCCCCGGAACAGGCTTTACCTTAAAAAGTACTATGCCTAGATCACCTAGCATGTGTACGTTGTACATTATTGTATTTTAGTTTGGTGTGTCTGTTTCTTTCACGTGCTCGAGTCTTTACCTTTTCCACTCATAGTTGTTCTTGTGTTTTCATGCACAGATGACGTCTTCCTTTCCTATATTTGTCAGGTTTGCGGATGGCACTAGTTGACACACCCAGAACATTATTTCGACAGCATGGGTCATTTACCAATTTGATGAGGTGGTGAGTTCAGGAGGTATTTGCTTAGGACCAACAACTAATAACATGGCAGAATATCATTCTGTCGTCGGACTCTTGACCCAAGCCTCCTCCCTAGGTATCTCTCATATCATTGTTAACCTAGACTCCCAACTCGTGGTCTATCAACTCAATCGTATCTACGTTATTCGTAATCCTATCCTGCTACGTCTCCACCTACAAGTTCTTCGTCTTGAACGAATGTTTGATTATATTGAATACAGACATATTCCTTGAGAACTCAACAATGTTTTGGATTCGTTAGCTAATTACATCATGGATCGGTATCTTTCCCATAGATAAGATTTCATAAAGGAAAGCAAATTGTACATCACATGTAAATTAAAACACATCACATTAAAGGCATCATCATGTACAAAGTTTTTGGCACTGTAATAACTCAGAACTGTATATATATACATAGTGTGACCGAAATGTTTTGATTACATCAAAAAAGTATTTAGAAGAGCAAAATGTTGGGTCTTTACACCCATACAACATCGCTTGACAAGTCATACAGAATAAGATCACTAGAGAGACTCTAATCTCCCTGCACTACATTGTGCTAAGAGTAACATATCACTGCACTCACTACGCATCTCAGTAGAGAATTGACATTCTTTGGAACTCCCACAATTTTCCTCTGCAGATGTAAAGGCACTTCTCCCCTCCATAAAGGAGGAATGCCCATCGTGAGGCCCTGAAGGTTTCTTTCAACCTCTCGGAGACCTATCACTGGTGCCCCCAGATCTACTACAACCGAAGCACCCCCATGATGTCCTGGTATTAGTATCTTAGCCGAGTGTACTGCCCCCTTGTCTTCATGTTGAAAACAATACATCTTTTAAAAACTCTTCTACATACCCCAAAAAATATATATATATACATTAAAAACTTATAAAAAAAACAAAACAAGGTGTTGCTCAGTCTCTTACCTGATGCATCTCAATCTTCCCTCGCGGGTAGAATCAAATCCATGCTCCCACGAAAATCCACCTCAGCATACGGGAATTCCTCTATCTAGAGATATTGCCATCTCAACCAAGTGAATAAGTCACCGATGAAACAGAACTCTAACTCTGCTACTAGCCTCGGAGACAGACTAGTCCACATCTCCATTCGTGGTTCTTCCATTGGTCGCACTGCCAGTGCTATCTGAGGCTGCATCTGGGGGATGCACTCTAAGAGTCGTATCCGAACTGTTTATGCCCCATCCTGCACCGCAAAACTTGTTCCTTCACATTCTGAAGGAACCCTGCGCTCCAGTTAAACAGTGTTGGCTCCAAACATTGTACGCCATAAGCTACCTGTGATCTCAATGTCAGATGTGCGCTAGTGCTTCCCATCACAGTTGTGATGGAAAACAAAATGGACCGAAGGAGTAACTCTCGGATATCCTTGATAGGGATTCTACCCCCCATCAGTCTTGCTCCTGGGACACAATGACATGCCATATACACGCCCACTTGCTCAGGAAGCGCCCTCTGTCTGGAAAAGGATATAGGAACCCCTCTTTTCGAGAGGCCAGTCAAGAAATATACGTCTTCCAACTCGATGGTTAGCATCTGTGTTCCGATATGGAACCCTTGCTCCGTGACATCCCACAAGCTGATTATGTGCTCAAGCAATAGAATCTCCTTCTTCATTTTTTGCAATTTGAAGAATTTCAATAAGCCACAAGCTCTCAACGCGGCCCACGTGCGAGGACTCCGCAAAGCAACCAAGTCATCAATATCATGCTCTCGTTCTTTCCACACGATCATGGTCGCCGAAATCACCTACAAACAGAAAAGAAAAGAATTTCATTATTTCATTTTTTCGGCAATTTCGACAATTTCTTAAGCAATTTAAAAACATGAAATCTAATGCCCACACTATTCAAAAAGGACCACGCCCTCTTTTTATCACTCAACAATCATCACGCAGCAACAAAACGTTTTAAAATAAAAATAATTTTCATAATGGCTGTGTGGGCATCTTTTTGATATTTTTATGGGTTCTTTGACAAAAATGACCCATCCACCCAAGTGTCAAGGCATTGGCATCTTTTCTATCACCTTCTAAAAACGTTTTTGCAAAAGAATGTCTTTTTCCCATCGTTTTTAATAGAGGTCATTTTGATCTTTTTTGGAGTGACCTAGGGCTTCATTTTTTAAATTAAATACTGCTATGAAAATGAATATTAAACCATGTAATTGAAATAAGGGGAGATGAAGATCTACCTAGTCCAAATGACAAGATAAACGGTCAATTGTAGCTCCAGTATCAAGTGAAACAAGATCCACCTCCAAAGTGAGAATCTCCACTGTTACAAATCCTTATGCAAAATGAAATGGTAAATGAAGTTTTTTCTTGTATTACTATTTATGAATTTCCATTTTTTATAAGGTATAGTTATTTATGGGTTTCTCTGGCAATATAATGGCTTCACTAAACCTTTGGATTGCAGTTTTGACATCACAGGTTTCTAAGCAGTTCTTATCATTTGTTTACCTTGTCACATCCATGAGCATACCTTGTCTTAGTTCATTTTCAAGCTCAAAAATATGAGAACGCACCGGGTAGACTTTTATCTCTTTTTCGGACCCGCATGGACACGTGAAAAATGAACCCCCTGGAGTCATATTTAAACTCTTTTCAGACTCTCTAAGATCGTCGAGTGACCTTTCTTCCTTTCACACTCGTTAAAAGGTTCGAAAGGGCATCTTTTGAGTGATAGTTTATCTATTTTTCGGTCTCGTCAGACTACTGTACGAAAAAGGAACTGAGAAAGTTCTCTTTTAAGTGTTTTTTCAGACTCTATAATCATGAAAAAACTTCGAGTTTTCTGTCTTTGGACATGCTAAAACACACATCGACAGGCCCATACGGGATCGAACCTTTACTTCTTCCAATTCGTTAAACAAAGGAAGAGGAACTTACCAAAGGTTAGTTATATCGAGCATGTGTTATTCTCTTCGGGCTCATTAAATCAAAAAGAGGTACTCGTCTATCTGGATGGGGGAAAATTTGAAAGAAGTAAGCCAAACAGTCTCTTGAGAACATTACCAAGTAATTCTTAGAGTCACCCTTGAACACAGAACTTTGTCATTTGCACGCATTATAATCCACTGAACCTCTGCACTGAGCCAATCCTTTAAGTTTCTTTCACTCCTTTGGGTCACCAGACGTAAGTCACAACATCCACTGCATCATCAAGTTTTGGTCCATGTCATGTTTTTGCTATTGTGCCTCAATGTTCAAGGGAATTATCTGCCTCTAGAGTCAGCCATCACAAATATCTTGTCTCAAAACCCGTGTCATTCCATGTTCATTTGGTCTACCAATTACATCTCTATGTCTGTTTCATGTCATTGACAGGGGATGCATCAAGGCCCTCCTTCAACGAGCCTATTCCTGTCAACCTCAACACATTATCCAGGAATTAGGCTTAGAAACCAGTTAGTACTTTGGGACCTGCATGCCTCAATGGCAGGCCTCCTCACATTCGACAGTAGGTTTACATCATTGACCTCTGATTGGATGTTCAACTACAGCTCATCCATTCACATTCGTTGGAATGTACTAGGGTACCTTGGGAATCATTGACATTAATGGTGATCTCCCTCGCGCTTGTTAACGGTTTACACCATTGACCAGTAATCAAGTGGTTTATGCCATGTTCGACATCGAGACATCTATTCACATGGTTAGATTTGTACCACATTGGGATCGATAAGAAGACCCTGGTTTGAGTGATCACTTTGATATATGCTTTGCCCAAGTTGCAAAGGAATTTCTCTTGGACAAATGATACATACACTGTTACATAGATCCACTTTGTATTGGTAGTGGCTATGTCTTGTCATCGCGTAGATCCACTGTGTATTCTTCATGGCTACAATCAGTTCAATTCATCAGGGTATAGATCCACATTGTATCATCGGTGGCTATACCTTTTCATCAATACAATTATGGATCCGCAATGTATTTTATGGCGGCCATATCTTGCAAGTCTTGATCACCCAAGCATAGGTATACCTGCCTTGGGTTTTGAAACATGTCATGATATTTGTTGGATGTTTGTGTGCAGCTTCCATCAGGTTCTCTGAGTCTATACCCTTTCTTAAAAGTCTACAAAGCATTTCAATTATCAGTTCTCATCTTCTAACTTCATTCTTTGGGGGGCAATCTATTACACATCAACATTACTCGCTTTGATAAGTGTCACAAGTGTCGCATGTTCCTCACAACTGTCGCAAGTGTTGCATGTTGTTCACAAGTGTCACAAATGTCAAACAAAGCATATTTCCATGATGATGACACTAAAGAAACACTTAGAATACCTCAAACACCTGATTTGAAGAAAGAGAATGGATAACTGAAGTCAAGCATCTCTTGCCACCTGAAAGAAGCTCTCAAACTAGATTTTTAGAAGGGAGTGCTCCCCTACATTACCCTTAGGAGTGTTGGCGCTCCCCTATAATTTGCTAGGGAGCGTTATAACAATAAACCACCCCTCTGAAGGAACGCTACAAATCTTTGAAGCACTGGCGCTCCCCTTGAGCCTACGAGGGAGCGTTATAGTGCCCTGATGCCCCTTTTGAGGGAGCGTTGTCTAATCTGGGAAGCAGTTGATCTGTTGAGGAGAAAAAGGGGAGGATCTTTCAAGTTTGGAAGGCAGTTGCATTCGAATTCCTGGTTCAATCATGATCTTAGGAGAAGATCCATGATCTAAGGAGGGAATTCCTCAACTTACCCTAAATATACCTCAAGAGGTTAAGCCTCTCTAAACCTATATAAACAGGCTCTATGATGGTGAAAAGGGGGGAAGAATTGCAAGCATGAAACCTATGATCTCATAGGAAACACACAGTGAACTGGAGGAGAGTAATCAATGAAGTTGTTATCATCCAGGTCATGGATCTTTTGAGCAAGGGTTAGACAAAGGGGACTTGATGAATTTGTCGCATTCGCATCCACGGTAGTAAGTTACTTTTGTCATTGTTCTCATCAATATGACACGCTTGGCCTGTTTCTTTCTAGTTCACGTTTGATCTTACATGAACTTATCATTGATAGATAGATCTATTTTTGAGCTAATATCAATAAAGTCGGAAGTGGTTGTACTATTGTTTGTCTACATGGATCATCGAGGAGCGAAAGATCGGAGCTCAACTCGGAGCGTGCAGGGACAAACATCGGTAAAAAGGTACTCTTGTTCTCCTTCCTCCTCATGCATTAGTTTGTATAGATCTAAAAGGAAGTCAATGTCCACATTAAGCATCTTCTGTCTTAAGAGTTAAGAGTCTAGCACTCAAGAGGAGATCTACCTGTCCGTAGGGAGATTTTCCTTCAACACTAGCCTCGCTTACTCTATCCTAGCCTACTCTACCTAACCTGGCTTAGCCTACTCTATCTAGCCTATCCTACTCTACCTAACCTAGGCTAGCCTAGCCTAGACTACTCTACCTAGCCTACTCTACTTAGCCTAGCCTAGACTACTCTACCTAGCCTACTCTACTTAGCCTAGCCTAGCCTAGCCTAACCTACACTATTCTAGCCTACTCTACCATGCCTAGACTACTCTATCCTAGCCTAGCTTGCTTTACGTAACTTACTCTATCCTAGCCTATTCTAACCTACTCTATCCTAGCTTACTCTAGCCTAGCCTACTCTATCCTAGCCTACTCTACCTAGCCTAGCCTATTCTAGCCTAGTGTATCCTACTCTATCATAGACTACACTACCTAGCCTACTCTACCTAGCCTAGCCTACTCTATCCTAGCCTACTCTACCTAGACTAGCCTATTCTATCCTAGCTTAGCCTACCCTAGCCTAGCCTACTCTATCCTAGCCTACTCTTTCCTAGCCCACTCTACCTAGCCTAGCCTAGCCCAGCCTACTCTACTTAGCCTAGCCTAGCGTAGTCTACTTGATCCTAGCCTATCCTACCTAACCTAGCCTAGCCTAGCCTACTCTATCTTAGCCTAGTCTACTCTACCTAGCCTAGCCTACTCTATCCTAAACTAGCCTAGCCTACTCTACCTAGTCTAGTCAAGCCTAGCCTACTCTACCTATCCTACTCTATCCTAACCTAGCCTATCCTAGCCTACTCTATCCTAGCCTAGCCTATCCTAACCTACTCTATTCTAGCCTACTCTAATGATCCTACTCTATCCTATCCTAGCCTACTCGATCCTATCTTAGCATAATCTAGCATAGCCTACTCTATCCTAGCCTACTCTACCTAGCCTAGCCTAGCCTAGCCTACTCTACCTATCATTGGCTAGCCTAGCCTACTCTACCTAGCCTAGCCTAGCCTACTCTATCCTAACCTAGACTACGCTTCCTTGACTTTCATAATTGTATTTAGATGTTTGTAGCCCAGCCTACTGAATTTGAATCCCATTCCTATGCTACGCTCCATGCTTCCTCAAGTTGGCTATGCAAAGGCAGAGCTCTATCTCCATGGTCGTGGTAGGGCTGGTGAAGGCAGAGCTCCATGGTCGTGGTTGTGTTGGTGGCTTCCAACATGACGCACCTCAGATGGCAGGGCGAGGGCGGCTTCCAATATAACGTACCTCAGATGGTAGGGTGAGGGCGATGATATTTTGGATGAGGGTGCAGTACCTCAGATGGTAGGGAAAAGATTTTTTGGAACTGAAATAAGTACATTTTCCCTTTTTTCCTTTGTTTCTTCTTTCCCATTATTTTTCTAAGTTTTTTTTAAAAGCGGCATAAAGATTTGTATAATTCATAATTGATTTTAGATGTTTGTTTCCTACGCATTTTTTTCTTAACTCTCCTTCCAATTTCTGAGATTAATTTCATATTACCTAGCCTACTCTTTCCTAGCCTACTCTACCTAGCCTAACCTACTCTATCCTAGCCTAACCTAGCCTATTCTATCGTAGCCTATCCTACTCTACCTAGCCTGGCCTATCCTACTGTACCCTAGCATAGCCTAGCCTACTCTACCTATCTTAGCCTAGCCTAGCCTACTCTACCTATCTTAGCCTAGCCTAGCCTACTCTATCTTAGCCTAGCCTAGCCTACTTAACCTACCCTAGCCTACTCTATCTTATCCTAGTGTACTCTACCTAGCCTAGCCTACTCTATCCTATCCTATCCTAGCCTAGCCTATTATACTCTACCTAGCCTAGCCTATTATACCCAACCTACTCTACCTATCCTAGCCTAGCCTAGCCTACTCTATTCTGGCCTACTCTACCTAGCCTATCCTACTCTATCTTAGCCTAGTCTACTCTACCTAGCCTAGCTTACTCTATCCTAAACCAACCTAGCCTACTCTACCTAGCCTAGTCTAGCCTAGCCTACTCTACCTAGCCTACTCTATCCTAGCCTATTCTATCCTAGCCTACTATCGATCCTACTCTACCTAGCCAAGCCTACTCTATCCTATCATAGCCTACTCTACATAGCCTAGCCTACTCTATCCTATGCTAGCCTAATATAGCCTAGCCTACTCTACCTAGCCTAGCCTAATCTACGTAGCCTAGCCTAGCCTACTCTATCCTAGCCTAGCCTACGCTTCCTTGACTTTCATAATTGAGTTTAGATGTTTGTAGCCTAGCCTACTGAATTTGAATCCCATTCCTACGCTCTGCTCCATGCTTCCTCGAGTTGGCTAGGCAAAGGCAGAGCTCTATCTTCATGGTCGTTGTAGGATTGGCGAAGGTAGAGCTCCATGGTCGTGGTCGTGTTGGTGGCTTCCAACGTGATGCACCTCAGATGGCAGGGCGAGGGCAACTTCCAATATGACGTACCTCAGATGGCAGGGCCAGGGAGATGATATTTTGGATGATGGTGCGGTACCTCAGATGGTAAAGAAATGATTTTTTGGAACTGAGATAGGTACATTTTCCCTTTTTTCGTCTATTTCTTCTTTCCCATTCTTTTTCCAAGATTTTTTTTAAAAGCAGCATAAAGATTTGTATAATTCATAATTGAGTTCAGATGTTTCTTTTCTACGCAGTTTTTTCTTAACTCTCCTTCCAATTTCTGAGATTAATTTCATATTACCTAGCCTACTCTACCTAGCCTAGCCTACTCTATCCTCGCCTAGCCTAGCCTATTCTATCGTAGCCTATCATAATGTACGTAGCCTAGCCTAGCCTACTCTACCCATCTTAGCTTAGCCTAGCCTAGCCTACTCTATCTTAGCCTAGCCTAGCCTACTTAACCTACCCTGGCCTACTCTATCTTAGCCTAGTCTACTCTACCTAGCCTAGCCTACTCTATCCTATCCTAGCCTAGACTACTCTACCTATCCTAGCCTAGCCTAGCCTACTCTACCTAGTGTAGCCTAGCCTAGCTTACTCTATCCTAGCCTACTCTACCTAGCCTCGCCTACTCTATCCTAGCATAGCCTACTCTATCTAGACTAGCCTACTCTACATAATCTAGTCTAGCCTAACCTACTCTACCTATTCTATCCTACTCTATCCTATCCTAGCCTGACCTACCCTGAGCTACTCTACCTAGCATACTCTCCCTAGCCTAGCCTACTCTATCCTAATCTACTCTACCTTGCCTACTCTACCTATCCTAGCCTAGTCTAGTGTACACTACCTAGCCTACTTTATCTAGCCTAGCCTACTCTATCCTAGTCTACTCAACCTAGCCTAGCCTAGCCTACTCTATTCTAGCCTACTCTATCTTAGCCTAGCCTACTCTATCCTAGCCTAGCCTAGCATAGTCTTGCCTAGCCTGCTCTATCCTAGCCTACTCTACCTAGCCTAGCCTAGCCCAGCCTACTCTATCATAGCCTACTCCACCTAGCAAAGCTCTACCTAGCGTAACTTAGCCTAGCCTACTCTACCTAGCCTAGCCTATTTTACCTAGCCTCACCTATTCTACCTACCCTACCCTACCCTACCCTACTCTATCCTAGCCTAGCCTAGTATATTCTACTTAGACTACTCTACCTAGCCTAGCCTAGCCTAGCCTAGCCTACTCTACTTAGCCTAACCTACTCTACTCTAACCTAGCCTAGCCTACTCTATCCTAGCGTACTTTATCCTAGCCTAGAATACTCTACCTACCCTAACCTACTCTATCCTAGCCTAGCCTAGCATTTCCTAGCCTAGCCTACTCTACCTAGCCTAGCCTACTCTATCTTAGCCTACTCTAGTTTACTCTACCTAGCCTACTCTACCTAACCTAGCCTAGCCAAGCCTAGCCTAACCTACTCTATCCTAGCCTTATCTATCTAGCTTAACCTACTCTATCCTAGCCTAGCCTACTCTACCTAGCCTAGCCTAGCCTACTCTTCTCTATCCTAGCCTACTCTACCTAGCCTAACCTAACCTAGCCTACTCTACCTAGCCTACTCTGCTTTGCCTAGCCTAGCCTAGCCTAGCATTCTCTACTTAGCCTACTCTACCTAGCCTAGCCTACTCTATCTAAGCCTACTCTACCTAGCCTCGCCTACTCTATCCTAGCCTACTCTACCTAGCCTAGCCTAGCCTAGCCTACTCTATCTAAGCCTACTCTACATAGCCTCGCCTACTCTATCCTAGCCTACTCTACCTAGCCTAGCCTAGCCTAGCCTACACTATCCTAGACTAGCCTAGCCGAGAATAATCTACCTAGCTTACTCCACCTAACCTAGCCTAGCCTAGACTAGCCTAGACTACTCTACCTAGACTAGCTTAGCCTAGACTACTCTATCCCAGCCAAGACTACTCTATCATACTCTATCCTAGCCTAGCCTAGCCTAGTCTAGCCTACTCTATCTTAAGCTACTCTACCTATCCTAGCCTAGCCTAGCCTACTCTGCCTATCCTAGCTTACTCTATCCTAGCCTAGCCTACTCTATCCTATCCTACTCTACCTAGCCTAGCCTACTCTACATCGCCTAGCCTAGCCTACTCTACCTAGCGTACTCTATCCTAGCCTACTCTATGTAGCCCAGCCTACACGATCCTATCCTAGCCTAGCCTACTCTATCCTAGCCTACCTTACCTAACCTATCCTAGCCTAGCCTACTCTACCTAGCCTAGGCTACTCTATCCTAGCCTAACGTACTCTACCTAGCCTAACATACTATACCTAGCCTAGCCTACTCTATTCTAGCCTAGCCTACTCTATCCTAACCTAACGTACTTTACCTAGCCTAGCCTACTCTATTCTAGCCTAGCCTAGCATAACCTAGCCTAGCCTAGCCTACTCTTCCTAGCCTAGCCTAGTCTAGCCTGCTCTACCTACCGTAGCCTACTCTACCTAGCCTCGCCTACTCTATCATAGCCTACTCTACCTAGCCTAGCCTAGCTTATTCTATCCTAGCCTAGCCTACACTATCTAGACTAGCCTACTCTACTTAGTCTAGCCTAGCCTACTCTACCTAGCCTAGTCTACTCTATCCTAGCCTAGCCTACTCTATTCTGGCCTACTCTACCTAGCATAGCCTAACCTACTCTACATAACCTAGCCTACTTTATCGTAGCTTAGGTTGGCCTACTCTATCGTAGCCTAGCCTACTCTACCTAACCTAACCTAGCCTACTTTATCCTAGCCTAGCCTAACCAACTCTGTCATAGCCTACTCTACCTATCTTAGCCTAGCCTAGCATACTCAACCTAGCCTAGCCTAGTCTATCTTAGCCTAGCCTAGCCTACTCTATCTTATCCTAGCCTACTCTACCTAGCCTCACCTACTCACTCCTAACCTACTCTACCTATCCTAGCCTAGCCTAGCCTACTCTATCCTAGCCTAGCCTACTCTATCTAGCCTAGCTTAGCCTAGTCTACTCTACCTAACCTACACTAGCCTAGCCTACTCTACCTATTATATCATACTCTATCCTAGCCTACCCTGGCCTACCCTAAGCTACACTACCTAACCTAGCCGACTCTATCCTAGCCTACCCTACCTAGCCTAGCCTAGCCTAGCTTACTCTACCTAGCCTACTTTACCTAGCCTAGCTTACTATATCCTAGTCTACTCTACATAGCCTACTCTACCTAGCCTAGCTTACTATACGTAGCCTAGTCTACTCTATGTAGCTTGGCTTAGATTAGCCTACTCTATCCTATCCTACTCTACCTAGCCTAGCCTACTCTATCCTAGCCCAGCCTAGCATAGCCTAGCCTAGCCTGCTCTGTCCTAGCCTACTCTGTCCTAGCCTACTCTACCTAGCCTAGCCTACCCCAACCTACTCTATCCTAACCTACTCCACCTAGCCAACTCTTCCTAGCCTAACCTACTTTACCTAGCCTAGCCTAGCCTAGCCTACTCTATCCTAGCCTACTCTACTTAGCTTCGCCTACTCTACCTAGCCTAGCCTAGCCTACTCTATCATAGCCTAGCCTAGCCTACTCTACTTAGACTACTCTACCAAGCCTAGCCTCGCCTAGCCTACTCTATCCTATCCTAGCCTAGCCTACTCTATCTTAGCGTACTCTACCTAGCCTAGCTTACTCTATCATAACCTAGCCTACTCTATCCTAGCCTATCCTACTCTATCCTAGCCTACTCTACCTAGCGTAGCCTAGCCTGGCCTACTCTATCCTAGCCTACTCTACCTAGCCTCGCCTACTCTACCTAGCCTAGCCTAGCCTATCCTATCCTATCCTAGCCTAGTCTACTCTATCTAGCCTAGCCTAGACTACTTTACCTCGCCTAGACTAGCCTAGCCTACTCTATCCTAGCCTACTCTACTCTATCCTAACCTAGCTTACTCTACATAGCCTAGCCTACTCTAGCCTACTCTATCCTATCCTAGCCTAGCCTAGCCTAGCCTAGCCTATTGTACCTAGCCTACTCTATCCTAGCCTAATCTACCTAGCCTCACCTACTCTGCCTAGCCTAGCCTACTCTATCTTAGCCTAGCCTACTCTACCAAACCTAAGCTAGCCTAACCTAGACTACTCTACCTAGCCTACTCTACTTAGCCTAGCCTAGTCTAACCTACACTATCCAAGCCTACTCTACTAGGCCTAGACTACTCTATCCTAGCCTATCCTACTTTACCTAGCTTACTCTATCCTAGTGTTAACAGACTAATCAGTAGGTGCAGACACTAACTGATCTCCCTAGATCCACCTGGATCTAGAACAAAACAGGATAGAATATGACACTTTCCTTAAGTTTTAAATATTGAATTTACTAGTAGGAAGGAACAAGTAACATACCTTTATATCGCTTCCTAGGGTCTCTGTTGCTTCCGCTTCGCTCCGGTGCTCTCGTGAGGTCAAGACCAAGACAACACAAACCAACCAAAGTAATAGCAATAACATAAACTCAATATAAACCTATGTATGTGATCAATGAATCATACAATAAAACACAACAAGCTTTATAGGAAAGAATCATATTACTGTATCATATTAAATGTGAAAGAGAGATTACAACCACGGCCTTGATGTCGTAAGGTCCCTTCCAACTGTCCTTCATTCCCCGCACACTTCCACTCCAAGAATTCTGAGAGCATAGATCTGATAATATTCACAATCTATCTTGACAAAGGCAAATCTCAAAGCCACTCCAACCAAACTAATAATTCCAAGCCAACCAAAGCTAACAAGCTCAAGAACCCAAACCCCTTCTCCATGAGAGTTCCTCTCCTTTTATGAGTTGAAGAGGATAAGGTGAGGAGGTTAGGATGATCCCACTAAATCATGAAAGCAAGTAAGATCCAAACCATTTGGATGCCACCTCACCATGGAAGTTCCTCCTTCTAGAAGATTCGAGAAAATGCTCGTTTTTCTCACGTGTAAGCATTCTCGCACCCTGCTTATAGTGCAACCTGCGAACTATTCACACCCTAGCTATGATGCAGCCTGTGAGAATCAGGCATTCTCGCACCCTAATACATAGGCAGCCTGCGAACTTCCTTTTTATAAGGTTTTTACACAGGAAAATGTAACTTCTTTTCTCAGGAAAAGTTATTCTCCCTTCTCTCTTCAGGAAATCAGGCCACTGACCCCTCTGAAGCCAGCAGATAGATTTACATCATTAACGGTCATAGGGATGATGAAAATAATGTGTAACAGAGAGCCCCCCAAAGTATGAAGTTAGAACAGAGTGATATCTGAAATACTTTGTCGAGTGTGTGTAGGGAACAAGAAATAGTCGGTCGGAAACCTGCCAACAAACAAGGAAATATAGTACAAAAATATATCATCATTGAGGTAGGCATTCTCATACTCAGAATACAAATGACTTAAAGCATAAATGCCAACATCCGAAGATCCATGTCAAGTAAGACAGGTCATGGCCACCAAACATACACTATGGATCCATGCCGATATGAATCAAATCTGAACATAGCCACCAAAAAATACACTGTGGATCTATGTGTTAAAGACTCAAATTTGAACATAGCTACCAGACATACAATGTGGATCTATGCAACAGTACACTGAATATACTCCAACGCAACCTGGATCTGACAGAAAAATATCCAGGGTCTTCATCTCTATCACTCTATAGTACGAATCTAACCATGTGAATACATGTGTTGAAGTCGAACATGGTAGAAACCACTTGATTATCGGTCCCAAGGTACACTAGTACAATCCAACAAATGTGAATTAATGAGCTGAAGTCGAACACTCGGCGAAATCTCCCGATCAGGGGTCAATAATGAAAACCCACTGTCGAAAGCAAGGAAACCTACCATTGTGGCATGTAAGTTCCAAGGTACCAATTAGTTTCTAAGTCTAATTCCTGGATAATGAGTTGAAGTCGACAGGAAAAGACTCGTCACAGGAAGGCCTTAATGTATCCCACATCAATGACACAAAACAAGTAACAAGATTTGATGTAGATCAGAGTAACAATTGATTCAGGACTGACTCAAGGATGGTCGACGCAATTGAAGGCTTAAAGATTGCAGAAATGGTCGACGCAATAGAAGGCTTTTCAAGTTGAACATCTTTTTGAACATATTGACGACACGACAACTGTCTTGGAAATACTTACTCAACAACAAGGATCATAGACCAATTTGTAATCTTATAGGAGTATGATCAGGAGACAAGCGGATTTTCCAACCTAGACACAAGGTGAGTGAAAGGGTGTCATGTTCAAAAGTGACTCTTCCATAGAATACAAGTTTAGATACATTTCTTTCCCAATTTCCCCCCCACCATTTCTGGCGAGTACCTCTTTATTTTTACGCAATCTTGAGGAGGATAACATATGGTTGTAATGTAAGCTCATCCTTCGGATGAGTCCCTCAGAGTATGTTTAATGAACCCTAGGAAGGAGTGGTTCGGTCCCATTGCAGGTCTTTCAATGTTTATTTAACGAGTCCAAAGAAAGCAAACTCATAGGTTTTTCATGATTATAGAGTCTAGAAAAACACTTAAAAGAAAACTCTCTCAGTTCTTTTTTCGTAAAGTAGTCTGATGAGACTGAAAAAGAGATAAATTATCGCCCAACAGATGTTTTCTTCAAATACTTTAACGAGAGTGAAAAGAACAAGATCGCTCGACAATCTTTTCATGTTTAGAGAGTTTGAAAAGAGCTTAAAGAGAACTCCAGGGGGTTCCTTTTGCATATAACATTTACGAGTCCAAAAAAGTGATAAAAGTATACTTAGTTACATTCTCACATATTTACGAGCACGAGAAAGAAAAAAGACTAAGCTCGGTAACTTATTCTCATGTATTAATGAGCATGAGAAAGAAGAAAGACTAAGCTCGGGATTGTTTTCATTTTTATGCAAGTCTTAAAACAAAACAAAACTATGCTTGGACCTGGTTTCATTTTTACACAAGCTTGAACCAGAGGAAACTATGTTTGAGGTAGGTGGTTTCATTTTTACACAAGCTTGAACCATAGAAAACTATACTTGCAACTTCCCAACACATAACACAGGGATGGTTGGTACTTAGCCCCCAGCTTAAGAAACTAGCGACTCAACTTCAGCTTGAAGTCCAGAGGCTGAGGCAAATGCCCCCCAAGCTTCATTTCATCCAACTGCAAAGGAGAATGAAATAAAGCTTCAAATACTAGACGAAGAACTTGACTCAAATAGAGAGGGGAAAAACTATTTCATTTTTTAACGAGCTTGACATAGAAATAAGAACTATGCTCGTAACCTTTGTTTCATTTTTTAACGAGGTTGCTACAGAGACACAAAAACTATCCTCAAGTGGTTTCATTTTTTAACAATCTTGAAATCAAAAAACCATGCTCAAAGACCTTTGTTTCATTTTTTAACGAGGTTTCCTCAAAGACGCAAAAACTATCCTCGAAACCTCTGTTTCATTTTTTAACGAGGTAGCCACAGAGACACAAAAACTATCCTTGAAACCTCTTCTGGATCATGGGTTCCAAGAGGAAAATGCTCTGGAATGACACCATGTCAAGGGACAAAACTCGGTCATGGCTTCCAAGAGGTCTTCACTAGAAGGAAGAAACACACTCTGGAAGGACACCATGTCGAGGGTCGCGACAAGAGTAAAGAGATCAGGCTCTAACAACCCTATCGAAGAGATCACCATGTCAACTACTGGATCTAGGTCATCAGAAGTTGAATCCATGGGTGACAATTCCACATAATTGACATGTGGTGGGGGCGATACCGTATGCATATAAGATCCATTCAGGGAGGCAATCCAAGTGGGGTCAATGAATGAAATTTGATCAACAGTCACAACCTGTCCATCGTGAGGGAAAGATATCACACGAAAAAGAGTAGACAAAATATCTTTCATGGCATAGACATAATCTCGCCCAAGGAGTAAAGCAAAATCCAAGGGGTATTGGACTATCATGACATCAATAAAGACATTTTTCCCTCCCAAAGTTATAGGAAACTGAGGAAGGGTCCCTAAAGGTTGACTGGTTCTTCGGTTAAAAGCTAATAGATTCTGTGCAACCGGTGCAAGTGGAGGACAACCCAACGCTTGCCAAACAACAAAAGACAAAATACTAACAGACGAACCTTCATCTATCAATGTTTGGGGAACGTCTCGACCACAAAACTGTACTGTAATATAGAAAGGAATGTAAGAGGGAAGACGAGGTCTAGTTAGCACACCCCAATCAAAATGGATGGCCTCATAACTTGGAGGGGGTTCCACAGGAGAAGAAGAAATACCCCTCGGCATGGGAGATTCTGTATCAATGAGAAAAACATGGGCAGTATCAGGTTTACTCTCTAGTGGGAGAGTAGGATCGATCGATGGAGAGATCAGATCGACCACCATAATTTCATTCTCCAAGGAGAGAATGGGGTCAACAAATGGAAATGAATCGACCACTTGGGTGACACTCTCTAATGGGAGAGTGGGATCGATCGAGGATGGGATCAGATCGACCACTTTAGTTTCACTCTCTAAGGGGAGAGTGGGATTGACCGATGATGGTATCGGATCAACCACTTTTTCAACTGGTTCAACTAAGGACATGACCAGATTGACGACATGATCAACCGGATGGACTGGTGAAGGGACCGGAGTGATCATTCCATCAACTATTGGAGGGTTGAGAGAAAGCTTGGGATAAGCGGCTGGAAGTTGAGGCTGTGAAACAGTCATGTCTGCCAGTAATTTGGAGGCTTTGTCCATATGAGGGAAAAGGTGAGTGAGATGACTCCCTTTGCATAACATACACGGGAACTTGACTCTACTTTTTTTCTTCCCAACGGTATCATGACTAGTTGACGGAAAGTCATCGGCATGTTGTTCATAGGCTGACGACATGAGTTGGCGAGGATGTGTAGACCATACTTCTATAACCTTGGGTAGACCAGGGCAATCCTTAAGAAGATGGCTACCCTTACAAAGCCTGCAAGGGTACTTGGGCTTACGAGGTGTTTGGGTGATCTTGACATCATCAACACTCCCAGCACGATTAACAGTAACTGGTTGTTTTCCAACATGTTTGACAGTGGTTGGAAGTTTGGATCCTTGCTTAATTTTCTTCTTCTTAATCTTTCTTTTCTTCTTCTTCTTATTTACTGGATTACTAGCTTCAGAACTTTCACCCGACGAAGAAGATGAAACAAAAGGCGACATTGCAAGAGAAGAAGGTGAAGAAGACCTTACTAGTGAAGAAGGTGAAGGATCAACATGAGGTTGATGTTCTTGGGGGAAAGTGCTTGTGACTGAAGCACTAACTACATTCGAGATTACCTGAGTGGAAAACAACCATACCGGTAATCCAATAGTGAGACCTGGAAGTCTCAAAGTAGCGATGTGAGGAGGACCAATGTTTCCATAAGAAGGAAAAACAAAAGGTTCCCCTGGAGCAGAGGTTCCTTCATTGGTCATTTCGGGAACTGACGCCATGAAAAACAAAAAATCCAATCTAGAGTCCACTAGGGAAAACAAACAACACACGCTAAAAATCTAGGAAGCAAGCAAACTAAACAAAACCTTCTCACAATGAACGCACTAGTTGGTGATGAAATCCAACGTCGTAGGAACAATATAAGAAGGGGCTGAGATAGAGAAGGTGGAAAAGTTACGTTGACGACCTGCTTAACAGACTTACACCCTGGTGAAAGCTCCCACACATAATCATGGGTATACCCTCCAAGGAGTCCGAGTGAGTTTGGCCAACGTCGATTCTAGGTACCATGAAGACTTGCCCCTCCACAGTCACCTTGTGTAAAGACCCTAAAGAGATAGGCCACTAAGGTTACCACTGACAACAATAAAGCCTGGGGGGATAGTCGACAGTTCGATCCACACGCAAGGGTAGGGTATCTAGCCCGAAATCAACTTGAGAGACTTCCACTCATCATTGTGGGTATACCTTCAAGTGACCCCCGTAATACGTGCAATCTCTACACCAATACCAACAAATCAGGGTGAGTAACTCTGCCAGTCTCAATGCGACCTCATGATTGACCCTTTTGTTGGAAGGGCTTCCCAGAAAAAAATGTAATAAGTGGATTTAACCGCTCCCTAACTCAAGATTCTATGTTTGTTTGCAACTTTGGAAAGTTATCTTTCACACCTATTCTAAAGCCATAAAACTAATCTAATGTAGGTTTGCTACCAGAAAATATAAATATGTCTAATCAATTTTTATAAGAGCTTTATTTTATGGTTGTTGTTACTCAAAAGGAAAATGGCATGAACAATATGGTGTTTTGACCGACTCGAAAATTATGCAAAGATATGAAGATGCAATCTTTTCATTTCGATGAAATCTATGCTACGAGAAGGAGAAAACATTTATCATTCCCATATGCATGATGTCCCAAAATATATTAAACTCAT
>ML781200.1:154132-165194 GCA_009831015.1 Picea engelmannii | reverse complement strand
CAATTTCTCTTGCTCATTTATAAAATAAGATTGATTGTCCCACTCAAAATTAATTCCATTCCTTGGTTATGTGCCATCGATCCATCCTCCAAATTGTGGACATTGGAACCAATGTGCTTTAAGTGATGTGAAACATTGTTTATAGTGCATCATATAAAATTCTACACATCATTAAACTTATTATCCCTTGGTGGTGTATTATAGTCCTCTAAGCACATTGTTGTATAGAATGTGTCTTTTGTGTTTCCCACCCAGTTTACATGTGTCAATGCATTGTTGTAATAAGCACACCAATACATCAATGATGATTTAGTGCATTGAAAATCAATTTCCTCAAAAACCTTCCCTGCCACTTCTTAACAACTTTGCAAATGAAAAACTTTCAAATTCAGTTACATTCAAACTTGCTCAAAAATTATGTTTCCCATACATACATACATACATACATACATACATACATACATACATACATACATACATACATACATATATATATATATATATATATATATATATATATAATTGTTAAAGTGCTCTCTATAAATAACATGCTAATTTTAATTTGAATAAAATATATATCATGTTAGTTTCAATTTGAATAAAATCTATATCAAAATTTTGAGAGAAACTAAATTTTCTTTTTCCTTATTAATGAGGAGAATAGTTTTAATACTTTAGGGTAAAAATTAAATTTGTAAAATTCATTCCTGCCCAAATGGGTATATAAATATGTGTGTGTTGTTGGTTTGGATTTAATCGTGTCCTTGCTCCATTCTTTTGTGTCGAGAAGATAATAATGGTGTTAATGTTAAAGTTTGATGCAACCTTGCTTAAGGAGGAGGTGTATTTAAGGTACATGGTATGATTTGCAATTTTAATGATATATGTTTTCCATTGAAAAATATTTAAAATTGTATAAGAAGCGTTAGGGATTTTCTTGAAAGATAGAGTGGTTATACTTCTAATTGTGAAAGGTTTCATCAAAGTTAAAGTTTGTGATCAAGATGAACAACATACAAGTCACTAGTAAATGACCCTAGTTCATTAAGGGTGTGTTCTCTTTATGAGGACATGGCACCCTAGCTTTAAAACATAAAAACAAAATTTATGTCAATGATGTTGATATGGGTTAGGTTGCATAGTTACCCCTTGGAACACCGACATTATCTAAGTTTAAAAGTCATTGGTAATATTTTGGATAAGCTTTTCATCGTAACTCCAAAAACTAGTAATTGTGTTCCAATTCATATATTTGAAGTTGTATTTATGTTGATTTATGCAAAGGTATTTCTAGCCAAATTGTGTTTGAGAACAAAGATCGAAAATAGGCATAACCTATGGACTACAAACACAGTCCTTTCCATTGTAAAGTTAGTTTTGACCATACACAGGTGAAGAACACATTTTTCCACTCTAGAGTTTGTTTTGACCATGGATATGTGACAAACACACTATGTTCTAAGTTTTGTTTTTACAATGGACATGTGGTGATCTTGTATTTAAAGCAAGTCTTCATAGAGTGCCAAAGGGAAAAATAGGAATCCTTCTTGTGGAAAGATTAAAAAATGACCACCATTAAGTGGAACCTACACTTGTAATTCTAACAAATGTCGTTTTTCTATCTTTAGTGAGATGTGACAAAGGAATTGATATGATCATGCCTCCAAAGACAACTTCTCTCTCATTGATCTCACTATAAGAATATTCTTCTTGGAAGAGGGAAAAGCAACATGAAAATAGCCTTTGAAATCAAAGAAGGCACATAATTATTATGACTTTAAAATAAAACAATTATCTAGAACAACTTTAACAACCCCTAAAATGATGAAGTAAACATAATAAAAACTTCAATAATTCCAAACATGATAAAGTAAGTCAATATGATAACATGATGAAGTAAGCCAATATGATATGATTTAAGAAAAAGTTGTTTTAAGATTAAATGACTCTCAATATAACAACAATACAAGTATTTGTTACACCCAAAAACAAAGAAAAATGTTAAACGTGTAGATAAATTGATAATTTTGTCATCTCCCTATTCCATGTAAACATAAATATAATATAATTTTAAACAATTTAATTTTTCACAAAGTTTAAGGTAAAATATTTGACAAAAGTTTAAATGTTCAACCTAGATTTTTGCAAAATCTTATAAGTTTGAGGATTTGTTAAATTACTTAAAACCTTAAAAAATAAAACTAATTAAAATTATATGCTAAATTGGAGGATTTGTTAAATTACGCGAAACCTTAAAAAAATAAAAATAAAATTATGTGCTAAATTTAAGGATTTGTTAAATTACGTGAAACCTTTAAAAAATAAAACTAATTAGAACTATGTGGTCCTCATAGTTCTTATATTGAAGATGGAAATATTTCCATATATAGATTTTGCAAAGTAAAACTAATTAGAACTATGTACTCCTCATAGTTCTTATATTGAAGATGGAAATATTTTCATATATATAGATTTTTGCAAAATGCAAAATCCAAGTTTGAGGATTTGTTAAATTACCTAAAACTTTAAAATTAAAAATAATAAAATTATTTAAAATTATATATATATATATATATATATATATATATATATATATATATATATATATATATATATATATATATATATATATATATATTTTTGTTTAAATAATCATCCAAATTATTAACACAAGTTATTAATATAAACTAATAAAATTATTAATTTGAAAAATGAAAAATAATTTTTCCAGATAAAAAAAACCGTCTCCTATCTCCTAATATTAACTAATAAAATTATTAATTTAAAAAGTGAAAATAAAATAAAATTGGAAAATGATTTTTATAGATAAAAAATTGTTTACTAATATTCACTTCATAATGAAGTTATGAACATAAGTTAACTACTTTTACTAACTTGATTGTGCTGAAATAAGGAGTATATATTCGAGAAGTATGGAATCGATGAATAATTATTAATAAAGAATAAAGAATGTATATACAACATGCATCTATCGACATAATAGATGTCGTGTCTACTTCGCGATGTATTTAATGCTGCTTCGTTTACTGTTGGTATGGACCATTTAGCATGAGGACCCGTGGAGTCAATGATTAACGTCTAGTTTAACTATAACTAGTTGTATCAGCTTCTCTGCTCTTTCACTAAATTCGATGCTAGTCATGTAGATAACACAATACAACATCGTTGTAAACGCTCTGTGTCCAACAAAACAATGCAAGTTGGTAATGCCAACGTAGTCCTGTGGTGATCCTTATCTGCATTGTGCATTGGGAATCCCACTGGCACACAATGTCAGGATATATTTTTGGAAATATTTGTCTTGATATATTTTTTGAGACATTTGTGACTGGAAATTGTTAAATTTATAGATTTAAGTGATTATTTTTGTATAGTTTATCTGTTTAGTTATTTTTCAGTATGCTAAAATCCATTTCTATATTTAGAAATGAATTTTAATAATAAAAAATAGTTATTTATATTGTCGAGCAAAAAAAACATTTCATATAACAATTAGACAACACCTTTAAATTATTGATAAACCCTGGTTATTATTGTCTTTGGAGAAATCTATTGGACATCTGCTTAAATGAAACTAGCAAAATATTCATCAACATTAACAATAATTTGTTTAAATAAAACATTGGGTTAGTATAAAAGTTTCTTACACTACTAACATTGTTATTTCACCATTGTCATTTAACCAATAAAGTATTTAAGTAAAAAGTGGTTGATATGAGTTGTACCATTATTTTTAAAAGGTGGAAAATGGATGTAAATATCAACTATTTTTTACTTAAATGTGGTTGTTGCTAGTTTTTTTTTTTCCAAAAAAAATTATCTCGAATTTATTATATCAAATAAATTCATTTACAATAGGGGGACTGTATTCAGTTTTGTTCAAGATGCTCTCGCATTGTTGGCCCATACAGATAATTACAGAAATATTAGAGTTAGCTTTCCATGCATAGACTGAGGGAAAACATAACTAGAGGTGAAGACTCCCTATCGACAACCATGATCGAATCCTGGACCAGATTTCAGTGCTGAAGATAAGTGGGCAGGCCGCTTCATTCGAAAATATTTAGAGAGGTAATGGGGCTCTCGATCCCTCTATCACAGTGATAGACCGAGAGCCTCCCTATCACTTCGGTTAGTTCTCTCTTAGAGAGTGCATCAGCAGCCCTATTATAGGAGCGAGAAACGTGCTGAAAGTTGAGATTGGAGAAGCGTTGTGTAAGGTCTCTCGTTTTTTGCATCCATCCTTCCAAATGGATGGAGTTTAGCTTGCATTTATTTGAGATCCAATATATAATAACTTTCGAGTCACCCTGGACGTGGAGGTCATCGATAGTCCAAAGAGCAGCAAGTGTGAGCGTGGCCCATAAACCCAGAAGCTCTGCTTTTGTATTTGTGCCAGCTCCACCATTGATGAACCAGTAAGTGATTCTAGACTTGTGAGTTTTGAAGAAGCCTCCAGCTCCACAACAAGTGCCATTAGTCTGCGCCGCTCCATCAAAAAATGTTATTGTATGTCCCTCCGTCGAATCAAGATTCAATTTATGATGCGGGAAGCTTCTGATTGTGGTCGACTGCCAGTTGAAATTGGCCATAATCTTGTATAATACCTTTGACCGTGAAGGCTGGGCGTCCTCAAATATTGAGCGATTTCTTTCAAGCCAGATTTGCCAGCTGAAGTGGACTAGCAGGCTTGGAGGGGCCGATTGAAGAGAGAACCAAAATGGGAAGCTCTCTGTGATAGAGGAGTCGTGCCAGGATAGACTGAGAGCAAAATGTTTGGTAATACAGTGCCAGACCTCCTTTGAAAATGGGCAATACATCAATATATGACTTAGGTCCTTGGGCGCGTGCTTGCAGAGTGGACAGATGCTCGGCCCCACCCAGCCTCTCCTTTGCAATGCTTCCCAGGTGAGAAGTTTGTCTTTGCCGATCAGCCATGAAAAAAGTTTAAGTTTGAGAGGAAAATGCAGCTTCCATAGCTTGTGGATCCACGGCAATACAGGGACAAAAAAGTGTTGTTTCTGAAGCGCTAAATATAAGTTTGATACCGTGATCAATCCGGATTCATCACCGCCAGCCCACAACAGGAGATCCGGCTCGGCCCTCAGAGTAATGCCGGCCCTTTTAAGTGCTGTGACAAATCCAATCCATTCAGAAGCGATCGGTTCACTCAGAGAGAGATCGCTGTCAGTCATCCAGCAGTCTGGCAGAGTCGTTTCACCTGTTAACAATCTAATCTGAGCAAGATTAGTTATATTTTTCGCCTGGAGGAGGAGTCTCATCGAAGGAGAAAGGATGGAGCGGTCCCCCATTCCAAGAATAAAATCTCTGCCTATAAGAATTTCCGATCCATCACCAGGCTTCCAGCGAAGCCAATGTAGAATGACTGGAGATGAAGCCACCAGTCCTTTCCAGAAAGGGGAGGCCCTCTTCAATTGGAAAGAAGGTTTGCGTAACCAGTGTAGGAGCGACTTGGAATGAAGATATTTATCACTAATAATTTTATTCCAAATGTTGCTAGTTGAATACATTAATATATTAATACATTTTAAATATAATAATTAATTAATTATTTACTTAATTAATTATAAATTATTAATTGATAATTAATATTAATTATAAATTATTAATTGATAATTAATATTAATTATTAATTAATTAATCAAAAATAAATTTGGACTCAAATTCTAACTAGTAAAACTAAAGAAAATAATAATATTCTCTTGAAGGATTGGAATTTCTACCTTAAAAATTTGTATGAATCCCCTAACCTCATGGACAACATGCCAAACAACTCTACAAAGGATGAAGTGTTTTTTTATAGAAGACATTAAGTTCGGGGTTAAGCGACTCTCAAAAGGAAAAACTAAGGACATTGAAGGCTACCAAGATGAAATATTAAAAATTGTAGGACCTATCCTCATCCCTCACATACATAAGCTCTTCAATTTAGCTATTTAGCAAGGCTTCCCAAAGCCTCATTGTACCTATTTTTAAAAGTGGGGATAAAAACAATCCCTCTAATTATAGGACCATTATGATTAGCCCCAATTTAGCTAAGCTATACAGAAATATTTTGGAAAAGAAGATCGACACATGGCTAGAAACCCAAAGAAAAAGAGCTAGAGGTCAATCTGGGTTTAGAGGCTACCATTCCACTCTAGACCACCTTGTTACATTTAGTGATAAAACCGATCTTCTTTGGTGTTTCGTTGATTTTAGAAAATATTTTGACACTGCCCAAGACTAACCTCTGGAATAGGTTAGAAGAGTTGAAAGTCCCTTTCGAGTTAAGAGCTGCTACAGTGAGGCTATATGAGAAAATTATTGCCAAGTTTAGGAACATTGAGGGTTGGCTTGAAGAAATTAACTCTAATATAGGAGTGAAGCAAGGTTGTCCCCTATCCCCTACCCTTTTTGGCATCTATATTAATAAGTTAGAAGATTGTTTGGAGGATGCAGGTTGTGTTGGAACGACTCTTGCTAGTACAGTCATCCTCCTCCTTTACGTTGATGATATTGTTCTTATGGTGAAGACTCCCTATAACCTAGGTAAGCAACTAATAACCCTCAAGGACTTCTGCACTAGAATGAGCATGACTATGAACATTGACAAAACAAAGGTTATGATAATTAAATCCAAAAGGATCACCTATGATACTTTTGTTTATGATAACAATAGCTTGGAAAAAGTGTCTTCATACAAGTATCTTGAATTGATATCTATCACAAGCTCAATTGGAACTATAGCATTGAAAAAATGATAAATGGAGGGTGAAAAGCTTATTATGGGCTCAAAAAGAGTTGTAAATCAATAGACCTTTGGCTTTGGGATAAAAAGAAACTCCTCTTTGACACTCTCGTCACTCCAGTTATTTAATATGGATGTGAAGTTTGGGATTGCAGTATATCTAGAGAATCCTGGAAAAAGATAGAATGAATCCAAAGGAATTGTATAACTTATAATCTCAAAATTAAGGATAATACACCCTATCCGATCATCTTCATACAGGCAAGTCTTCCCCCCATTGAGAACATTTCTATGATTACATACGTAATGTATAAAAACAAGATAAACACATGGATGACAAGAGACTTCTCAAAATTGCTTCAAACTCTATCCAAAACCACTAGCGGCTCAAACGGGGATGGCATAAAGATCTCAAATATTGGCTAAATCATTAGGGAATACAAGAAGAAGCCATCATGTTGAATATTGATAATATTACAAATATCATCACTTCTAAATTTAAGGAGAATATGTGGTGTGAAAGAATTAGTGGATTAAAGGAAATTAAGATACTACAAGGAGGTGGTCAACCCTAATTTAGAAGATCAAAATTGCCTCTCAGTTTTGAAAAGTGCAAAGAAAAAAATCAGCATTGCTAACATAAGAACAAACTCTCACGAGCTACATAGTGAAACAGGGCATTGGACAACTCCCAAAACACCATGCGATGAGAGAATTTGTTCCATTTGTGACAGTAAGCAAGTAGAAGATGAACAACACTTCCTCTTGAATTTCCCTTGTAACACCCATGTTTCCCCCAACTTGTAATTAATAATTAAATATGATTATCATGCTATGGCATGTGAACAATGTAAATGTATTATTGTTTAGATTTCCAATGACTGACTGTGGGGGTGAAGCCTTGAAGTACTAGCCATGATATCACTAGGGGAAAGAGTGAGGAAATTATAGAGAGGGTTCATTATGTCAAAATGACCCCAAATTCTCGTTGTTGAAATAATAAGCCTCATATTGATTCCAAGGAAAAATCAGTTAATGAGAAAAGGATGGGTGGTTGAACAATCAACTACCCCAAAGAATGGAAGCATGGAGGGTCTAGATGAAGGGATAGAAAACTGTCATCCTAAAGTACCATAGAGGTTGTTTTTTTGTGCAGGCCTAGATTGGACCGAGTTCCTTCTGACGGAAGGAAGATGACAGGTCCAAAACCTTCCCAGGGAGGGAAAAAAGTGTGCAATAATACACACGAAAGAAGACAAGAAAGATACCATTCCCATAGGGAGCGTGCAACCCAGATATGCTAAGAGGAAGAAAGGAAAAGAAGAAGTTTCCCTCGTTACTGAAGAGAGCCCAAAAAACCTGACCTGAGCAGAGGGTCGCGAGCTTGATGTTGAGGGAGCATCTGATAAACCTTGCAGAGGTTGTGATAGAGAAAGAATCCATGAGAAACTGCAAAAACGTTCCCTAGTGATATCATGGCTTGACACGGGGGTGGCCAGAGCGCTAAGAATGAATGCCTCTGAGCCTATGGTTGGGTGGAGAGGAGAACACCCACAGTCAGTTGGTCGACTATCAACTATAATAGATAAGTATTCAATAGACTTTGTAAACTTGAAGTTAAATGTATGATTGAATGCTTGTATTTTCTCTATACAAATACATCCTTGATATATAGGGATGATGACATATTATTGTATCTTGCTTGGATGCTAGATAATTGTGACTCTGGCAGTCTAGTCGACTAAATGTTTGAGGTAGAGTTTGACCATTATCCCCTGTCAATGTTTTTTTTCTTACTTCTACCTAGATAGGGAAAAGTATCAGTAATGGGGTTCTAAATGAATTTGGGACATGAGGCTTTGGCCTTTGTATTGGTTAGAATATTCCTCAAAGGGATTCCTCATGTATCAATTCCACAAGTAAAGATTCGGCATAGACTCTACAAGACCGTTTGGGTTCAATCGATCCCTTAATTTTCTTTCCTTGTTTTACAACTTGAGTTATGTGAATGGAAGTCGCTTCCTTCCAACCAGTCATCCAAGTAATCGTGGGTTCATGCCCACAGAATTAATCAAATTTCGGCTGAGATCTAAGGGTGTATCCATCAAAACTTATCAAAAACCTCATATGACCAGGACCATGGAACCCAGCGCTATGCCCAACAGGAGCTGAGACTTCTGAGTTTCCGGGCTTCGAGGGTCTAGAGCTCCAGGATGTTGGAATCCTCATAACATCTAGATTGTGCCGAAAGTGACCTATCAAGCTGGTAACTTAACGGATAACCGACAGCTAGTGATCAATTACCCGTCATCATAGGATTCATCCCCTTGCTAATCCTGGATCCACTCCTTGAATGCGAAGTAACACGAGCCGTATATCTAAGGGTATTCGTGATCTCCTATGACTGTTGGATCTACATCATGGTCAGTTCGATGTTGACCACTTCGGGAGAAAAAAAGCGTTATAACACCAAAACCCCTAAATTTTGGAGTTGAGAAGTAATGTGGGTTGTCGATCTAAGGATCCTTTGAGACCCCTCTCGACCGTTTGATCATGGGCACATGTGTATCATGTCGAGAGCACGTGGTGGTCCATGCATCGAGAAACAGTGATTCCATGTGTGGTGGCCTTTTGACATAGTAAATAGGTGTCGGTAACCCAAGGCAGGTGCCATGCATCTTGCCAGTGTGTTTTAGGTTGATAGTTGTCCCTCTAGGAGTGGTCGAACAATGAAACCTAGGGACCTTTGAGATAGAGTTGTGATCCGTTGATCTGGGGATTCCAATGAGAACCTCTTCCAACTTTTTGATCAACTAGTGGAAGGATTAGTGTATAACACTTCGACGAAGTTCTACTCCAGAAGAAAGGGAGTGCTAAACGGGGAAAACCCCTGAACGTTGAAGTCGCAAAGCAATGCGGATCGTCGATTTGAGGATGTGTCAGAATCTCTCCTGACCATTGGATCTATACCATGGTCAGCTTGACGCTGACCACTCCGGGAAAAAAAGGAAATTACACATCCAAACCCTCGAACTCTGAAGTCATGAAGAAACAGAGGCCATAGATATGGAGATCTACGTGGACCTCTCTCGATCGTGGGATAAAATGTATTGGGATGGTTTCCAGATGTTATCAGTTCGGAGTGACGTGGCATATTGATGTCAGCTAGGGTGATGTGGACCCATGTGCGACATGCCACGTGTCACCTTGATTAACACTTTTTACAGACCCTATATGCCAATTGAAATGTGACACGTGTCTCCCATTTATAGGGCCACGTGTCATCTCTGTTATTTTCTGCATGTCACTCCCTGGTGCGTGGTTGGTTGACCTAATGGCTAATGGGTCCCCGAGAGTTCAGGAGTTCAGAACTCTAAGAGGATTAGGGTGTTAGAACAAATGCTCCAATAGGGCCGAAGGCCGAAGTCACGTGGCATGATTATGGGGCTTTGGGACTCTAGAGGATATGCGAGTAGAGAAAAGGGGCATTTAGTGCCGAAGCACTGAAGTGTCGAGCACTGAAATCCCTTAAGCACATACATTGAACGAGGGAAAATCTCAACCGTCGGATTTAACGGTGGATTGACCTCCACCATAGAAGCAGGAGTGCTAGGGAACTTCGGGACATTGGGAGTCTGAGAATGTCTCAAACATGGATAGGAAGGAGGAAGGTTTGAAGGCCTGGTGATCACGAAGGTGCGGGGAACATCCCATGTAACCGCCTCTCCAACGTCCATGTCATCTCTAAGGGATGACAACCATGGTCAAGTCCGTGCGAGGTGGAATGGTACGAATGAGGTGGACCCACGTGGGTGCCACATGGCCTTTGACCAATGATGCCCAAAGAACTTCAGAAGGGCATAAATTCCAATCCAGATCTCATATTTGAGCATGGTAATAATGGTTGGAAAGCTCTTGACGAACAGAAGGTGATGGAGATATCGAGAAGAGGATTCAAGTTTTAAGGAGGAAAGTGAAATTTTGATGCCCCATCCCTCAAAAATGTATTTAAGGGGTTGGGTGTGTTATAACCCTACCTATAAACATATTGGATCACAATTTAAAAATATGTGCCACATTACATACCTTTCTAAGCTCCTAAGTCTTCAAAACTACGATGATCTTGGAATGCTTCTCTCAATGCCTTTTTCGAATAGAAATACAATTGTAAATAAATTGAAGTAATATCTTACCTTCTTAAGGTTAGATAGACCAATTGGTATTTAATCATCATCAAAATAATACATAACATAATAAAATAATAAAGTAAATAATAATAATAAAGTAATA
>ML781200.1:128702-154032 GCA_009831015.1 Picea engelmannii | reverse complement strand
TAATAATAAAGTAATAATAAAATAAAGACATTATTAAAGTTAAAACAAAGTAATAATGTAACGTATTAATTAATTAATAAAGTAAAACATTTTTCCAAGCTTAAAAGGGTAAGAAATATTTATAAATGAAGACCTCATTCTTGAAGACCAAGCTGAATTAAGGAAGGAAGTTCAAAAGGTAAAATAAGCTAGGAAAGAAGGAAAATGGGCAATAATTAGAAATCGAAAAGCTATTGTTAGGGATAGAGACCAGAAGGATAATAATAAATAGGATTTTGGGACACTCGAGATCCTTTTTTGGAACTATCATGGCTTTCAATGGCGCAAAAATCCTATGATAAGTTGGATCCTGATCTAGGTGGATATTGGTGGCCACCCACAAAATCCAACTGGCTCCTTTTGACAGTTTTTAGTTCAACACGTTTCTCTGTAATGATGACATTTCTTTGTAATTGTGTGTTTTTCACTTCCAAGGTTATCCTAACTTCCTACACAACATCCAGGTGGATATTGGTGGTTGCCCATCTATTCCAAATGACTTATTTTGGGAGTTTTCATGTCAACACATCTTTATGTACTTCCAAGGCCGTTTTGGGGCCCTAAACAATGTTTTTTTGGATGGCCACAGTCAAATTGTAGTTGAAGTTAGAGTTTGACGACATAATATGTAGTTCTTGAAAACACCTTTCAAACGAGCTACCACACACACCTAAAATGGAGGTCATATGAAAAAGTTACAACCCCGACAAGTTGAGGTACCAACATACCCATTAGGGCCCACATGACTTTTGGAATTTCATCTCCTAAGGTTAGGTTTTCGAATGTCTAGGGTTTTGGCATTCATGAGTAATGTTAAAAAGGCCTGTGGAGCCTCATTGTAAGCATTTTGCTTAGATAGATGCACGTCGTCTCAGAGACAACTACCACCATTCGAGCAAGTTGTTTTCAGTTCTGCATTTTTACAGGTTCAACCTATTTTATTTATTCAATAGAAGCTATTGTTCACTGGATATCTGTTGTTTTTCTCCATATCTCTGTGTTATTGTATTCAGTCTGTTATTTATTTCGTTCCACTCATAAATCTGGATCATTGGTATCAGAGCGATCTTCTCTTCTTCTTTTTTCTTCTTGCATGTCCTCGACAAGATCTGGGTACAAGAAGTTGGGACTCGAACCAATCGAGCCTTTGCAAGATCGGTCACACTAAGCCCAACAACAACTCATGGGGGACGAGAAGAAAGATGGTGGAGAAGGAGATCCTTTTAAATTGTTTCTCAAGGAATCCCTTGTGCGACAAAGGAATAAAATGGTGGACAACTTTGCATAGATCCTTCGGCAGCTGCCCACAAAAGACGCATCTTCATCAAGCGGCCATGAAACCCACTTCAAGGTACAATTAAATTTTGATATTCCATTATTTGAAGGACTGATAGATGCAGATGATGTAGATAAATGGTTGAATTTTCTCGAAGGGTATTTTTCGGTCCACAATTTTTCTGATAGGGAAAAAATTACTTTTGCGCTCCTCAAGGTCATCCCCCATGTTAAGGACTGGTGGGATACTTAATCTGAACAAAGGGCCATAGAGGAATCTACAATATTTTAGATCACCCCCACATGGGATTCCATTAAAGAACAATACTACCATGTTGGAAGCTACGCGGACCAGTACACAAGATGAACCACCCTGTGTCAGGAAATGGACTAGACAGTACCATATTTCACCAATATTTTCCATACCTTGCGCACCAAATTGGGTATCAAAGACTTTGAAAGACATCTGGTGCTAAAATACCATGGTTTTCTACATAGATACATTCAAATAGAAATGGAGTTTATGGATATCACATCATTTTGTACGAATTATAGATATGTTGTCAAGATAGAGAAAAAATTTAAGCAGAAGAGGCGAGAGTTTGGATCTGCAAACTCCTCATAGCTGAAGTAAGGAAAAGGTCGTCCCAACCCACAAAACAAGGGGCATAGAAAATATGGCCACTCTTAGGACAACCATTCCAAGCCACAACACAAGACGGGCAATGAGAAGTCGAAGAAGGACACGGGAAAGTGGTGTGAATACCATAAAATCCCTTGGCACAACAATGAAGAATGTCACTCCAAGTAGTCACTGGTGGGAAAGATGAAAGCTTCTGAGTCAAGGGAAGATTCTGACCCAAAATCAAATCGAGGAGGAGGGAAGCATATTATCAATGTTGAACCCAGTGCCATTGCACTACCACCAAAGTCCAAGAAAGCGAACCAGAATAACCAAAGGAAGGGGAATGCCTCTTTCACTCACAGATGTGGGTAAAGGGGGCTCCTGTTCACTTCATTGTCGATAGCAGCAGTCAGAAGAACCTTATCTCAGTAGAGGGTTTCAAGCAGCTAGACCTACCAATAACACAACACCTGCACCCCTACATGATCGACTGGCTTCACCAAGGAAGATATCTCCACATCAACCAATAATGTCATCTTCCCTACGACATCAAGCCCTTCAAAGATGATGTATTGTGTGATATTTCTCCCCTTGAATTTTGTGATGTTATTTTAGGACAAACATATTTAGGAAGCAACATGTTGTGTATAAGTCTAGACCTCGCAGTGTTATTATTACTTTGGGTAGACAATTGTACAAGATACTAGAGGTAGAGCCGCCTATCGTTATTTCTTTAATCTCTTCTAAGCAATGTCGTAAGTTCATTTCATAGACCGTGAAGTTTGTATTCTTTGTGATCCATGCTCACAGTAAGAAGAAGGTCATTTCCACATCTATGAACTCTACATAGAGCCTCTCTTTGCAGCATAAACAAGTGGACAAAATCTTGGAAGATTACATCTTCTCCTCACCCACTAGGGTATTGACACACTTCCAAGTCAAGCATCCAATTGATCGAACCCTTGGTGCACCTCTGCCTATTAGAACAGTTTATCAGTGCTTGCTGATGGAAAATGAAGAAATCAAGCGTTAGATCCAAGAGATGCTTCAAAAGGAGAACATGAGACCCAACTCCTCCCCTTGCGGAAGATCGATTGTACTGGTGCAAAAGAAATACATGACTTGAAGAATCTACATTGATTACAGATCATTAATCAGGAACCGATACCCAATTCCCCAAATTGATGACCTTCTTGAGAAACTCAAGGGGGAAAGTTCTTCAACAAGATTGACCTAAAGTATGTCTACCGCCAGTTTCTCATCAAACCAAATGATGTATGGAAGACAACTTTCAAATCTAAAGAAGGTCTCTTCAAATGGCTAGTCATGCCCTTTGGCCTAACAAATGCACCAATAAATTTCATGAGATTTATGGATGAAGTATTGAAACCCTTCACCAAATCTTTTGTGGTGGTATATCTGGATGCCATCCTCATATTCAACATAACTTGGGAGGAGCACATGCAACATATTCAATAGGTTTTGAGCACTCTGCGACAACATAAGCTATATCCCAACTTCGAAAAATGCTCCTTTGGCATGAACAAGGTCCAATACTTGGGCTACATTGTTCATGAACATGGGGTACATGTGGATCCAACTAAGATCCAAATCATCCATGAATGACCAACCCCGACCACACTGACTGAGCTTTGAAGATTCTTGGGAATTGCCAACTTCTACCGATTATTCATGTTTGGATTCTCCCACATTACATGGGCCCTCAACCAAGAGACCAAGGGAGGTGGAAAGGAAAATTTTTCATGGGGGAAGGCACAACAACGAGCATTTGATGATATGAAGAATCGCTTGTGCTCAGCTCCAGTACTCTCCTTACCCGATCTACAACAACCGTTCAAGATTGAGACTAATGCATCTGACTATGTTGTAGGTGCAGTTCTCACATAGCATGGTCATCCGACAACATACCATAGTGAGACAATCTCATATATTGTCTGAAAATACCCCACCTATGACAAGGAAATGTATTCCATTGTAGAAGCGTGTCGTCAATGAAACATTACATTCTGGGAAAGGAGACAATCATCCACACTGATCACAAGCCTCTACAATTCATACAGACACAAGGGAAGTTGCAAAATGACCGCCATCAGAAGTGGTCCACATACTTGCAACAGTTCCATATCAACATCGAGTATAAGACAGGGAGAAAAAACCGTGTCGATGAATGCCTCAACCGACCTCCCATGGATGCACTTGCCATCGTTCTCCATTCCTGTGGGAATGAGGCATCTGAGTGGACCCAACTTTATCAGCAAGATCCTGACTTCACCCCTTAGGTACAAGCGCAAATGTAACTGATTTTCAAATTTAGGACAGATTGTTATGCCATCTGGGCCACCTCTGTGTTCCTGCAAGCGAGTGTGCAAATTTTATTTGGGAGGATCACTACAGTTGGATGGAAATACATTTTTGCATGGAGAAAATTGTGGTTGTTCTACAATTTTTTTTTATTGGCCAAAACTTGGATAGGATGTCAGCAATTATATCATATCTTCCACTGTCTATGCCATTGCCAAGCCAACCATCAAGAAGAAAGGATTATACACCCCTCTTCCTACTCCAGAGAAGACTTTGGAATCCATCTCGATGGATTATATGTTTGTCCTTCCATCCACCAAGCAAGGAAATGATTGCATATTTATGGTGGTTGATCGATTTTCAAATATGGCCATTCTCACAGCCTGTAATAAGAGCATCACAGGGACATATACTTCCAATCTCTTCTTCTAATGAGTGTGGGTCCATTTTGGGATACCACAGACCATCATGTCTGATCAAGACAACAGGTTCCTCAACACATTTTGGTCGAGTCTCTGGTCACTGTTGGACACCAAGCTCACTAAATCCACTGCCTTCCACCCTCAAACCAATGGACAAACAAAGGTCATCAATAGAATTATTGTGCACATCCTATGCATGTATAACTCTAAGCATATGCATAAATGAGATGAGTGTCTTCCCTATGTTCAAAACAATTACAACAGGGCTCTCCATAGCTCCACTGACCATAGCCCATTTCAGGTGGGGCCAGGATGCCAACCCTTGGATCCCATTGGTGTTGTACTACCTCTCGCAACCACATAGACATAATAATCCCATGTTCAGTCTGAAGTTGACAAAGCCACCAGATTCATTGAGCGGATTCAACACATTCGCCAACAGGTCCATGAGATTTCGCAGAAAGCCAATGCTAAGTACAAGAACCGCCATGATCAACACCGAGTACCACAAAAGTTTCAGAGGGGAGAAAAGGTCTGGTTACATTTGTAGAAATAACGCCTTATAGGGCCCCATCAGAAGCTTTGTCCACTTCGCTATGGGCCTTGCACTATCACCAAGGCTACGGGTGACAATGCTTTTGAGATGAACACTCCCCCCTTCCTTGGCTTGCACCCAATGTTCAATGTGGACCTCCTCCATACATATTTTCCACCATTATTGGACACATCAAAGACCGCAGAATAGTTGACATCAACATAACTCAACCCTGACTACATGGAACATGCATCCACTGATCAGATATTGGACACAAGTCAAGGGAACTCGCCACCAGAGAATCCAACTTTATCGGGTTGTCAAGTCAAGAAAACTCTTGAACCAAGGAAAATGGCTCACCTAGAGCCAAATTTAGCATAAATTTATTCACCCGATGGGGGAACTCAATGCAATGGAGACCATTTCTTCCTAAGGGGGGAGGACTGATCCAGGTGGATATTGGTGGCCACCCACCTATTCCAACTGACTCCTTTTGACAATTTTTAGTTCAACACATTTCTTTGTAATGATGACATTTCTTTGCAATTGTGGGTTTTTCACTTCTAGGGCTATCATGAGGCCCTACAAAGCATCCAAGTGGATATTGGTGGCTACCCACCTATTCCAGCTAGCTTATTTTGGAATTTTTCATGTCATCACATCTTTGTGTACTTCCAGTGTCATTTTGGGGCCCTAAACAATGGTTTTTTTGGCTTGCCACATTCAAACTATAGACAAAGTCAGAGTTTGATGGCATAACATGTAGTTCTCAAAAATACCTTTCAAATAGGCTATCACATGCCTACAATGGAGGTCGTATGCAAAATTTATGAGCCCAAGAAGTTGAGGTACCAACTTACCCATCGGGGCCCACATAAATTTTGGCGTTTCATCTCCTAAAGTTAGGCTTTTGGATGTCTAGGTTTTTGGAATTCATGAGTAATGTTAAAAAGGCCTCTGGAGCCTCATTGTAATTATTATGTTGATACAGATGTGCATAGAAGCCACATCTCTTCTCAGAGATAGCTACCACCATTTGAGCAAGTAGTTTTCAATTATGCAGTTTTACAGTTTCAACCTATTTTATTTATTCAATAGAAGTTATTGTTCACTGGATATCTATTGTTGTTGTCCGTATTATATTCAATTTGTTATTTATTTCTTTTCGCTAATAAATCCATATCAGTGGTATCAAAGAAGTCTGCTCTTCATTTATTTTTCTGTGTGCATGTCCTCGACAATATATGGGTACAGGAAGTTGAGACTCAAACCGGTCGATCCTTTGCAAGATCAGTCGCATCGAGCCCAACAACAACTCATGGGGGATGAGAAGAAAGATGATGGAGCAGGAGTCCTTTTAAACTTTTGCTCGAGGAAGTCCTTGAGTGACAAAGGAATGAAAGGATGTACAACTTTTCACAGATCGTTTGACAACTTCCCACAGGAGATGCATCTTCATCAAGCGGGAATGCAACCCCCTTCAAGGTACAAATAAAGGAGCATGAACAAGGTCCAATACTTGGGCTACATTGTTGATGAACATGGGGTACATGTGAATCCAACTAAGATCCAAGTCATCCATGACTGACGAACCCCGACCACACTAATTCGAAGATTCTTGGGACTTGCCAACTTCTACCGACGATTCATGTTTGGATTCTCCCACATTACGTGGGCCCTCAGCCAAGTGACCAAGAGAGGTGGAAAGGAAAATTTTTCATGGGGGAAGGCACAAAAACGAGCATTTGATGATCTGAAGAATCTCTTGTTCTCAGCTCCAGTACTCTCCCTACCCGATCTGCAACAACTGTTCAATATTGAGACTTATGCATCCGACTATGTTGTAGGCATAGTTCTCACTTAGCATGGTCATCTGACAACATACCATAGTGAGACAATTTTGTATATTGTCTGAAAATACCCCACCTATGACAAGGAAATGTATTCCATTGTAGAAGCATGTCATCAATGAAACATTATATTCAAGGAAAGGAGACAATCATCCACACTGATCACAAGCCTCTACAGTTCATATAGACACAAGGGAAGTTGCAAAATGACCACCATCAGAAGTGGTGTGCATACTTGCAACATTTCCACATCAACATCAAGTATAAGACACAAAGCAAAAATCATGTCGCTGAATACCTCAACCGACCTCCCATGGATCCACTCACCATCGTGCTCCATTCCTATGGGAATGAGGCATCTGAGTGGACCTAACTTTATCAGCAAGATCCTGACTTCGCCACCACCTATCAACTCTTAGGTACAGGCGCAAATGTAACTGATTTTCACATTCAAGATAGAATGTTATGCCATCTGGGCCACCTCTGTGTTCCTGCAAGCGAGAATGCAAATTTTATTTGGGAGGATCACTACATTCAGATGGCAAGACATTTTTGCGTGGAGAAAATTGTGGTCGTTCTACAAAAAAAAATTATTGGCCAAAACTTCAATAGGACGTCAGCAAGTATATCATATCTTCCACTTATTGTGCCATTACCAAGCCAACCATCAAGAAGCAATAAATATAAACCCCTCTTCCTACTCCCGAGAAGACTTTGGAATCCATCTCGATGGATTACATGTCTGGCCTTCCGTCCACCAAGAAAGGAAATGATTGTGTATTTATGGTGGTTGATCAATTTTCAAAGATGGACATTCTCACAGCCTGCAAGAAGAGCATCACAACAAAATATACTTCCAATATCTTCTTCGAATGAGTGTGGGTCCATTTTGGGATACCACAGACCATCATCTCCGATCGAGACAACATGTTCCTCAACACATTTTGGTCGAGTCTTTGGTCACTATTGGACACCAAGCTCTCTAAATCCACTGCCTTCCACCCTCAAACCAATGGCCAAACAAAGTTCATCAATAGGATTATTGTGCACATCCTATGCATGTATAACTCTAATCATTTGCGTACATGGGATGAGAGTCTTCCCTATGTTCAACACAATTCCATAGCTCCATTGACGATATCCCATTTCAGGTGGGGCAAGGATGCCAACCCTTGGATCCCATTTATGTTTTACTACCTCTCACAACCACACAGACATAATACTCCCATGTTCAGTCTGAGGCCGACAAATCCATCAAATTCATTGAGCGGACAAAGCCATCAGATTCATTGAGCGGATTCAACACATTTGCCAAGAGGGCCATGAGATTTCACAGAAAACCAATGCTAAGTACAAGCACCGCCATGATCAACACCAGGTACTGCAAACGTTTTAGATGGGAGAAAACGTCTGGTTACATTTGCAGAAATAACACCTTACAGGGCCCCATCAGAAGCTCTATACAGTTCACTATGGGCCTTGCACTATAACTAAGGCTATGGGTGACAATGCTTTTGAGATGAACACTCCCCCCTTCCTTGGATTGCACCCAATGTTCAATGTGCACCTCCTCCATACATATTTTCCACCATTATTGGACACCTCAAAGATCGCAGAATAATTGACACCAACATAACTCAACCCTGACTGCATGGAATATGCATCCACTGATCATAGATTGGACACAAAGGTCAAGGGAACTCGCCCCTAGAGAATCCAACTTTATCGGGTTGTCAAGTCAAGAAAACGCCTGCACTAAGGAAAATGGCTCACCCAAAGCCAAATTTAGCATAAATATTTTCACCTGATGGGGGCACTCAACACAATGGAGACCATTTCTTCCTAAGGGGGGAGGACTGATCCAGGTGGATATTGGTGGCCACCCACCTATTCCAACTGACTCCTTTTGACAATTTTTAGTTCAACACATTTCTCTGTTATGATGACATTTCTTTGCAATTGTGGGTTTTTCACTTCTAGGGATATCATGAGGCCCTACAAAGAATCCAAGTGGATATTGGTGGCTACCCACCTATTCCAGCTAGCTTATTTTGGAATTTTTCATGTCATCACATCTTTGTGTACTTCCAGTGTCATTTTGGGGCCCTAAACAATGGTTTTTTTGGCTTGCCACATTCAAACTATAGACAAAGTCAGAGTTTGATGGCATAACATGTAGTTCTCAAAAATACCTTTCAAATAGGCTATCACATGCCTACAATGGAGGTCGTATGCAAAATTTATGAGCCCAGGAAGTTGAGGTACCAACTTACCCATCGGGGCCCACATAAATTTTGGCGTTTCATCTCCTAAAGTTAGGCTTTTGGATGTCTAGGTTTTTGGAATTCATGAGTAATGTTAAAAAGGCCTCTGGAGCCTCATTGTAATGATTATGTTGATACAGATGCGCATAGAAGCCACATCTCTTCTTAGAGATAGCTACCACCATTCGAGCAAGTTGTTTTCAGTTATGCAGTTTTAGTGTTTCAACCTATTTTATTTATTCAATAGAAGTTAATGTTCACTGGATATCTATTCTTGTTTTCCGTATAATATTCAGTCTATTATTTATTTATTTCCACTAATAAATCCATATCAGTGGTATCAAAGTGGTCTACTCTTCATTTATTTTTCTATGTGCATGTCCTCGACAATATCTGGGTACAAGAAGTTGAGACTCGAACCAGTCGATTCTTTCCAAGATCGGTCATGTCGAGCCTGACAACAACTCATGGGGGATGAGAAGAAAGATGATGGAGTAGGAGATCCTTTTAAACTGTTGCTCAAGAAAGTCCTTGAGCGACAAAGGAATGAAATTATGTACAACTTTGCACAGATCATTCGATGACTTCCCATAGGAGATGCATATTCATCAAGTGGCCAAGCAACCCCCTTCAAGGTACAAGTACATGTTAATATTCCATTATTTGAAGGAATGATATATGCGGGTGTTGTAGATAAATGGTTGAATATGCTTGAAGGGTAATTTTTGGTAAACAATTTTTTAGATAGGGAAAATATTAATTTTTCACACCTGAAGGTCGACCCCTATCTTAAGGACTGCTAGGATACTTATTTTGACCAAAGGGCCATAGAATAATATGCAATATTTGTGGGCACCCCCACATGGGGTTCCTTCATGGATTCCATTAAATAAGAGTACTAGCATGTTGGAAGCTAAGAGGACCAATACACAAGATGGACCACCCTGTGTCAGGAAAGGGACCCGATAGTACCAGATTTCACCAATATTTTCCATACCCTGCACACCAAATTGGGTATCAAATACTCTAAATGATATTTGGTGCTAAAATACCGCTACTATCTACATATATACATTCAAGAAGAAATGGAGTTTCTGGACATCACATCATTGGGTACAACTTATAGATATGTTGTCAAGATCAAGAAGAAATTTAAGAAAAAGAGGCGAGAGTTTGGATCTGCAAACTCCTTATAGTCGAAGTAGGGAAAAGGAGGCCCCAACCCAGAAAACAAGGGATAGAGCAAAGATGGCCACTCTCAGAAAAAGCAGTTCAAGCCGCAAAACAAGAAGGGTAATGGGAAGTTGAAGAAGGACATGAGAAAGTGGTGTGAATACCATAAAATCCCTTGGGACAACACTGAAGAATGTTTTTCCAAGCAGTCAATAGTGGCCGAGCTAAAATATTCTAAGTCAGAGGAAGATTCTGACTCCAAATCAAATATAGAAGGAGGGAAGTGGATTATTGATTCCAAACCTAACTCCACTGTCTCTACCACCAATTCCATCCAAGTGAACCAGAAGAACAAGAGGGAGGGGAACACCTCTTTCACTCACATATGTGGGTAAAGGGAGATCTGCTTCACTGCATTGTTGATAGAGGAAGTCAGAAGAACCTGATGTCAGGAGAGGTCATCAAGTAGTTAGACCTGTCGATGACACCAAACCCACAACCCTACACCATCGGTTGGCATCGCCAAGGAAGAGATCTCTGTGTCATCCAACAATGGCGTATGCCCTATGAAATCAAGCTCTTCAAAGATGAGGTATTGTGTGATATTTATCCCCTTGAAGTTTGTGGTGTTCTTTTAGGACAATCATATTTTTGGAAGCCACGAGATGTGTATGAGTCTATACCCCACAGTGTTATTATTACTTTGGGTAGACAATTGTACATGATACCATAGGTAGCACCGCCTACCGTTGTTTCTTTAATCTTTGCTAAGCAATGCAGTAAGTTCATTTCATAGAATGGTAACTTTTTCTTCTTTGTGATCCGTGCTCACAGTAAGAAGAAGGTCATTGCCACATCTGTGACCTCTTCACGGAGCCTCTCTTTGCAACAAAAGAAAGTGGACAGAATCGTGGAAGAGTACAAAGACATATTCTCCTCACCAAGTCAAGTGTCCAATTGATCTAACCCCCGATGTACCTCTCCTTAATAGACCATTTTATCATCGCTCATTGATGGAAAATGATGAAATCAAGCGTCATATCCAAGATCTGCTTCAAAAGGGGAACATTAGACCCAACTCCTCCCCTTGCAGAATCCCAATTGTACTAGTGCAGAAGAAAGATGGGACCTAGAGGCTCTGCATTGATTACAGAGCATTAAAAAAAATCACAATCAGGAATCGGTACCCAATTCCCCGTATTGATGACCTTCTTGACCAACTCAAGGGGGGAAATTTTTTCAACAAGATTGACCTAAATTTTGGCTACCACCAGGTTCCCATCGAACCGACTGATGTATGGAAGACAAATTTCAAATCTAAAGAAGGTCTCTTCGAATGGATGGTCATGCCCTTTGGCCCAAAAAATGCACCGACAACTTTCACGAGGTTGATGGATGATGTATTGAGACCCTTCACCAAATATTTTGTGGTGGTATATCTGGATGAAATCCTCATCTTCAAACAAAATTGGGAGGAGCACATGTAGCATATTCAATAGGTTTTTACCACTCTGTGGCAGCACAAGCTATATGCCAACTTGGAAAAATGCTCCTTTAGCATGAAAATGGTCCAATACTTGGGCTACATTGTTGATGAACATGGGGTACATGTGGATCCAGATAAGATCCAAGTCATCTATGACTGGCTACCCCTGACCACACTAACCGAGCTTCAGAGCTTCTCGGTACTTGCCAACTTCTACCAATGGTTCGTGTTTGGATTCTCCCATATTACATGGGCCCTCATCCAAGTGACCAAGGGAGGTGGCAAGGAAATTTTTTGTGGGGGAAGGCACAACAATGAGAATTTTATGATCTAAATCATCGCTTGTGCTCAACTCGAGTTCGAGATTGAGGCTGATGCATCCAACTATGTTGTAGGCACAATTCTCATGCAACATGGTCATCCGATAGCATACCATGGTGAGACACTCTCAGATACTATCCGGAAATACCCCAGCTATGACAAGGAAATGTATTCCATTGTACAAGCCTATCATCAATAGAAACATTACATTCTGGGAAAGGAGACAATCATCCACACTGATCACAAGCCTTTGTAGTTCATACAGACACAAGGGAAGTTTTGGAACGATTTCCATCAAAGGTGGTCCACATACCTACAACAGTTCCATCTCAACATCAAGTATAAGACATGGAGCACAAATCGTGTCACTGACTTCCTGAACCGACCTCCCGTGGCTTCACTCATCACCATGCTCTATTCTAGTGGGCATGAGGCATTTGAGTGGCCCCGACTTTATCAACAAGATCCTGACTTCACTACCACCTATCATCTCTTGGGTACAGGCGCGAATGTCACTGATTTTCACATTCAGAACAGACTGTAGGAGAAAACTGTGGCCGTTCTATAGAAACATTTTTATTAGCCAAAACTTCGACAGGACGTCAACAAGTATGTCAGATCTTTCATTGCATGTGTCATTGCCAAGCCAAACATCAAGAGGAAAGGATTATACACCCCTCTTCCTACTCCCGAAAGGCCTTGGGAATCCATCTCTATGGATTACATGTTTGGCCTTCCATCCACCAAGCAAGGCAATGATTGTGTACTTGTGGTGGTTGATCAGTTTCCAAAGATGGTCATTCTCACAACCTACAAGAAGAGCATCATAGTGACAGATTGAGCCAAGCTCTTCTTTGAACAAATGTGGATACATTTTGGGATACCATAGACCATCATCTCTAATCAGGATAGTAGGTTCCTCATCACATTTTGGTCGAGTCTCTATTCACTGTTAGACACCAATCTCACTAAATCCACTACCTTACACCCTAAAACTAATGGCCAGACATAGGTCATCAATCAGATGATTGTGCACATCCTTCGAATTTATAAATATAAGCTTTCATGTACATGGGTTGAGAGTCTTCCCTATGTTCAACATAACTACAACATGGATCTCCAAAGCTCCACCGACCATAGCCAATTTCAGGTGGGGCTGGGATGCCAACCCTTGGGTCCCATTGATATTGCACTACCTCTTGCAACTACACAAACATAATATTCCTATGTTCAGTCTAAGGCTAACAAAGCCACCAGATTCATTGAGCAGATTCAACACATCCCACAACAGGTCCATGAGATTTTGCATAAAACTAATGATAAGTACAAGAAGCGCCATGATCACCATCAGGTACCACACAAGTTTCAGGTGGGAGACAAGGTTTGGTTACATTTGTAGAAATAGCGCCTTACAGGGCCCCATCGGAAGCTTTGTCCACTTTTATATGGTCCTTACACTATCACGAAGGTTGTGGGTGACCATGTTCTTGATCTCATAACTCCCCCCTTCCTTAGCTTGCACCCAATGTTGAATGTGGACCTCCTCCAACCTTATTTTCCACCATTATTGGACACCTTAGAGATCGCAGAACAATTGACACCAACAAAGCTCAACCCTGACTGCATGGAACAAAAATTCATTGGTTAGATAGTGGACACACAAGTCAAGGGAACTCGTCCGTACATGATCTAACTTTATCGGGTTGTCAAGGCAAGGCAACTCCTGCACCAAGGAAAATGGCTCACCCAGGGCCAAATTCAACAGAAATTTCGTCACCTGATGGGGGAACTCAACACAATGGATACCATTTCTTCCTAAGGGGGGAGGACTAATCATGGTGGATATTGGCGATCACCCACCTATTCCAACTTTCTCCTTTTGAAAAATTTTAGTTCAACATGTTTCTCTGTAATGATGACATTTCTTTGTATTTGTGGGTTCTGCACTTCTGAGGCTATCTTGAAGCCCTACACAACATCCAGGTGGATATTTGTGGTTGCCCACCTATTCCAATTGTATTATTTTGGAAGTTTTCATGTCATCACATCTTTCTGTACTCCTAGGGTCGTTTTGGGGCGCTAAACAATGTTTTTTTGGCTTGCCACAATTAAATTTTAGACGAAGTCAAATTTTGATGGCATAATGTGTAGATCTCAAAAATACCCTTCCAACAATCTATCACACGCCTAAAACGGAGGTCAGATGTAAAATTTACGACCTTGGGTATTTGAGGTACAAACTTACCCATTGGGGCCCACATAACTTTTTGCTTTTCATCTCCTCGGGTTAGATTTTTGGATGTCTAGGGTTTTGGCATTCATGAGTAATTTTAAAAAGGCCTCTAGAGCCTCATTGTAATGATTATGCTCGTATGGATGCACGTAGAAGCCACATCTCTTCTTAGAGATAGCTACCACCATTCGAGCAATCTTTTTTCAGTTTTACAGTTTCAACCTATTTTATTTATTCAATAGAATTTATTGTTCACTAGATATCTATTGTTTTTCTCTGTATCTCTGTATTATTGTATTCATTCTGTTATTTATTTCGTTCTTCTCATAAATCTGAATCAATGGTATTAGAGTGGTGTGCTCTTCATTTATTTTTATTTGTGGATGGCCTCGACAAGATTTGGGTACAAGAAGTTGGGACTCAAACCAGTCGAGCCTTTGAAAGACATCTGGTGCTAAATGTTGTGGTGGGAAATCCCCCTACGGACTAGCATTTAGGGTTATATCATGCATGCATATGAGACCGAAAGAATCCTACCGTCGTCCCAGACCTAATCCCCATTTCTTTTAAGCAAATACATGGTTAGACAAACATACCTTTTTTGGGTGTTCGATGTCGATCCTTCTTCACGCTTGATCTCTTGTTAGTGGATCTCTTCCCAAGGCTAACCTGCATACAAAAAAACAACAAACTATACATGCATTTTACCTACAGATTAATGGGTTAGAGATTCAAACATATATTCAATAAACTATGAATAACTCATATAGTGGGACAGGAAAAACATTTCTTTATTAATTTTAATGAATCAACTTACAATGTCGAAACCGGCCACCGCTCCGCGAACCTGATCCTGGGCTCCTCTTCAACTATTCTCCAACTTCTTTGCTCTGTATCTCTTCTTGCACAAGGATGGATAAAAGGTTGCGACAATGGGAATGTGCAATTGGGTAGAGTTTCTTTACTATTATTCTCCTCTTCCAAATAGGACCCCTAACCCTTCTTTTATAGGCTAGAAGAAGCTAGGTATTTGGGTGAACCCTTAACCATGCATGGCTGGAAGGTTCAGTTAACTCACCCAAAGCTGTGTGTTATGTCGACAAATTTCCTTTTTTCATGCTTTTGTAGGTCCATGCGGGCTATAGTGGGCCAGCTAGCGTGGACACTGTAGATCCACGCGAGCTGTAGTGGGTCAGCTAGCGTGGAATTTTAAAAATGGAGTTTTTTAGAAGAGTTGTTCAGTAGTGGCTTGGAAAAGAAGGGCTATGAGATAGCCTGATGCCAGGTAAGCATGTATGGTGAAAATTAGGGTTATAATAGATGCCCGCTAATGTGTGAGGTCAGAAGAGCATCTGATGGCCGAAATACATTACCAATCTTTACTAATGTGTCGAACAAGTGAGGCTAGGGACTAGAAATCGGGAGGCGTCGTTTGAAAAAATAACAATTGTCTCACCGAGGCGGGCAGACCCATGCTCGGGATAAAACACATGGCTACCAATCAAATGCACTATAGATCCATGTCATACAACTATATAAAGTGTAGCCGTGAACAATACATAGTGGAGATACATCTCGAAATCAAAAATATATACATGTAGAGTATCCATCTTCGTAGAAGCTGATAAGGCCTGATGGCTGGAGATGAGGTCTTCAGAGCTCGAGCAACAAATTCAAAATATTCAAAACTCGGGTAGGAGTGTAATATGAGTGTATGACTTCACTACCCAGAGGTCTTCGATGGCTCGTTGGTCATGGACTAGAGAATCTTGATGATCAGACTAAAGGCTTCATTGATTTCGAACAAAGACTTGATTGGACGTTCAGGATGTCCAGGTATGAGGGCAAGAGACAAACTACAGAGAGGTCAACTCAGGCTTGGTAAAAAATTCCCTTGGACAACAACACGACAAATGATGAGACTCAGGTAGCATGGCATTAATCATAAGTTTACGAGGCAGGAGGCAGCGGAAACTCTCCATATGTTTGGAAGAATAACCAAACGGAGGAGGACACAACTCTATGTAGTGAGAAAAGCTTCCTAAGGTCGTATTAAATCCCATAGTTTGACGAACAAACAGACAGATGTGCTTTATCCAAGGGCGATTCATTGTGCTGCCAATAAAGAAAATACTTTTCCCTTCCTCTTTTTGGGGTATATTTGATTTTTTTGTCTTTTTCAATGATTTTGGAAAAAAGAATAAAAGAATGTTACGTTACAAAGGAGGATCGAGTGTCGCAAACATACTAGTTCCAAGCACACGGAACACAAGGATGCTCAGGGCAAAGGGACATATGCAAGAAAAGGACACTCGGGAAAAATCCTCCAAGGGCCAAAGGTGTCAAGACGCAAAGGCAAAGTGCTATAGGGCTTGCGTATGAGGAATGCCTCAGATGGTTCAGTTGAGAGCAACATGGAGTCGGCATTAGGCCAAAGACGCAATTATGAAAATGCGATTAATAAAACACACAATGGTAACATCCTTCGATGTAAGTTTAATGAGCCCAGAGAAGGTAAGCTCGGTGGTTTTTCATATTTAGAGAGTCTGAAAAAACGTAAAAGGAGACTCCATTGGGGTACCTTTTTCGAAGGTAGTCTAATATGTTCAAAAAAGGGGTAAACTAGCACCGACAAGATGTCTATTCAAAACCATTTTAACATGTGAAAAAGACAAGATCACTTGGCCATTTTTTCATTTTTAAGGCGTCTAAAAAAAGCTTAACTATGGACTCTGTCAAGAATGTTCTTCTGGACCAATTTAACGAGTGTGAAATAATAAGGCCACTTGATGATATTTTCAATTTTAGAGAGTCTGAAAAGAGCTTAACTATGGACTCCGAGGGGGTTCCTTTTTCATAAGTTTAGTCCCTTAGGCCCGAAAAAGGGGTAAAATTATACCTGAGGGTACTCTTCTAGAGAACTGAAGTTCCATCGAGTATACCTTTGTTCATACAGTTGACCGTCCGGACCGAAAAAGGGGTAAACTACCACTAGAAAGACGTGACTTCAAATTTCAATTTAACAAGCGTGAAAGGCCACAAGATCGCTCGACAATCTTTTCATGTTTAGAGGGTCTAAAAAGGGCTTAAAAGAAGACCCATAGAGGTTACTTTTCTCAGTTAATTCGGACAAGATCGAAAATCATAAATGCAGTCTCGTCGGATGTTGCTTTCGGATCTCAAAGCAAGCTTGAAAAACAACAAAGTTAGATCATGATCGACACTTTGTGGGTTGATGTCGAGTATCTTCTCAGAGGAGCAGTATGCTCCAATGAAAACACTGTCTACAACGCCAGGGGTTCTGGAGAGATTTATAGGTATGGTTTCAGTGATGGTTTCCATATTACCCTCAGTATAGACATCGTGTATAGCTAAGGGATTAATATGATAAGTCCTATCTCTAGTCATAGTCAAGGTGAATTCTCCAGCTTCGATTATGCTTAACTCTGGGAGGAAGTATGATATGTGTTGAAGATCTTCCCAGGGTTTGTCCAAACTAGTCATTGCTTCAATTACAACTTCATCAGAGGGCAAGACTAAGTCTAATGAATCAGTGTTAGTGAGATAACCCTGAGCCCAAATAGGCTCTAGAAGTGGATCGAACTCTTGTGCAGGAGTTGGATCAGTGTTGGTTGAAGCTTCTTGGACTAAAGAGTAAGCTACTTCAGCTGCGGACAAGGGCATGGACATGCTCGGGTTCCCTGTCCCATCCATCGTGGCCAATGGGGAAGGAAGTATCCACGGATCATCGAAGTAAGTCGTTCGGAATGACGAAACTTGAAAAATCTCAACCTTATGGTGATTGGATATAAACTTGATATCGCCTTGAGGGGGCGGGTAATCGAAGGTACCCATCAAAGATGGGCACAAACCAACCCCTGTGTTGACCATGCCTGGTTGAGAATTATCAATCATCGGGACCATGGATTCCCCCGATGAAGGGTCAGGTCTGGAGAAAGACAATTGATCAATGGTCACAATCCGACCCTCATGTGGAAACAACAAGACTCGAAAAACTGTAGCAACCACAGCTTGCATGGCATAAGTCCAACTCCTCCCTAACAAGAGGTTATAGTCGAGGGGTGCGTCGACTACTTCTACCTCAACACACATGGTCTTCCCTCCTAACTGCACAAGGAAAGGGGGAATGATACCATGTAGTCGGAATGAATGACCATCGAAAGTAGTGAGGAGAGTAAGTGACGGAGACAAAACGGGTTGGCCAATGGCCTTCCAACATGCCAACGACATAACGCATGTCGAGGCACCCTCATCAAACACCATGCATAAGATATTCCGAGTAAAGGTTTTCATGGGATAAGCCACTACTATCTGAAACACTACGTGGTAAGGAAGATGAGGTTTTAATTCAGTTGTATCAAGCATTATTGTACTTGGATTACAAGCCTCGGTAGATCCTAAAGCGGTTAACAAGGCTTTCCTCTGGGAAGGGAAGCTTTGAAGGACCTCCAAAGTGAACATAGCACAAGGGGTTTGTGATAAATCTTCCACCACAAAATAGTTATGGGCGGCCCTTGCATTTGGGTTGTGAGAATATTTTTTTAACGTGCCTTTGGGGATGCATGTCATTGTTTCGCCCAACATATTCTCAATCTATAGAGGAAGAGATGAGAGTTCGGCTTCTTTTCCCTTCTCAGAAGTGCTTGGTTTACTATATTCATGCGCTCTAGTTGATATAAAATCATCACCCTTCACCATATATACATTCGTGGATGCGAGCTTTTTAGAATATGGAGAGGGTCCTTGGTTTCCCCCTTCCATGCTTGCAGAGGCTTGGGTTATATTTTGCCCATGTTGAAATGGATTGGTTAACACAACAGGTTGTTGCTATGTCACAAACTTTTGGGCTTCTGCAAGCTGAGGACATAAATGGGTCGGGTGGTCTTCCACGCACAAGTTGCATGGATACCTCACCTTTCGTTTCTCATTGTTGTCCCCGCCAGCATTATTGATAGGTTTTTTATCCTCCTTACCCTTCTTTTGTTGTTTTTTATTTCCTTCGGGCTGCTAGGTGGCCTTTGGATTAGTCGATTGCACTGTGTGTACATCCGACATTTTGGTAGGGGGAGCAGCCAAAGCAGTAGTTTGGTTGGCCATTGTGTGTTGTATAGACAACTGTTGCAACTGCTTCGTCAATTGATCAATGGGATTTGTTTGTGTTGAACCAACAATACCATCGGCATGTGGTCCAGCTCTCTATATGGTTTTATCAAGTATTGAGCGTGGCGCATCTGGCAAGATCTCGTATAATAAACTGGACTGAGAATAGATTAGCTCAAGTTGTTGATCTCTCATGATGGCGTCTTCTTCGGAAAATACTCCCGACATCCCGACATCTTTGGATAGCTGTGGGACCAAAGACTTAAGGAACCACTCAAGCAGGAATGCTGGTGGGACTGGTACCTTAATTAAACTCTTTCAACATCTCTGTTCTCGGATGTGATCAGAGATATGGTCTGCTTTTTTTTGTGAGAAATTGGCCAGCAATTCGACGCCAGTGTCGTATCTCACAGGTAACTAGAAATGGTTTAGGAAATCCATTGCCAGTTCGCCAAAGGAAGAGTATCTTGAGAGATCGAGCTCAATGTACCATTTCGTGACACTCCCAATGAGAGTACATTGAAACAATTGCAATTGTACGGAGTCGTCTTTCAATGAGTTAGATGAGCACCAAAGATGGAAGTAGTCACATGATCTCCTACATCTTCGTTAAGCTTGGTTTCGAACTTTGGGATGTCCGAAGGCAACTTTGTCGGCATAGGAGGCCAGCGTGGATCATGACAGATAGGGTCATTCAACAACCTTGTCCAAGGATGATTTTAGGGGCTAAATTTCGCTCATGGGCTAATTTTCCATGTTTTTTCCAAAAACAAGATTCCCTATTTTAAAAATCATTTGCCCAAATTCTATAGGATAAAATTATTTTACTTTAAAAATCACCAAAATTTTATAAAAACTATATAAAATCCTTAGAAATTTGAATATTTTTACAAAAATATCGCCAATAATTTATAGTTGTCATATGAAGGATTAGTAAGATTCACCAAGGTTTCTACATTTTAAATTAAAATTCCATCCTTAAAATCATCCATGACCTTGTCAAGTCTGGCAAATGCAAGGTTTCTAGGAAGGGTAGTTTGGGTTGTTGGTGATAACCTGGGAAAATGGGGCCTGGAGTTTGACTGGCACTAGGTTGCCAGGAAAAGTTCAGCCGCTGGCCTAGGTTATGGTAAAAACCATGGCCATGGCCAACGTATGGATTTTGCGTGTGAGGAGACATCATCGACTGATTTCCAAAATAGGACATAGATTGTTGGGCATGCATTACATTCGAAGGACTTTGGGAAGGGTTTCCCCATGTTGGTCCCATGGGGATAGGCATAGTACTTTGTCCGGGGTTCCATTGATTGTGAAAATAATTACCTTAGATCCACATTCCCGATGAGGGAACGGATCCCTGCCAAGAATTCCAAGGCCTTGATGCGGAAGAAGTTCCTGGGTGTGCCCCCTATGCAGGAATAGTACCCTGCATAGGAATAGGTTGTCTGAAACCAATATTTCCCCCAGTCAGGAAAGCAATGGATGAGAAGGCATTGTTATCAAATGCACCGAACAAAAAAAACCGTGTTGAACCTACCGACATATTATGCGAAGGTGGTCCTTGAGTCCCTGCTCCAAATAAACTATGGTGTGCAGGCGGCCTGGTGGAAGGTTGGTGAGTGCCACTGAGCAAAGGTGACGAAGGAGGGATATGACTTCCTTCGTAAGGGAAAGAGTTAAAGGGAGTGGAAGTTCCCCCCATGTGGCCTTGCAGAGGAGAGTTAGAGCTCTCTGCCCCCAGACCTGAAGTCTGTGAAGTGGAGTAGGAAAGTACAGGACTTGTACCTGAACTAGGCATCCCGTATGAGAATGGAGGGCCTGTCGCACTTAGTTGGAAAGGGGTTGTGGCCACTGCCAGAGATAGGATCGGACCACTGTGCGATGTATAGGTGGTCGAGACCATGGTGGCTTGGACTGGTGATGGTGGTTTAGGAGGTGGAAACTCTCATGTGGTGACAACCGTAGTGGGAATTGAAGAATTCCCAGAAGGAGTAACAACATTTGTTTCCATTGTTGCGTGCGACACTGTTTGGAACTTGTAAGGATGAACCGGTATGATGGTGGGTGTCAAAAGATCAGTGGTGGAGGTTTCAACTAGACCAAAATATTTTTCTCCAAGGTCTAAAATGGTCGATTCCTTCGGATGTTGGTCGGGCACAATTTCTTGTGACTCGGTCGCTTCAAAATACCCTTGTTGGTCTAGCTTTCACCTTAGTTGTGGCAGGGGTGGCTCCAGTGTAACCGGTGATAGGCCAAGAAGCCTTCATGACTGGCAGAGCTCGTGATCCTCCACTGTGTGAAGATCAAATACACTCTAGGGCATTCTAGTCATTCAAAAACAACACACACTAAAAAAGTCCCTATAAGATAAGATAGGAAAACACTAAATTAATTCGAAGAACAATTACAAAAACCAACACTAAAGCAACTTACCGGTCCAAGTGAAACTCGAACACGAAAGCACCCTATGAGTATACTCTATAAAGTGTGGCCCGATGTCTATCCTAGGTACCGCGGTATACCTCCACAGTCACCTATGTATGTCCCTAAAAAGATAGGCAACTAGGTTGCCAGTGCGCGAACAGTCACCAGGTGGGTACAGTCAAAAGTCGGGTAGACCACAATGAGCAGGGTATCGAGCCTGAAATCTATCAAGGGTATCGAGAGAAATTGGTATGGAAGACAACTGAGGACCTCGAATGGATTCGAGACCCACGAAGCTCTGTGTAAAATGCAAACAACAAAATCCCAAGACAAGCCCTCTATATGTGTTCTCCACTACGATTGCTCCAGCTTTGGAGGGGTTATCTCTGCTACCTTTCCGCACATGACCTTGTGTTTATCCCCTGTGTTAGAGGGGGGTCCCAGATTACTTTCACGATACTGGACTTGGACACTCCCTAACTCAGACTCCGATGTTTGATTTTAATGGCCTTGAAGAGTTTCCTCTCCAACCTAATCCAAGGCCCTAATCCTAAACTAGTTGGTTAACCCTACAAACATAAAATTCTAATGAATTTTAGATTTATCATTAATTTTATGGCTTGTCTTATGTCAAAGGGTATGAAAGTGAAACTAGTGACATTTGAAAGACGAAAGTAAAAAAGAAACAGAAATCTAGAAACAAGAACCTTCACTTAACGCAATTTTTAAACAATCAAATATTTTTATTTTTATTTTTTAATATCTTTGAACATCAAACTCAAAGAAGGATTTCACTTGACTACGAGCTACTTATGATCTAAGTAAACTGCCAAGAACTTATGAAAGCAAATACTTTTCCCTGGTTACTAATGCCAAACAACAATTTTCAATCAATCAAAGAAATAAAAGATTTTTTATTTTTATTTGAATGCTCACAAAGAAAAAAGAAAAAATATCAACAAGTCAAAACCAAGAAAAACTTTTGGCCCAAGCATAGCTTGCAAAGAACCTCTTTAAAAATAACACACCAGTAACTTAAAAATGCACTCTCACACTTGTTTAAAAACCCTTCAAAAGAAAATTTTCATGAAAACTTCTAAATGAAAAAGAAAGCTATGGCTTAGATCAAACCTAAGCTATTGACTGCTATGAAAGAGACTAAAAAAACCTAAGAGGTATGACTCTTGTCAAGGGAAAGGATGATTGCCTCACCTTCAACAAAAACTATCCTCTACAAGCACACTGCTGACATTTCCACAGCAAGCGTGTGCACACGAGCTGTGTAGAGTCAGACGACGTGTACACACATGCTGGCCTTATACAAGCCGTGTGTATATCTAAAACTCTGAGACAAATAAAAGACAAAAATCTAAACTAGGCAGAGACCACTGATACTGAGAATCAGGATCTCTTGAAGGCTCATACACTTTCTTTAACAATAAAAATAAAATAATGCAAGGAAAAATTCATAGAACAAACCAATCTGAGGTGAAACCTAAGCTATAGACTACAAACAACAAAGACTAGAAAGAGTTCCAGAAAACCCCTGAGAATGACTAATTCTGACAGGGAAGAGAATGACTGCCTCAAAAATTTTCTGGAATCATACACGCTATTGTTACTTCTTCAGCTAGCGTTTACACATGGGTTGTAAGAATGTAGGGCGTGGGTACACGTGTGCAGACCTTATACAGGCCACGTGTACCTCTGTGGGTCTCAGAAAAAAAAATTATAGTCCAGCAAAGAAACAAAGATGACTGGTATGGAAGACCAGAATCTCTGTTAACTCAGAATTTCTAGAAACTTCAAAAACCGGAAAGAAAACCAATTTTTATTTTTTTTAAATACCCAACAATATTCCCAGGAACCCTAGAGACTTCCCCAGTATGGTCGCCAATTCTGTTGTGGTGGGAAATCCCCCTACAGACTAGCATTTAGGGTTATATCATGCATACAGATGAGACCGAAAGAATCCTACTTTCTACGTCCCAGACCTAATCACCATTTCTTTTAAGCAAATACATGGTTATACAAACATACCTTTTTCAGGCGTTCAATGTCGATCCTTCTTCACGTTTGATCACTTGTTAGCAGCTCTCCTCCCAAGGCTGACCTGCATACAAAACAAGAAACAAACTATACATCCATTTTACCTACAGATTAATGGGTTAGAGATTCAAACATATATTCAATAAACTATGAAGAACTCATATAGTGGGACGGGAAAAACATTTCTTTATTAATTTTAATGAATCAACTTACAATGTCAAGGTTGGCCACCACTCTGCGAACCTGATCCTGGGCTCCTCTTCAACTGTCCTCCAACTTCTTTTCTCTGTATCTCTTCTTGCACAAGGATGGCTAGAGGGTTGGGACAATGGGAATGTGCAATTGGGTAGAGTTTCTTTACTATTATTCTCCTCTTCCAAACAGGACCCCTAACCCTTCTTTTATAGGCTAGAAGAAGCTAGGTATTTGGGTGAACCCTCGGCCATGCATGGTCGGAAGGTTCAGTTAACTCACCCAAAGTTGTGTATTCTGTCGGCAACTTTCCTTTTTTCGTGCTTTTGTAGGTCCACGCGGGCTGTAGTGGGCCAGCTAGCATGGACACTGTAGATCCAAAGAAGGGCTATGAGATGGCTTGATGCCAGGTAAGCATGTATGGTGCAAATTAGGGTTATAACACTAAAATAATGTGGTTTTCTACATAGATACATTCAAACAGAAATGGAGTTTATGGATATTGTTAGAAAAACAGGACCGCAGAGCAATAAAATAAAACAAATGCAGAAACAAAACACAGAAGACACACAATACAAGAGAGACACAGATTTATGTGGTTCACCCAGTGTGGGCTACGTCCACTAGAGAAATTGTTAGGTCCTTCCTTTATTATTATCCAGCAAATGAAGGGATACAACCTATAGCAAAACCCGTTGTAACTTCCACTTCTTTCTCTCACAGTATCCTCTCTCAGAATACAATATTCACCATCAACCATAGCCACAATACATTTCCCTCATAAAAGAGGGTTGCCTTCTAGGGTAAAAAACCCTAACATAATCTCTACCGTTAGATCTGTGACCTTATAATGAACGGTCCAGATTTACAATGAAATTACAATATACTTTTACAAGGCAATTTTTTCTCTGGGGGCCCGCTTGCCCCCAGACCCCCCAGCCAGGGGGATAGGCCCCTCGAACCCCGCAAAGGGGGTACACCCCCTCTGCACTCCCCCGC
>ML781200.1:112745-124850 GCA_009831015.1 Picea engelmannii | reverse complement strand
AGCCCTAACCTCATCATCAAAGTCCACTTTTACAAAACTTAGTTGATTAGTAACCGTATTAAATTCATTTAAATGATCTGCAACAGACCCACCTTCTGACATCTTCATATTAAATAATCTCTTCATTAGAAATACCTTATTCGTCGCCGAGGGTTTTTCATACAATTTGGCCAATGCATCCATCAAACCCTTCGTTGTCTTTTCTTTCGAAATATTGAAAGCCACCGATGCTGCCAGGCTCAGCCGTATCGTTCCTAGAGCCTTTCTATCAAGAATCTCCCATTCTTTGTCCTTCATGGCCGCCGGCTTCTTTGCTACTCTACTCAATGGTAGGAATAGATCCTTCTGATATAAATAGTCTTCCATCTGCATCTTCCATAACTGGTAGTTTTGGCCGTTAAATATCTCGACCCTAAACTTTCCATCTTTCGACATTGCTCCGAATCGAACCAGGAACCCTCTTTTCCTGCGAGTTACCTTACGCTCTGATACCATTTGTTAGAAAAACAGGACCGTGCAGCAATAAAATAAAACAAATGCAGAAACAAAACACAGAAGACACACAATACAAGAGAGACACAGATTTACGTGGTTCACCCAGTGTGGGCTACGTCCACCAGAGAAATTGTCAGGTCCTTCCTTTATTATTATCCAGCAAATGAAGGGATACAACCTACAGCAAAACCCGTTGTAACTTCCTCTTCTTTCTCTCACAGTCTCCTCTCTCAGAATACAATATTCACCATCAACCATAGCCGCAATACATTTCCCTAATAAAAGAGGGTTGCCTTCTAGGGTAAAAAACCCTAACATAATCTCTACCGTTAGATCTGCGACCTTATAATGAACGGTCCAGATTTACAATGAAATTGCAATATACTTTTACAAGGCAATTTTTGCTTCGGGGGCTTCACCCCCGAACCCCCGCTGGGGGCCCGCTTGCCCCCAGTTGGGGGGATAGGCCCCCCGGACCTCGCAGAGGGGGTATCCCCCCTCTGCACTCCCCTGCATGGAAGAGTGTACATACTTCTGGGGTGTAAATACTTCATGGGGTATAAACATGGCTGAAAGCAAGGACCTCTGAATTAGAAAGATAATCAGGCTCCAGAACCAACAGATATCACATCATTGGGTATGAATTATAGATATGTTGTCAAGACTGAGAAAAAATTTAAGCAGAAGAGGCGAGAGTTTGGATCTGAAAACTCCTCATAGCCAAAGTAGGGAAAAGGTGGTCCCAACCCACAAAACAAGGGACATAGAAAATTTGGCCACTCTTAGGAAAACCATTCTAAGCCGCAACACAAGAAGGGCAATAAGAAGTCGAAGAAGGACATGGGAAAGTGGTGTGAATACCATAAAATCCCTTGGTACAACAATGAAGAATGTTTCTCCAAGTAGTCACTGGTGGCCAAGCTCAAAGCTTCCGAGTCAGAGGAAGATTCTGACCCCGAATCAAATCAAGGAGGAGGGAGGCAGATTATCAATGTTGAACCCAGTGCAATTGCACTACCACCAAATTCCAGCCAAGCGAACCAGAATAACCAAAGGAAGGGGAATGCCTCTTTCACTCATAGATATGGGTAAAGGGGGCTCCGCTTCACTTCATTGTCGATAGCGGCAGTCAGAAGAACCTTATCTCAGCAGAGGGTTTCAAGCAGCTAGACCTACCAATGACACCACACCCACAACCCTACACGATCGACTGGCTTCACCAAGGAAGAGATCTCCACATCAGCCAACAATGTTGTCTTACCTACGACATCAAGCCCTTCAAATATGATGTATTGTGTGATATTTCTCCCCTTGAATTTTGTGATGTTCTTTTAGGACAACCATACTAGGGAAGCGACATGTTGTGTATGAGTCTAGACCCCATAGTGTTATTATTACTTTGGGTAGACAATTGTACAGGATACTAGAGGTAGCGTCGCCTATCGTTATTTCTTTAATCTCTTCTAGACAATGTCGTAAGGTCATTTCATAGACCGTGAAGTTTGTATTCTTTGTGATCCATTCTCACAGTAAGTAGAAGGCCATTTCCACATATATGAACTCTACATAGAGCCTCTCTTTGCAGAAGAAGCAAGTGGACAAAATCATGGAAGATTAAATAGACTTCTTCTCCTCACCCACTAGGGTACTGACACACTTCCAAGTCAAGCATCCAATTGATCAAACCCTCGGTGCACCTCTTCCTATTAGAACAGTTTATCATCACTTGTTGATGGAAAATGAAGAAATCAAGTGTTAGATCCAAGAGATGATTCACAAGGGGAACATGAGACCCAGATCCTCCCCTTGCGGAAGCTCGATTGTATTGGTGTAGAAGAAATACATGACTTGATGACTCTGCATTGATTACAAAGCATTAAAAAAAATCATAGTCAGGAACCGATACCTAATTCCCCAAATTGATGAACTTCTTGAGCAACTCAAGGGGGGAAAGTTCTTCAACAAGATTGACCTAAATTATTTTTACCACCAATTTCTCATCAAACCAAATGATGTATGGAAGACAACTTTCAAATCTAAAGAAGGTCTCTTCAAATGGCTAATCATTCCCTTTAGCCTAACAAATGCACCAATAAATTTCATGAGCTTGATGGATGAAGTATTGAAATCCTTCACCAACTCTTTTGTGGTCGTATATTTGTATGCCATCCTCATATTCAACATAACTTGGGAGGAGCACATGCAACATATTCAATAGGTTTTGAGCACTCTGCGACAACATAAGCTATATGCCAATTTCGAAAAATGCTCCTTTGGCATGAACAAGGTCCAATACTTGGGCTACATTATTTATGAACATGGGGTACATGTGGATCCAACTAAGAGATACATCATCCATGACTAACCAATCCTGACCACACTAACTGAGCTTCAAAGCTTCATGGGACTTGCCAACTTCTACCGACTATTCATGTTTGGAATCTCCCACATTACATGGGCCCTCAACCAAGTGACCAAGGGAGGTAGAAAGGAAAATTTTGCATGGGGGAAGGAACAACAATGAGCATTTGATGATCTGAAGAATCACTTGTGCTCATCTCCAGTACTCTCCTTACTCGATTTGTAACAACCATTCAAGATTGAGATTGATGCATCTGACTATGTTGTAGGCGCAGTTCTCACTTAGTATGGTCATCCGACAACATACCATAGTGAGACAATCTCATATATTGTTCGAAAATACCCCACCTATGACAAGGAAATGTATTCCATTGTACAAGTGTGTCGTCAATGAAACATTACATTCTGGGAAAGGAGACAATCATCCACACTGATCACAAGCCTTTATAGTTCATACAGACATAAGGGAAGTTGAAAAATGACCACCATCAGAAGTGATCCACATACCTGCAACAGTTCCATATGAACATCAAGTATAAGACAGGGAGCAAAAATCGTGTCGCTAAATGCCTCAACTGACCTTTCATGGATGCACTCACCATCGTGCTCCATTCCTATGGGAATGAAGCATATGAGTGGACCCAACTTTATTAGTAGGATTCTGACTTCGCCACCACCTATCAACTCTTAGGTACATGTGAAAATGTAATTGATTTTCATATTCAGGATAGTCTGTTATGCCATCTGGGCCACCTTTGTGTTCCTGCAAGTGAGCGTGCAAAGTTTGTTTGTGAGGATCACTACAGTCGGATGGAAAGACGTTTTTGCGTGCAAAAAATTGTGGTCGTTCTACAAAAACATTTTTATTGGCCAAAAATGTGATAGGACGTCAACAAGTATATCATACCTTCCACTGCCTGTTCCATTGACAAGCCAGCCATCAAGAAGCAAGGATTATACATCCCTCTTCCTACTCCCGAGAGGACTTTGGAATCCATCTCGATGGATTACATATCTGGCCTTACGTCCACCAAGAAAGGAAATGATTGTATATTTATGGTGGTTGATCGATTTTAAAATATGGCCATTCTCACAGCCTGCAAGAAGAGCATCACAACGATAGATACTTCCAATCTCTTCTTCGAATGAGTGTGGGTCCATTTTGGGATACCACAGACCATCATCTCTTATCGAGAAAACAGGTTCCTCAACACATTTTGGTCAAGTCTCTGGTCAGTGTTGGACACCAAGCTCATTAAATCTACTACCTTCCACCCTCAAACCAATGGCCAAACAAAGGTCATCAATAGGATTATTGTGCACATCCTATGCATGTATAACTCTAAGCATCTGCATACATGGGATGAGAGTCTTCCCTATGTTCAACACAATTACAACAGGTCTCTCCATAGCTCCACTAACCATAGCCCATTTCAGGTGGGGACAAGATGCCAACCCTTGGATCCCATTGATGTTGTACTACCTCTCACAAACACACAGACATAATATTCCCATGTTCAGTCTGAGGTCGACAAAGCTGCCAGATTCATTGAGCGAATTCAACACATTCACCAACAAGGCCATGAGATTTCACAGAAAGTCAATGCTAGGTAAAAGCACCTCCATGATCAACATCGGGAACCGCAGAAGTTTCAAATGGGAGAAAAGGTCTGGTTGCATTTGTAGAAATAACGCCTTATATGGCCCAATCAGAAGCTCTGTCCACTTCTCTATGGGCCTTGCACTATCACCAAGTCTAGGGGTGACAATGCTTTTGAGATTAACACTCCCCCCTTCCTTGGCTTGCACCCAATGTTCAATGTGGACCTCCTCCAGACATATTTTCCACCATTATTGGACACCTCAAATATTGTAGAATAGTTGACACAAACATAACTCAACCATGACTGCATGGAACATGCATCCATTGATCAGATATTGGACACACAGGTCAAGGGAACTCGCCACCAAAGAATCCAACTTTATCGGGTTGTCAAATCAAGAAAACTCCTGCACCAAGGAAAATGGCTCACCCAGAGCCAAATTGAGCATAAATTTATTCACATGATGGGGGAACTCAACGCAATGGAGACCATTTCTTCCTAAGGGGGGAGGACTAATCTAGATGGATATTGGTGTCCACCCACCTATTCCAACTGACTCCTTTTGACAATTTTTAGTTCAACACATTTCTCTGTAATGATGGCATTTCTTTGCAATTGTGGGTTCTGCACTTCTGGGGATATCATGAGGCCCTACAAAGAATCCAAGTGGATATTGGTGGCCACCCACCTATTCTAGCTAGCTTATTTTGGAATTTTTCATGTCATCACATCTTTGTTGGAAGCTAGGAGGACCAATACACAAGATTGAACACACTGTGTCAGGAAAGAGACAAGATAGTACCAGATTTCACCAATATTTTCCATACCCTGCACACCAAATTGGGTATCAAATACTCTGAATGACATTTGGTGCTAAAATATCGTGACTATCTGCATATATACATTCAAGCAGAAATGGAGTTTCTGGACATCACATTATTGGGTACAACTTATAGATATGTTGTCAAGATCGAGCTAAAATTTAAGAAAAAGAGGTGAGAGTTTGGATCTGCAAACTCCTCATAGCCGAAGTAGGGAAAAGGTGGCCCCAACCCAGAAAAAAGGGATAGAGAAAATATTTCCACTCTTAGGATAGCTAGTCCAAGCCACAACACAAGAAGGGTAAGGGGAAGTCGAAGAAGAACACGAGAAAGTGGTGTGAATACCATGAAATCCCTTGGGACAACACTGAAGAATGTTTCTCCAAGCAGTCAATAGTGGTCGAGATGAAAGATTCTAAGTCAAACGAGGATTCTGACTCTGAATCAAATCTAGGAAGGAAGTTTATTATTGATGCCAAACATAATGCCATTGTCGCTACCACCAAGTCTAGACAAGTGAACCAAAAGAAAAAGAGGGAGGGGAACACCTCTTTCACTCGCATATGTGGGTAAAGGGGGATCTACTTCACTTCATTGTTGATAGAGGTAGTCATAAGAACCTGATGTCAGGAGAGGTCATCAAGTAGTTAGACCTGCTGCTGACACCACACCCACAACCCTACACCATCGGCTGGCATCTCCAAGGAAGAGATCTCTGTGTCAGCCAAGAATGTCATCTGCCCTATGACATCAAGCCCTTCAAAGATGAGGTATTGTGTGATATTGCTCCCCTTGAAGTTTGTGTTGTTCTTTTAGGACAATCATATTTGTGGAAGCCACATGATGTGTATGAGTCTATACCCTACAATGTTATTATTACTTTGGGTAGAAAATTGTACAGGATACCATAGGTAGCACCGCCTACCACTATTTCTTTAATCTCTGCTAAGCAATGCAGTAAGGTAATTTAACAGAACGGTAAGTTTGTCTTCTTTGTGATCCATTCTCATGGTAAGAAGAAGGTCACCGCCACATCCATGACCTCTACACAGAGCCTCTCTTTGCAACAAAAGCAAGTGGACAAAATCATGGAAGAGTACAGAGACATATTCTCCTCACCCACCAGGGTATTGACACACCGCCAAGTCAAGCGTCCAATTGAGCTAACCCCCAATGTACCTCTCCTTAATGGACCAGTTTATCATCACTCATTGATGGTAAATGATGAAATCAAGCATCATATCCAATAACTACTTCAAAAGAGGAACATTAGACCCAACTCCTCCCCTTGCAGAATCCCAATTGTGTTGGTGCATAAGAAAGACAGGACCTGGAGGCTCTACATTGATTACCGAGCATTCAAAAAAATCACAGTCAAGAATCAGTACCCAATTGCCCGTATTGATGACCTTCTTGACCAGCTCAAAGGGGGAAATGTTTTCAACAAGATTGACCTAAAGTTTGGCTACCACCAGGTTCCCATCGAACCGAATGATGTATGGAAGACAAATTTCAAATCTAAAGAAAGTCTCCTCGAATGGATGGTCATGCCCTTTGGCCCAAAAGATGCACTGACAACTTTCACGAGGTTGATTCATGATGTATTGAGACCCTTTACCAAATATTTTGTGGTGGTATATCTAGATGACATCCTCATCTTCAAAAAAAATTGGGAGGGGCACATGTAGCATATTCAACAGGGTTTTACCACTCTGCGGTAGCACAAGCTACATGCCAACTTGGAAAAATGCTCTTGTAGCATGAAAGTAGTCCAATACTTGGGCTACATTGTTGATGAACATGGGGTACATGTAGATCCAGCTAAGATCCAAGTCATCCATGACTGGATACCCCTGACCACACTCATCAAGCTTCAGAGCTTCTTGGGACTTGCCAACTTCTACTGACGGTTCATGTTCAGATTCTCCCATATTACATAACTTCTACCGACAGTTTGTGTTGGGATTATCCCATATTACATGGGCCCTCATCCAAGTGACCAAGGGAGGTTTCAAGGAAAATTTCATGTGGGGGAAGGCACAACAATGATAATTTTATGATCTAAAGCATCACTTGTGATCAACTCTAGTACTCTCCTTACCCGATCTACAACAATCGTTTGAGATTGAGACTGATGCATTCGACTATGTTGTAGGCACAATTCTCACTCAACATGGTCATCCAATAGAATACCATAGTGATACACTCTCAGATACTATCTGAAAATACCCCAACTATGAGAAGGAAATGTATTCCATTGTACAAGCCTGTCATCAATGGAAACATTACATTCTGGGAAAGGAGATAATCATCCACACTGATCACAAGCCCTTGTAGTTCATACAAACACAAGGGAAGTTGTTGAACGATCTCCATCAGAGGTGGTCCACATACCTACAATAGTTCCATCTCAACATCAAGTATAAGACATGGAACACAAATCATGTCACTGACTTCCTGAGCCGACCTCCCGTGGCTTCACTCCTCACCATGCTCCATTCCAGTGGGCATGAGGCATTTGAGTGGCCCCAATGTTATCAACAAGATACTATTTTCACTGCCACCTATAAGCTCTTGGGTATAGGTGCAAATGTCACTGATTTTCACATTCAGGACAGACTCTTATGCCATATAGGCCACCTCTATGTTCCTGCAAGTGAGCGTGAAAATCTGATTTGGGAGGCTCACTACAGTCTAATGGTAGAAAATTTTGGCATGGAGAAAATTGTGGTTGTTCTATAGAAACATTTGTAATGGCCAAAAGTTTGAAAGGACATCAACAAGTATGTCAGATCTTGCATTGCATGTGCCATTTCCAAGCCAACCATCAAGAGAAAAGGATTATACACCCCTCTTCCTACTCCCAAGAGGCCTTGGGAATCCATCTCTATGGCTTACATGTTTGGCCTTCCATCCACCAAGCAAGGAAATGATTGTGTATTTGTGGTGGTTGATCAGTTTCCAAAGATGGTCATTCTCACAGCCTGCAAGAAGAGCATCATAGTGACAGATACTACCAAGCTCTTCTTTGAACGAATGTGGATCCATTTTGGGATACCATAGACCATCATCTTCGATCAAGATAGTAGGTTCCTCATCACATTTTGTTTGAGTCTCTAGTCACTGTTAGACACGAATATCACTAAATCCACTACCTTACACCCTCAAACCGATGGCCAGACACAGGTCATCAATCAGATGATTGTGCACATCCTTCGCATGTATAAATATAAGCTTCTGCGTACATTGGCTGAGAGTCTTCCCTTTGTTCAACACAACTACAACATGGCTCTCCATAGCTCCACCGACCATAGCCAATTTCAGGTGAGGCTAGGATTCCAACCCTTGGGTCCCATTGATATTACACTACCTCTTGCAACTACACAGACATAATATTCCTATGTTCATTCTGAGGCTGACAAAGCCACCAGATTCATTGAGCGGATTCAACACATCTGACAACAAGACCATGAGATTTTTCAGAAAACTAATGATAAGTACAAGAAGCGCCATGATCAACACTAGGTACCGCACAAGTTTCAGGTGGGAGACAAGTTCTGGTTACATTTGTAGAAATAGCACCTTACAGGGCCCCATCGGAAGCTCCGTCCACTTTTCTATGGTCCTTACACTATTATGAAGGTTGTGGGTGACAATGTGTTTGACTCAACACTCCCCCCTTCCTTAGCTTGCACCCAATGTTGAATGTGGACCTCCTCCGCCCTTATTTTTCACCATTATTGGACACCTTAGAGATCGCATAAAAATTGACAACAACAAAGCTCAACCCTGACTGCATGGAACAAACATTCATTGTTCAGATAGTGGACACACAGGTCAAGGGCACTTGTCAGCAGAGGATCCAACTTTATTGGGTTGTCAATGCAAGGCAACTCCTGCACCAAGGAAAATGGATCACCCAGGGTCAAATTCAGCAAAAATTTCGTCACTTGATGGGGGCACTCAACGCAGTGGATACCATTTCTTCCTAAGGGGGGAGGACTGATCCAGGTTTATATTGGTGGCCACCCACCTATTCCAACTTTCTCCTTTTGAAATTTTTTAGTTTAACATGCTTCTCTGTAATGATGACATTTCTTTGTAGTTGTGGGTTGTGCACTTCCGAGGCTATCTTGAAGCCCTACACAACATCCAGGTGGATATTTGCATCCACCCACCTTTTCCAACTGGCGTATTTTGGAAGTTTTCATGTCAACAAATCTTTTTGTACTTCCAGGGTCGTTTTGGGGTGCTAAACAATGTGTTTTTGGCTTGCCACAGTTGAATTTGAGACGAAGTCAAATTTTGATGGCATAATGTGTAGATCTCAAAAATACCCTTCCAACAATCTATCACACGCCTAAAATGGAGGTCGCATGTAAAATTTATGACCCTGGGAAGTTGAGGTACCAACTTACCCATTGGGGCTCACATAACTTTTGGCTTTTCATCTCCTCGGGTTAGATTTTTGGATGTCTAGGGTTTTGGCATTCATGAGTAATGTTAAAAAGGCCTCTAGAGTCTCCTTGTAAGATTATGCTCAGACATATGCACGTAGAAGCCACATCTCTTCTCAAAGATAACTACCACCATTCGAGCAAGTTTTTTTCAGTTTTACATTTTCAACCTATTTTATTTATTCAATATAAGTTATTTTTCACTAGATATTTGTTGTTTGTTTGTTGTATCTCTGTGTTATTATATTCATTCCGTTATTTATTTCATTCTGCTCATAAATCTAAATTAGTGGTATTAGAGTCGTGTTCTCTTCATTTATTTTTACTCGTGGATGTCCTCGACAAGATCTGGGTAAAAGAAGTTGGGACTCAAATGAGTCGATCCTTTGAAAGACATATGGTGCTAAAATATTGTGGTTTTCTGCATAGATACATTCAAACAGAAATGGATTTTATGGATATGATCACATCATTGGGTATGAATTATAGATCTTTTGTCAAGATTGAGAAAACATTTAAGAAGAATAGGCGAGAGTTTGGATATGCAAACTCCTCATAGCTGAAGCAGTGAAAAGGTGGTCCCAACCCACAAAACAAGGAACATAGCAAATGTGGCCATTGTTAGGAAAACCATTCCAAGCCACAACACAAGAAGGGAAATGAGAATTCGAAGAAGGACACGAGAAAGTGGTGTGAATAACATAAAATCCCTTGGCACAACAATGAAGAAAGATGCTCCAAGTAGTCACTGGTGGGCAAGCTGAAAGCTTCCGAGTCAGAGGAAGATTCTGACCCCGAATCAAATCAAGGAGGAGGGAAGCAGATTATCAATGTTGAACCTAGTGCCATTGCACTACCATCAAATTCCAACCAAGCAAACCAGAATAACCAGAGGAAGGGGAATGCCTCTTTCACTCACAGATGTGGGTAAAGGGGGCTCCGCTTCACTTCATTGTCGATAGCGGCAATCAGAAGAACCTTATCTTAGCAGAGGGTTTCAAGCGGTTGGACCTATCAATGACACTACACCCACAACCCTACATGATCGACTAGCTTCACAAAGGAAGAGATTTCCACATCATCCAACAATGTCTTCTTCCCTATGACATCAAGCCCTTCAAAGATGATGTATTGTGTGATATTTCTCCCCTTGAATTTTGTGATGTTCTTTTAGGACAACCATATTTGGGAAGAGAAATGTTGTGTATGAGTCTAGACCCTGCAGTGTTATTATTACTTTGGGTAGACAATTGTACAGGATACTAGAGGTAGTGTCGCCTACTGTTATTTCTTTAATCTCTTCTAAGGAACTTCGTAAGGTCATTTCATAGACCATGAAGTTTGTATTCTTTGTGATCCATGCTCACAGTAAGTAGAAGGTCATTTCCACATCTATGAACTCTACATAGAGCCTCTCTTTACAGCAGAAGCAAGTGGAAAAAATCATGGAATGTTACATAGAAATCTTCTCCTCACCCACTGGGGTACTGATGCACTTCCAAGTCAAGCATCCATTTGATCGAACCCTTGATGCACCTTTGCCTATTAGAATAGTTTATCATCACTTGCTGATGGAAGATGAAGAAATCAAGCATTAGATCCAAGAGATGCTTCACAAGGGGAAAATGAGACCCAACTCCTCCCCTTGCGGAAGCTCGATTGTACTTGTGCAGAAGAAATACATGACTTGACGAATCTTCATTGATTACAGATCATTAAAAAAAATCATAGTTAGGAATCGATACCCAATTCCCCAAATTGATGACCTTCTTGAGAAAATGAAGGGGGGAAAGTTCTTCAACAAGATTGACCTAAAGTATGTCTACCCACAGTTTATCATCAAACCAAACGATGTATGGAAGACAACTTTCAAATCTAAAGAAGGTCTCTTCAAATGGCTAGGCATACCCTTTGGACTAACAAATGCACCAATAAATTCCATGAGATTTATTGATGAAGTATTGAAACCCTTCACCAATTCTTTTGTGGTGGTATATCTGGATGCCATCCTCATATTCAACATAACTTGGGAGTAGCACATGCAACATATTCAGTAGGTTTTGTGCACTCTGCGACAACATAAGCTATATGCCAACTTGAAAAAAGGATCCTTTGGCATGAACAAGGTCCAATACTTGGGATACATTGTTGATGAACATGGGGTACATGTGGATCCAACTAAGATCCAATTCATCCATGATTGAACAACCCCGACCACACTAATAGAGATTCGAAGCTTCTTGGGTCTTGCCAACTTCTACCGACGATTCATGTTTGGAATCTCCCACATTACATGGGCCCTCAACCAAGTGACCAAGGGAGGTGGAAAGGAAAATTTTGCATGGGGGAAGGCACAACAATGAGCAT
>ML781200.1:29880-112645 GCA_009831015.1 Picea engelmannii | reverse complement strand
AGAGATTCGAAGCTTCTTGGGTCTTGCCAACTTCTACCGACGATTCATGTTTGGAATCTCCCACATTACATGGGCCCTCAACCAAGTGACCAAGGGAGGTGGAAAGGAAAATTTTGCATGGGGGAAGGCACAACAATGAGCATTAGATGATCTAAAGAATTGCTTGTGCTCAGCTCCAGTACTCTCCTTACATGTTCTGCAAAAACCGTTCAAGATTGAGACTAATGCATCTGACTATGTTTTAGGCGCAATTCTCACTTAGCATGGTCACCCGACAACATACCATAGTGAGACGATCTCATATATTTTCCGAAAATACCCCACCTATGACAAGGAAATGTATTCCATTGTACAAGTGTGTCGTCAACGAAACATTACATTCTAGGAAAGGAGATAATCATCCACATTGATCACAAGCCTCTACAATTCATACAGACACAAGGGAAGTTGCAAAATGACCACCATCAGAAGTGGTCCACATACCTGCAAAAGTTCCACATCAACATCAAGTATAAGACAGGGAGAAAAAATTGTGTCGTTGAATGCCTCAACTGACCTCTCGTGGATGCACTCACCATCATGATCCATTCCTATGGGAATGAGGCATCTGAGTGGACCCAACTTTATCAGCAAGATCATGACTTCACCACCACCTATGAACTCTTAGGTACAGGTGAAAATGTAACTAATTTTCACATTCAGGACAGACTGTTATGCCATCTGGGCCACCTCTGTGTTCCTGCAAGCGAGCGTGCAAATTTTATTTGGGAGGATCACTACAGTCGAATGGCAAGACATTTTTGCGTGGAGAAAATTGTGGTCATTCTACAAAAACATTTTTATTGGCCAAAAATTCGATAGGACGTCAGCAAGTATATCATATCTTCCACTGTCTGTGCCATTGCCAATCCAGCCATCAAGAAGAAAGGATTATACACCCCTCTTCCTACTCCTGAGAGGACTTTGGAATCCATCTCTATGGATTACATGTCTGGCCTTCCATCCACCAAGCAAGGAAATGATTGTGTATTTATGGTGGTTGATCGATTTTCAAAGATGGCCATTCTCATAGCCTGCAAGAAGAGCATCACAATGACAGATACTTCCAATCTCTTCTTCGAATGAGTGTGGGTCCATTTTGGGATACCACAAACCATCATCTCCGATCGAGACAACATGTTCCTCAACACATTTTGGTTGAGTCTATGGTCATTGTTGGACACCAAGCTCACTAAATCCACTGCCTTCCACCCTCAAACCAATGGCCAAACAAAGGTCATCAATAGGATTATGGTGCACATCTTATGCATGTATAACTCTAAGCATCTTCGTACATGGGATGAGAGTCTTCCCTATGTTCAACACAATTACAACAAGGCTCTCCATAGCTCCACTGACCATATCCTATTTCAGGTGGGGCCAGGATGCCAACCATTGGATCCCATTGATGTTGTACTACCTCTCGCAACAACACAGACATAATATTCCCATGTTCAGTCTAAGGATGACAAAGCCACCAGATTCATTGAGTGGATTCAACACATTCTCCAACAGGGCCATGAGATTTCGCACAAAGCCAATGCTAAGTACAAGCACTACCATGATCAACACCGAGTACCGCAGAAATTTCAGATGGGAGAAAATGTCTAGTTACATTTGCAGAAATAACGCCTTACAGGGCCCCATCATAAGCTCTGTCCACTTCGCTATGGGCCTTACACTATCACCAAGGCTATGGGTGACAATGCTTTTGAGATTAACACTCCCCCCTTCCTTGGCTTGCACCGAATGTTCAATGTGGACCTCCTCTAGACATATTTTCCACCATTATTGGACACCTCAAAGATCGCAGAATAGTTGACACAAACATAACTCAACCCTAACTACATGGAACATGCATCCACTGATTAGATATTGGACACACAGGTCAAGGGAACTCACCACCATAGAATCCAATTTTATCGGGTTGTCAAGTCAAGAAAACTCCTGCACGAAGGCAAATGGCTCACCCAGAGCCAAATTTAGCATAAATTTATTCACCCGATGGGGGAACTCAACGCAATGGAGACCATTTCTTCCTAAGGGGGCATAACTGATCCAAGTGGATATCGGTGGCCACCCACCTATGCCAATTGACTCCTTTTGACAATTTTTAGTTCAACACATTTCTATGTAATGATGGCATTTCTTTGCAATTGTGGGTTTTGCACTTCTGGGGCTATCATGAGGCACTACACAACATCCAAGTGGATATTGGTGGCCACCCACCTATTCCAGCTAGCTTATTTTGGAATTTTTCATGTTATCGCATCTTTGTGTACTTCCAGTGTCATTTTGGGGCGCTAAACAATGTTTGTTTTTGGCTTTCCACAATCAAACTATAGATAGAGTCAGAGTTTGATGGCATAATGTGTATTTCTCAAAAATACCTTTCAATTAGGCTATCACATTCCTACAACGGAGGTCGTATGCAAAATTTATGACCCCAGGAAGTTGAGGTACCAACTTACCCATCGGGGCGCACATAACTTTTGGTGTTTCATCTCCTAAAGTTATGTTTTTGGATGTCTAGGTTTTTGGAATTCACGAATAATGTTAAAAGGGCCTCTGGAGCCTCATTGTAATGGTTATGCTCATATAGATGCGCATAGAAGCCACATCTCTTCTCAGAGATATCTACAACCATTCGAGCAAGTTGTTTTCAGTTATGCAGTTTTACAGTTTCAACCTATTTTATTTATTCAATAGAATTTATTGTTCATTGGATATCTATTGTTGTTTTCCGTATTATATTCAGCCTGTTATTTATTTCTTTCCACTAATAAATCCATATCATTGGTATCAAAGTGTTTTTCTCTTCATTTATTTTTCTGTGTGCATTTTCTCAACAATATCTAGGTACAAGAAGTTGAGACTCGAACTAGTCGATCCTTTGCAAGATCAGTCGCGTCGAGCCCGAAAAAAACTCATGGCGGATGAGAAGAAAGATGATGGAGCAGTAGATCCTTTTAAACTATTTCTCGAGGAAGTCCTTGAGCGAAAAAGGAATGAAATGATGTACAACTTTGCATAGATCGTTCGACGACCTCCCACAGGATATGCATCTTCATCAAGTGGCCATGCAACCCCCTTCAAGGTAGAAGTAAATGTTTATATTCCATTATTTGAAGGACTGATATATGCGGATGTTGTAGATATATGGTTGAATATGCTTAAATCGTATTGTTTGGTAAACATTTTTGTATATAGGGAAAATATTACTTTTTCACTCCTCAAGGTCGACCCCTATGTTAAGGACTAGTGGGATACTTACTCTGACCAAAGGGCCATAGAATAATCTGCAATATTTGTGGTCACCCCCACATGGGGTTCCTTCATGGATTCCATTAAATAATAGTACTACCATGTTGGAAGCTAGGAGGACCAATACACAAGATGGACCACCTTGTGTCAGGAAAGGGACCAAATAGTACCAGATTTCACCAATATTTTCCATAAACTGCACACCAAATTGGGTATCAAATACTTTGAACGACATTTTGTGCTAAAATACCACGACTATCTACATATATGCATTCAAGCATAAATGGAGTTTCTAGACATCACATCATTGGGTAAAACTTATAGATATGTTGTCAAGATCAAGCAGAAATTTAAGAAAAAGAGGAGAGTTTGGATTTGCAAACTCCTCGTAGCCAAAGTAGGGAAAAGGTGGCCCCAACCCAGAAAACAAGGGATAGAGAAAATATGTCCACTCTCGGGACAACCAGTCAAAGCCGCAACACAACAAGGGTAATGGGAAGTTGAATAAGGACATGAGAAAGTGGAGTGAATACCATAAAATCCCTTAGGACAACAATTAAGAATATTTCTCCAAGCAGTCAATAGTGGTTGAGCTGAAATATTCTAAGTCAGAGGAAGATTTTGACTCCGAATCAAATCTAGAAAGAGGGAAGTGGATTATTGATGCCAAACATAATGCCACTATTTCTACCACCAAGTTCAGCAAAGTGAACCAAAAGAACAAGAGGGAGGGGAACACCTCTTTCACTCACATATGTGGGTAAAGGGGGCTACGCTTCACTTCATTTTTTATAGAGGCAGTCAGAAGAACTTGATGTCAGGAGAGTTCATCAAGTGGTTAGACTTGCCGATGACACCACACCCACAACCCTACACCATCGGCTGGCACTGCCAAGGAAGAGATCTCTGTGTCAGCCAATAATGTCATATTCCCTACGACATCAAGCCCTTCAAAGATGAGTTATTGTGTGATATTTCTCCCCTTGAAATTTGTGGTGTTATTTTAGGACAATCATATTTGTGGAAGCCACATGATGTGTATGAGTCTATACCCCGCAGTGTTATTATTACTTTGGGTAGAAAATTGTACAGGATACCATAGGTAGCACCGTCCACCGCTATTTCTTTAATCTCTGCTAAGCAATGTAGTAAGGTCATTTCACAGACTGGTAAGTTCATCTTCTTTTTTATCCGTGCTCACAGTAAGAAAAAGGTCACTGCCACATCCGTGACCTCTACACAGAGCCTCTCTTTGCAACAAAAGAAACTGGATGGAATCGTGGAAGAGTACAGAGACATATTCTCCTCACCCACCAGGGTACTGACGCACTACCAAGTCAAGCATCCAATTGATCTAACCCCCGATGTACCTCTCCTTAATGGACCAGTTTATCATCGCTCATTGATGGAAAATGACAAAATCAAGCGTCATATCCAAGAACTACTTCAAAAGGGGAACATTAGACCTAACTCCTCCCCTTGCAGAATCCCAATTGTACTGGTGTAGAATAAATACGGGACCTGGAGGCTCTGCATTGATTACAGAGCATTCAAAAAAATCATAATCAGGAATCGGTACCCAATTCGCCGTATTGATTACCTTCTTGACCAACTCAAGGGGGGCAATTTTTTCAACAATATTGACCTAAAGTTTGGCTACCACTAGGTTCCCATCGAACCGACTGATGTATGGAAGACAAATTTCAAATCTAAAGAAGGTCTCTTCGAATGGATGGTCATGCCCTTTGGCCCAAAAAATGCGCCGACAACTTTCATGGGGTTGATGGATGATGTATTGAGACCCTTCACCAAATATTTTGTGGTGTTATATCTGGATGACAACCTCATCTTCAAAAAAACTTGGGAGGAGAAAATGTAGCATATTCAATAGGTTTTTACCACTCTACGACAACACAAGCTATATGCCAACTTGGAAAAATGCTCCTTTAGCATGAAAATGGTCCAATACTTGGGATAAATTGTTGATGAACATGGGGTACATGTGGATCCAGCTAAGATCCAGGTCATCCGTGACTGGCTACCCCTGACCACACTAACCGAGCTTCAGAGATTCTTGGGACTTGCCAAATTCTACCGACGGTTCGTGTTCAGATTCTCCCATATTACATAACTTCTACTGATAGTTTGTGTTGGGATTATCCCATGTTACATGGGACCTCATCCAAGTGACCAAGGGAGGTGGCAAGGAAAATTTTGTGTGGCGGAAGGCACAACAATGAGAATTTTATGATCTAAAGCATCGCTTGTGCTCAACTCTAGTACTCTCCTTACTCAATCTACAACAACCGTTTGAGATTGAGACTGATGCATCCGACTATGTCGTAGGCACAATTCTCACTCAACATGGTCATACGATAGCATACCATAGTGAGACACTCTTAGATACTATCCGAAAATACCCCAGTTATGACAAGGAAATGTATTCCATTGTACAAGCTTGTCATCAATGGAAACATTACAATCTGGGAAAGGAGACAATCATCCACACTGATCACAAGCCTTTGTAGTTCATACAGACATAAGGGAAGTTGTAGAATGATCTCCATCAGAGGTGGTCCACATACCTACAACAATTCCATATCAACATCAAGTATAAGACATGGAGCACAAATCGTGTCACTGACTTCTTGAGCCGACCTCCCATGGTTTCACTCATCACCATGCTCCATTCTAGTGGGCATGAGGCATTTGAGTGGCCCCAACTTTATCAACAATATCCTGACTTCACCGCCACTTATCAGCTCTTGGGTACAGGTGCGAATGTCACTGATTTTCACATTCAGGACTTACTCTTATGCCATATAGGCCACCTATGTGTTCCTGCAAGCGACCGTTTAAATCAGATTTGGGAGGTTCACTACAATCTAATGGTAGAATATTTTGGCGTGGATAAAACTGTGGCCATTCTATAGAAACATTTTTATTGGCCAAAACTTCGACAGGACGTCAACAAGTATGTCAGATCTTGCATTGCATGTGCCATTGCCAAGCCAACCATCAAGAGGAAAGGATTATACACCCCTCTTCCTACTCCCGAGAGGCCTTGGGAATCCATCTCTATGGATTACATGTTTGGCCTTCCATCCACCAAGAAAGGAAATGATTGTGTATTTATGGTGGTTGATCAGTTTCCAAAGATGGTCATTCTCACAGCCTGCAAGAAGAGAATCATATTGACAGATACTACCAAGCTCTTCTTTGAACGAATATGGATCCATTTTGGGATACCATAGACCATCATATCTGATCTGGACAGTAGGTTCCTCATCACATTTTGGTCAAGTATCTAGTCACTGTTAGACACCAATATCATTAAATCCACTACCTTCCACCCTCAAACCGATGTCTAGACATAGGTCGTCAATAATATGATTGTGCACATCCTGCACATGTATAAATGTAAGATTTTTCATACATGGGCTTAGATTCTTCCCTATGTTCAACACAACTACAACATGTCTCTCCATAGCTCCACCGACCATAGCCAATTTCATGTGGGGTTGGGATTCCAACCGTTGGGTCCCATTGATATTGCACTACCTATTGCAACTATATAGACATAATATTCCTATGTTCCATCTGAGGCTGACAAAGCCACCGGATTCATTGAGCGGATTCAACACATCCGCCAACAGGTCCATGAGATTTTTTAGAAAACTAATGATAAGTACAAGAAGCGCCATGATCAACATCGGGTACCGCACAAGTTTCAGGTGGGAGACAAGGTCTAGTTACATTTATAGAAATAACGCCTTAGAGGGCCCCATTAGAAGCTCTGTCCACTTTTCTATGGGCCTTACACTATCACCAAGGTTGTGGGTGACAATGTGTTTGATCTCAACACTCCCCTCTTCCTTAGCTTGCACCCAATGTTGAATGTGGACCTCCTCCAACCTTATTTTCCACCATTATTGGACACCTTAGAGATCGTAGAACAATTGACACCAACAAAGCTCAACCCTGACGGCATGGAACAGACATTCATTGGTTAGATAGTGGACACACAGGTCAAGGGAACTCGTCAGCAGAGGATCCAACTTTATTGGGTTGTCAAGGCAAGTCAACTCTTGCACCAAGGAAAATGGCTCACCTCGGGCCAAATTCAAGAGAAATTTCATCACCTGATGGGGGCACTCAATGCAATGGATACCATTTCTTTCTAAGGGGGGAGGAATGATCCATGTGGATATTGGCGGCCACCCACCTATTCCAACTTTCTCCTTTTGAAAAAATTTAGTTCAACACGTTTCTTTGTAATCATGAAATTTCTTTGTAATTATGGGTTCTACACTTTCGAAGCTATCTTGAATCCCTACACAACATCCAGGTGGATATTTGTGGCTGCCCACCTATTCCAACTGGCTTATTTTGGAAGTTTTCATGTTAGCACATCTTTCTGTACTTTCAAGGTCGTTTTGGGGCGTTAAACAATGTTTTTTTGGCTTGCCACAATTAAATTTTAGATGAAGTCAAATTTTGATGGCATAATGTGTAGATCTCAAAAATACCCTTCCAGCAATCTATCACACGCCTAAAACGGAGGTCGGATTTAAAATTTACGACCTCTTGAAGTTGAGGTACCAACTTACCCATTGGGGCCCACATAACTTTTGGCTTTTCATCTCCTCGGGTTAGATTTTTGGATGTCTACGGTTTTGGCATTCATGAGTAATGTTAAAAAGGCCTCTAGAGCCTCATTGTAATGATTATGCTTAGACGGATGCACGTAGAAGCCACATCTCTTCTCAGAGATATCTACCACCATTCGAGCAAGTTTTTTTCAGTTTTACAGTTTCAACCTATTTTATTTATTCAATAGAAGTTATTGTTCACTAGATATTTGTTGTTGTTTTCTGTATCTATGTGTTATTGTATTCATTATGTTATTTATTTCCTTCCGCTCATAAATCTGAATCAGTGGTATTAGAGTGGTGTTCTCTTCATTTATTTTTATTTGTGGATGTCCTCGAAAAGATCTGGGTACAAGAAGTTGGGACTCAAACCAGTCGAGCCTTTGAAAGATCGGTCACGTCGAGATCCTTTTAAATTGTTGCTCGAGAAAGTGTTTGGGCGACAAAGGAAAAAAATGATGGACAACTTTGCACATATCCCTTGATGCTTCCCACAGGAGACACATCTTCATCAGGCGACCATGCAACCTTCTTCAAGATACACATAAATTTTGATATACTATTATTTGAAGGACTAATAGCTATGGATGTCGTAGATAAATGGATGAATTTGGTCGAAGGGTTTTTTCGGTCTACAATTTTTTAGATAGGGAAAATATTACTTTTGCACTCTTCAAGGTCATCCACCATGTTAAGGAATGGTGGGATACTTACTCTAAGCAAAGGGCCATAGTGGAATATGCAATATTTGCAGTCTCCCCCACATGGGATTCCTTCAGGGATGTCATTAAAGAAAAATACTACCCTGTTGGAAGCTACGAGGACCACTACACAAGATGGACCACCCTGCATCAGGAAAGGGACTAGACAGTACTAGATTTCACCAATATTTTCCATACCCTGTGCACCAAATTGGGTATCAAAGACTTTGAACGACATCTGGTGCTAAAATACCATGGCTTTCTGCATAGATACATTCAAACATAAATGGAGATTCTGGACATTGCATCACTGGGTACGGATTATAGATATGATGTCAAGATTGACCAGAAATTGAAGTAGAATAGGAAAGAGTTTGGTTCTGCAAACTCCTCACAATCAAAGCAGGGAAAAGATGGCCCAAGCCCACAAAACAAGGTATAGAGAAAATATGGCCACTCTCAGGAAAACCAGTCCAAGATGAAACACAAGAAGGGTAATGAGAAGATGAAGGACACGGGAAAGTGGTGTGAATAACATAAAATCCCTTGGCACAACACTGAATATTGTCACTCCAAGGAGTCACTGGTGGCCGAGCCGAAAGCTTTCAAGTCAGAGGCAGATTCTGACTTTGGATCAAATCCAGAAGGAGGGAAGTGGATTTTCGATGTCGAAACCTTTGCCACTGTCACTGCCACCAAAGTCCAGCCAAGCAAACTAGAGGAAGGCCCCTTTCTCTCATAGATGTGGGTAAAGGAGGCTCCGCTTAACTTCATTGTCAATAGAGGCAGTCATAAGAAATTGATCTCAGCAGAGTTCTTCAAGTGACTGGACCTACCGATGACATCGTACTTGCATCCCTACACCATTGGTTGTCTTTTCCAAGGAAGAGATATCCACATCAGTCAATAGTGTTGTCTTCCCTACGACATCAAGCCCTGCAAAGATGAGGTATTATTTGATATTGCTCCCCTTAAAGTTTGTGATGTTATTTTAGGAAAACCATAATTGTGGGAGTGACATGTTGTGTATGAGTCTAGATATCATAGTGTTATTATTACTTTGGGTATACAAATGTACATGATACCAGAGGTAGCGCCGCCTACTGCTATTTCTTTAATCTCTGATACGCAATGTAGTAAGGTCATTCCAGAGACCGGGAAGTTCATCTTCTTTGTGATATGTGCTCACAGTAAGAAGAAGTTTGCCACCACATCTGTGACCTCTACAAAGATCCCCTATTTGTAGTAAAAGAAAGTGGACATAATCATGGAAGAGTACAGAGACATATTCTCCTCACCCACCGGGGTACCGATGCACTGCCAAGTCAAGCATACAATTGATCTAACCCCTGATGCACCTTTGCCTAATGGACCAGTTTATAGTCTCTCGTTGATGGAAAATGATGAAATTAAGTGTCATATCCAAGAGATTATTTAAAAGGGGCACATCAGACCCAACTCCTCCCCTTACAAAATCCCGATTATACTGGTGCAGAATAAAGATGAGACCTGGCAGCTCTACATTGATTACAAACAATTAAACAAAATCACAATTAGGAACCGATACCCAATTTCCTGAATTGATGGAATTATTTACCAACTGAAGGGGGACAAGTTCTTCAACAATATTGACCTAAATTCTGGCTACCACTAGGTTCCCATTGAACCGATTGATGTATGGAAGAAAACATTCAAATCTAAATGATCCGGATTATTTTCGGCACAAAATGAAAGTGGAGATATAATAAAGAAATGCAGAGAGATATCACAGATATTCAATAATATAACATAAATGTATCATAGATGAAACCATAAACATATATATACAGTAATACATTATTTCTATTAATGAAAGAAATGTACAGAGACAGTAAAAATACAGAGTGACAGACTCGCTAGAATGGTGGTAGCTTATCTCTAAGAAGAGATGTGACGACTACTTGCATTCCCAAGAAGATGATTACAATGAGGCTCTAAAGGCCCTTTTACAATAAACATGAATGAAAAAAACCCTAGACATCCAAAAACCTAACCCTAGGAGATGAAGCGCCAAAAGTCATGTGGGTCCCGTTTGGGTAAGTTAGTACATTAACTTCCCAAGGTCATAACTTTTGCATACGATCTCCGTTTTAGGCGTATGATAGCCCGTTGGAAAGGTATTGTCAATGAGATTAATTTTGGGGCCTAAATAATTCCATTGGATATCATTGAGTTGGGTAAATCCCAAAAAACCTTCATTTAGGCCCTCAAAATGGCCCCGAAAGTTAAAAAATGCTAAAAATAATAAATTGCCAAAAATGACAAAAAATTGTTTTGAGCCACTCGGAAAAGGTGGGTGGCCACCAATATCCACCTGGATCACTAAAGAAGGTCTCCTCGAATCACTGGTCATTCCCTTTAGCCTAACAAATGCACCAAAAACTTTCATGATCTTGATGGGTGATGTATTGAGACCCTTCACCAACTCTTTTGTGGTGGTATATCTAGATGACACCCTCATCTTCAACAGAAATTGGGAGGAGCACATGCAACATATTCAATAGGTTTTGAGCACTCTGTGGCAGCACAAGCTATATGCCAACTTGTAAAAATGATCCTTTGGCATGAACATGGTCCAATACTTGGGCTACATTGTTTATGAACATGGGGTACATGTGGATCCATCTAAGATCTAAGTCATTTGTGACTGGCCAACCCCGACAAGACTAAACAAACTTCAGATCTTCTTAAGACATGCCAACTTCTACCGACGGTTCATGTTGGGATTCTCCCATATTACATGGGTCCTCAGCCAAGTGACCAAGGGCAGTGGAAATGATAGGTTCACGTGGGGGAAGGCACAACAATGATCATTTGATGATTTGAAGCATCGCTTGTTCTCAACTCTAGTACTCTCCTTACCTAATCTGCAACAACCATTCAAAGTTGAGACTGATGCATCCAACTATGTTGTAGGTTCAGTTATCACTCAACATGATCATCCGATAGAATACCATAGTGAGACACTCTCAGTTATTGTCCATAAGTACCCAACCTATGAAAAGGAAATGTATTCCATTGTACAAGCCTATCGTCAATAGAAACATTACATTATGGGAAAGGAAACAATCATCCACAAAGATCACAAGACTTTGCAGTTCATACAAACACAGGGGAAGTTGCAGAATGACCGCCATTAGAAGTGGTCCACATACCTACAGCAGTTCCATCTCAACATCAAGTATAAGACAGGGAGAAAAAATCATGTCACTGACTGCCTCAACTGACCTCCCGTGGTTACACTCACCACCATTCTCCATTTGATGTAATAACAGTAGTCGTGTTACTAAATTGTAAACACTCACTTATCAAGGAGACATAAAAGAAACTGGAAAAATGGAATACGAGAGGGAAACATAACTCAAACTGCACAAATATTGGAATCTCTATCTGCACTTGTATTAATTATCACAAAGGAGATTTTCTCTCTATTACATTCCGACAAGAATCAACCCTTCTTAAGTCTTCAAACTATGTATTTATACAAAATGATCCCAACCCTAAACGGTTGGAATTCTCATAATTAATAAACATTAAATATTACAAATTAAAAAATGAAACGTTTCATTTGCAAATTTATGTCTCTTTTCCTGTTGGCAGAGACGTTTATTCTTCGCGTACTCCAACTCAGAAAACAAGTGGTTTCTAATAATGACCTATGCATCATTTGTTCCCAGATGTGTTGGCTTTCCCTTACTCAACACACTATACGCATCTGCCCACATATTGCACCACCAGCCTGGAGGGCTCTGTGGTATCATTTGCCTCAAGGGTATAAAACTTCCTTTCTATATAAGTCATCTTATCTTCCACCCTCCTAGCTTCTAGAGATAGAGACTCTAGTCTTAAGCTAGGGTTGACTATCCATTTATTCATCAGAGTAACGTCAACCTGTTTCAATTGTAAAATTTCATCCCGGGCTTCTTCCATACTTGCTTTGAAATCATATTGATTTTTTTCCATATCAATTTGTCCCAAGGCCTCATAGATATTATCTCTTCCCACATACAGTGACTCTTTGTCAAGAACATAGAATGCTTCTTCACAATCTCTTTTCACCTCCCTGGTCAATATTTTACTTTCAACTATATTAGCCTCCCAGGTCTTAAGTATTATATCTTCTCGGCTTTGTTCTAAGAGGGACAATCTGGTGACCCTAGCAACTTCCTCCTTTGTTGCTGATAGGACACCTCCTGGAATGTAACTCTAGCTGTAGTGGCCTTCTTCTCTTTTATGCAAATATTATCTAAAGAGCGCTCTGCCAATCGATAATAGTCTTGAATGCCTTCTATTTTAGTCAAAAGGCTTCGTTGGGCTGATCCTAACTTCTCATGTACCTCTAAATCTTGGGCTTGGAAAGTTGATATATCCACTGCTACTTTTTCGGTCAGGCTTTTTTTCACTTGCAATTGTTTGAACAATTCCCTGCTTGCCTATGAATTTCTTTGCATCTCATCAAGGCTGATCTTGAGCTGTTGAATTTCCTACCTATCATGGGATCTAATCTGCTCAAATCCTTTAGTCATCTCACTCTTGACTCCCTTCTCTACAATATTTATTTTGTCCTGCAACTGGCTCACCAATAGATCCTTCTGCTTCAACTTTCCCTTCAGGTTGCCCACTGAAAACTGGTTTGCAGTGGCAAAGGCTCGTAATGAATCTGTCACATCTGTAGAGAAATGTGTGTCTCCTTAGGCCTATCCATCATACAGTACTCTATGCTTCTTGACATGCACACCCTCCCTCTGATGTATTTATATTTTTACTACAACCTTTCTCTTCTTAATAAATAAGATGTTGGAAGGGGGCATCTCTTCTATCAAAATATGAGTGATATCCTCTATGAATACCACTTCGGTGCTAGGGTTCCCTCTACTAGACTGTATCAGTGTGATAGATTGAATGGGGTTGCTGATCTAGGTGGATGATTGTTTCCTGGCTATATCAGTAACTGATTTACTTGGTGTGAATGGTGGTTGTTCTTCTCCCTTTTTTATTGAATCTTCAGCCTAAGATTTAGCTTGATGACCTGTTGGGTTTGTCAACACGGTGTCCTCCACATGAATCAAAACCTTGGTTTTCTCTAGATATTCTTGAGAATCCTATCCAATGGAGCTCATTGTTTCAACACTCTGGGTCTCAATTCTCTATGCATCCAGAGGTGTTGGGGTTTCTCCCTGCAATACTTTGGGAAGGCCATTTCTTCTATGCTTCTGGAAGTTATAAAACTCGACCAATTTATTTGTAGCTAGAGCTTGAACTCGACTCAAGACTTCTTGATAGGACCTTGCTCCTCGGAATATTTTGTCCTGAGGATAATCTTCATGTTCATATATTTTCAAATTGTAGAGGGCCATGTGATTACCTACGACCTTCTGCAGATCATGCTTCTTGAATTCGATATTGACCATCTTGATTTCTTCTAGGGCCGCGGCTTCTACTTTCGAATGGCCAAAATGAAGTAGAGAAAACATACCAATCTGCACAGGAAAAGCGGGCCATACCCTTTTCTGTACTGCTTTCATCTCGTTACTAATTCCCCCATGCATAGTTTGATGTGCTACTTTGCGACACACCAATCGATCTGTTAAAAATTTAGGCAGAGCATGTGGAGGAACTGAACAACCGAAAAACCCTAATATAGGAGAAATTATCTTTAATGTACTAGTCTGCTATCTTGCCTAGATTAGCCACTATTTTTTCAGAAATCCTGGGAGGTGGGAAACCATATATAGCGGTATGCATCGGCACCACCACCTAGTTTCATATTTCGTAGAAGAAATATTTCTCTTTATCTTCCCAAACTTTCGAATGATAAACATGTATGGGATCGACACTAGTTGGAGTCCAGTTCCAGCCCATCAGAGGAAAAGGTGTCATGAAACAAACGACGTCCATGATGTAAGCCGACATGAAAAATGGGGCAGGTTTCCCCTTGGCTTTCCGTGACTGATATTCTATAATCTCCCTAACCAAATTTTCTGACAACATCTTGGCCCAATAAAAAGAATACTCGTCTGCTACTGTCTGCATAATAGGAACCCACGGTAATGAGAAACAAGTTGTGTTTTCCCTTCCGTAGAGTCTATACATAATCATTGCTATATACATCATGTGAGGCTCTAGTGAGGAAACTGTGTATACGCCATGGGAGTTGGCTCTGAACTTCTCAGGGAAAGAGCACCAATCCTTAATTAAGTTGGGCAGGTTTCTTCCATATTGGGCGCATTCCTTCTTGTCAAAGTCCATTAGGAAGTCAACATTGTAAATGAAATTGGGTGATGGAGACAATTTGTACATTACTTGTAAATGTTCTGTCTAGAAATACCCAACTACGGCCTTTTATGAATTGAACATGGTCCTGGTTGGGATATCAATGTTTTCCAATGCCCAACTAATCATATCATTGTAAGGCATGAGTCTAGGCCTCGTTTCTATCTTATGTAGCTTTGATTAGGCGACATTTTTTTATTTGGTAGCCAGGGTATCCATCTCCTCGTCACCTGAATCGTTTGGGTAGTTGACCAATTCATGCTGTAGAATATTAAATACCTGCATCCAGGATTTAATGGTGTCTATGCTTCTGGGCGAAGTGTCGGAAAATACATCTGTGTTTTGGCTTGAAATTTCACCAGAAGTTTTAGTTGATTTTCATGGAGCCATGGTATTAGACCTCAGAACTCTGTTATCTATCATAGGAAATGCACAAAATTCTTTATCTCGAAAACTTGATTCTCAGTAAAAATGCACAATGAAATTCAAAATTCAATATCCTTTTCCTTTAATTGCATCGATTTACCAATATCCGAGGTGACAAAGCATTTACTTTCCTTAATGAATAAGATTTAGGTGATGGTCCAGGATCTCATTGGGAATGATTGTCATAAATCAATTATTAATGCCATTAATTTTTGGAGGTTCGCAATTAGAAACTTGGACAACCAACATTTGAATTTACTCGAGTTACGATTCAGCGAAACATTAATCACGGAATAATTCTGCTTAACCCATTAGTTAATTGTTTTTAACCATGTATTATTTCAAGATTTTGGACTTCAGGATATCAGATAACATCTGAAGATAAGATTCCCGAAACGTGAAATCGCGTTGGGATTAATTAATTTTTTAATTATCTTTAATATTTAATTAATCATGTTTATCATTAAACGTCTTTCGTGGTCTCGGGCCTCGGGATATCCTGTGATAGTTCAGGGCGTGACTTTCGAAACGCGAAATCATGTAGGGATTAATTATTTTTAATCGATTTTAATTCTTAATTAATTCTTCTTAATTCTTAAGACACTCGGGAGTTCGGGTTCCATGAATTAGGGACATGATTGATAGCGAGGGTCTGAACTCCAAAATCACGAAACTATTTATTAAGCATTAATCGAGATTAATTATTTAAAACTATTTTAACACTTTGTTAACCACTTCTTTCGGGTATCAAGACTTCGGAAAAGTTGTATGGTGAAGCGCATAAAGCGCGAGACTCCAAAATCTGAAATTCTGACACAACATTTCCAGAGACTAGACCTTTTAACATTCAGGCAACTCCAAAGCATTTAGGGAAAGGAGATTCGTTCATCAAACCATAAAACTTCATCAACAGTGAGAAATTAGTGTGCTTCCCTCTTATTTAAATGGGAATGAAATCTATTTGAAGTCAAAACTTTAGATATGTGTGTGTGTGTGTGTGTGTGTGTGTGTGTGTGTGTGTGTGTGTTCCAACATAGGCTCCATCTAGGGATCGCGTCTCCCTGCGAGACACAAAAGAACAATATACCAAGTGCCTTTATTGGGTAAATGGAGTCATCATTAGATTTTTGTGAAACACATCTGGAAAAACACACAGAAGGACATTAGACTTCAGCCATATATTCAAAAGCTCTCAAAAACTTAGTCATTCACCGATCTCGAGCTTAGGCTTATTAATAGCTTCCTTTTCTTAAAACTGATTTCGGATTTGCTTAAGATAATCAAAACAACCTTAACCGATCTATCATACTTTGTTCGATTCTGTTCGCATCAAGGAAAAATAATTTGAATGATTTAGTCAGGGAAAACTGTGTTGGCTTAGAATGTAGATCTCATCGAAAAGAGAACTAGTTACCATAATACATTTAAATACATGTATAACAACCTTGCAGATATCATAGACATTGTTTCATTGCCAGCGAGCCTGTTCAGTACTCCGGTGAAGTTATCTGATTCCCTCATTGAATTTACTTTCACCACTTCTATTATTCATTTCACATTTAAATGCTGAGATGAGGGCAATAATTTAATGAATTTCCTTTCGTCATCTCTTTTTGGACTAGATGGGGGCAATCATTTAATGAATTTCCTTTCACCATCTGTCTTATATTTTTAAAACATGAAGTGGGGGCAATCAATTTGTATTTAATATACCAGGGACAATATCTTTTTATAATTTAGCAACATAGGTCTATCAACTCACTTTGATTACTCTCAGCTAATCCTCTTTCGACCTTCACAACATCTTTACCTACCGAGAAATTATCACGAGGAATTTTTAAATTTTCAGGGACTTTTCTTGAGAAAAACTAATCATTTTAAAATATGATAGAGGGGCTAAAGTAGTCAAGATAGCCTAGACATACTTTCTTCTAGTTAAGATCATAGGAATCGCAAAATGTTCACCTATTCCCGTTTCGAAGATCTAGTTTTTTAGGCTTCCAGAGTCATGATGAAACCTGTCTTTCTATAGAGAGTTAAGGTCAGGAAGTGAAAAATCGGATAGCATAAAAGATTTCAAGTGTGATGAATGGGAATAGAATGAAAAGCCAAAGGTCCTGAAATTGATCTCATTCCTACGCAAACCTACTACCTGATTTGTGAGCTTATTTTATTCTTGTTTTCTTTTCTTTTCCCTTCAACTTATTTTTTATTTGGTTCGAGGGCTCAAAGATTTATAAATTTTTTTCGTTTTTGATTATATGAACATTATTACACGAGTGTGACTTTATTTGTAAAATTACTAGGTTTTCTTTTACCATCTTTGTTTGAACAAAAATGATTATATAACTCCATACCTTGGATTTCCATTAGCATTCTCAAGCCAAAACATTTTCATTTTATCACATGTTTCGTGAGATAACAATTTTGTTTTGAAATGCGATTGTCGACTTCTGATGCATCTTTTAGATCTTGACTATCAGTAAGAATTCTATTTGTGGATGCGGCAACCTGCTTGGGGTGTCTCCTTAGTCTCAAAATATTTTCAGGGTCTTCTATAGGCGTAGTATAATGTTTGTCTAGGTTCTTCCTGGTATTCTTTCTACCGAATGCCAGCTTATCTATAGTGGAGTCGCCAAGTGAAAAATAAAAATCCTTAATACAATATTCAATCCTTGTTCACTATCAAAGAGAGAATATTAACTTGTCGTTTATCCTAGGGAAAAGTAAATTTGTATCTCCGTCCCCGACAACGATGCCAAAAAGATGTTGTTCTTGAGATTACACTTAAGGCTTGAAAGAGTAATGTCAAGGCATCATAAAAATAAAATTTGATTTTGAAAGGTGATTTTTCTTCCATTAATTATATAAGATTTAATTCCTCAAATGAAAATATAAAAAAAATAGGACAGAGGTCGTAATTTGTGGTCTGAGTTGATTTATGAAATCAGATGGTGCGAAGGAAACTTACAAAACTATTAAACAAAATAAGGCATCAATGCGAGATGAATCTTACCTTGTTCATAGTAAAAGAAAATGAAGCATGCACTCTTGAAAGGATAAAATATTCAGCTATCCAAGTAGCTCACAGTTCTTGTATTTACTTACAACAAATACAGAGGAAAAACTGTTTTCTTAACAAACAAACGATTTGAGTGATTACAGTAGTCGTGGTACTAAATTGTAAACACTCACTTATCAAGGAGACATAAAAGAAACTAGAAATATGGAATACAAGAGGGAAACATAACTCAAACTGCAAAAAGATTGGAATCTCTATCTGCACTTGTATTAATTCTCACAAAGGAGATTTTCTCTCTATTACATTTCAGTAAGAAGTAGCCCTTCTTAAGTCTTCAAACTATGCATTTATACAAAATGATCCCAACCCTAGACGGTTGGAATTCTCATACTTCAAAAACATTAAATATTACAAATTAAAAAATGAAACATTTCATCTGCAAATTTATGTCTCTTTGCCTACTGGCAGAGACACTTCTTCTTTGCATACTCCAGCTCAGAAAATAGTCGACCTCTAATTATGACCTATGCATCATTTGTTCCTAGACGTGTTGGATTTCCCTTGCTCGACGCACTGGACGCATCTGCCCACAAATTGTACCACCAGCCTGGAGGGCTCTGTGGTATCATTTTCCTCAAGGGTATAAAAATTCCTTTCTATATGAGGAAGATTATATTCCACCCTCCTAGCTTCTAGAGATAGATATTGTAGTCTTATAGAGATATCCATTTATTCATCAAAGTAAGGTCAACCTATTTCAATTGTAAAATTTCGTCCCGAGGTTCTTCCATACTTGCTTTGAAATTAGATTGATTTTTTTCCATATCAATATGTCCCAGGGCCTCAGAGATATTATCTCTTCCCACGTACAATGAATATTTGTCAAGAGAATAGAATTCTTATTCACAAGCTATTTTCACCTCCCTGGCCAATCTTTTACTTTCAACTATATTAGACTCCCAGGTCTTAAGTATTATATCTCCTCAGGTTTTTTCTGAGAGGGACAATCTGGTGACCTTGACAAATTCCTCCTTTGTTGCTGACAGGACAACCGCCTGGAATGTAACTCTAGTTGCAGTGGCCTCCTTCTCTTTTATGCAAATATTATCTAAAGAGCGTTCTGCCAATCGATAATAGTCTTGAATGCCTTCTATTTTAGTCAAAAGGCTTCATTGGGCTGATCCCAACTTCTCATGTACCTCTAAATCTTGGGCTTGGAAAGATGATATATCCACTGCTGCTTTTTCGTTCAGGATTATTTTCACCTGCGACTATTTGACCAATTCCCTGCTTGCCTATGAATTTCTCTGCATCTCATCAAGGCTGATCTTGAGCTATTGAATTTCCTGCCTGTCGTGGGATCTAATATGCTCAAATCCTTTATTCATCTCGCTCCTGACTCCTTGCTCTACATTCTTTATTTTGTCCTAAAACTGACTCACCAGCAGATCCTTCTGCTTCAAGTTTTCCTTCAGTTTGCCCACCAAAAACTGGTTTTCAGTGGGAAAGGCTCCTAATGAATTTGCCACGTCTGTAGTGAAATCTGTTTCTTCTTGGGGCCATCCATCATATAGAAATCTGTGCTTCTTGACAGGCACACCCTCCCTCTGATGTATTTCTCTTTTTACTACAACCTTTCTCTTCTTGCTAAAGAAGATGTTGGAAGGGGGCATCAATATTACCGAAATAGGCATGGGATCCTCTATAAATACCACTTTGGTGCTAGGGTTCCCTCTATTGGACTGTATCGACGTGATAGATTGAATGGATCTGTTGATCTCAGTGGATGGTTGTTTCCTGGATGTATCAGTAACTAATTTACCTGGTGTGAATGGTGGTTGTTCTTCTCCCTTTTTTATTGAGGCTTCAGCCTGAGCTTTAGCTTGACCACCTGTTGGGTTTGTCAATGTAGTGTCCTCCACATGAATCAAAACCTTGTTTTTCTCTAGATTTTCTTGAGCATCCTGTCCACTAGAGCTCCTTGTTTTGGCGCTTTGGGTCTCAATTCTCTAAGCAACCAGAGGTGTCGGGGTTTCTCCCTGCAATACTTTTGGAAGGCCATTTCTTCGATACTTCTGCAAGTTATAAAACTCGGTCAATTTATCTGGAGCCAGAGCTTGAACTTGACTCAAGACCTCATGATAGGACCTTTCTCCTCAAAATATTTCATCCTGAGGAGAATCTTTATGTTCATGTCTTTTCAAATTGTAGGGGGGCATGTGATTACCTACGACCTTCTGCAGATCATGCTTCTTGAATTCAATATTGACCAGCTTGATTTCTTCTAGGGGCACGACTTCTACTTTTTAATGGTCAAAATCCAACAGAGAAAACATACCAATCTGCATGGGAAAGGTGGGCCATACCCTTTTCTGTACTTCTTTCATCTCCTTACTAATTCCCCATGCACATTTTGATGTGTTACTTCATAGCACACCAATCGATCTGGTAAAAATTCAGGTGGAGCATGTGGAGGAACTGAACAACTGAAAACCCTAATATAGGAGAAATGCTCTTCAATGTACTAGTCTACTATCTTTCCTAGATTAGCCACTATTTTGTCAGAAATCCTGGGAGGTTGGAAACCATATATAGCGGTATGCATCGACACCACCACCCAGTTGCAGATTTCATAGAAGAAATATTTCTCTTTATCTTCCCAAAGCTTTGAATGATAAACATGTATGGTCTCAACACTAGTTGGAGTCCAGTTCCAACCCATGAGAGAAAACGATGTCATAAAATAGATGACGTCCATGATGTAAGCCGACATGAAAAATGGGGCAGGTTTCCCCTTGGATTTCGGTGACTAATATTCTATAATCTCCCTAACCAAATTGTCTGACAACATCTTGGCCCAATCAAAAGAATACCCGTCTACTATTGTCTGCATAATAGGCACCCATGGTAACAAGAAATGGGTTTTGTTTTCCCTTCTGTAGATTCTACAAATCATCATTGCTATATACAGCATGTGAGGCTCTAATGAGGAAATTGCGTATACGCCATGGGAGTCGGCTCTTAACTTCTTAGGGAGAGAGCACCAATCCTTAATTAAGTCAAGTAGGTTTCTTCCATATTGGGTGCATTCCTTCTTGTCAAAGTCCATTAGGAAGTCGACATTGTAAATGAAATTGGGTGCTAGAGACAATTTGTACATTACCTATAAATTTTCTAGCCGGAAAGACCCAACTATGTCCTTTTGTGAATTGAAAATGGTCCTGGTCGGGATATCAACGTTTTCTAGTGCCCAACCAATCATATCGTTTTAAGGCAGGAGTCTAGGCCTTGTTTATATCTTATGTAGATCTGATTGGGTGATACTTTTGTATTTGGTAGCCAGGGTCTCTGTCTCCTCATCACCTGAATCGTCTGGTAGTTGATCAATTCATGTTGTAGAATATTGAATATCTGCGTCCAGGATTTAATGGTGTCTACGCTTCTGGGTGAAGTGTCAGAAAAGACATCTGTGTTCTGGCCTAAAATTTCACCAGACATTTTAGTTTCTTTTCATGGAGCCATGGTATCAGGCCTCGGAACTCTGTTATCTGACACAGGAAATGCACAAAATTATTTATCTTGAAAACTTGCTTCTCAATAAAAACGCACAATGAAATTCAAAATTCAATATCCTTTTCCTTTATTTGCATCGATTTTCCAATACTTGGGGTGACGAAGCATTTACTTTCCTTAATGAATAAGATTTAGGTGATGGTCTAGGATCTCATTGGGAATGATTGTCGTAAATCAATTATTAATTCCATTAATTTTTGGAGGTTCGCGATTAGAAACTTGGACAACTAACATTTGAATTTACCCGAGTTACAATTCAACGAAACATTAATCACAGAATAATTATGCTTAACCCATTAGTTAATTTCTTTTAACCATGTCGTATTTAGCGATTTTGGACTTTGGGATTTCAGATAACATCTCAAGATAAGATTCCTGAAACGTGAAATCGTGCAGGGATAATTTTTTTAAGTATCTTTAATCTTTAATCAATCTTCTTTATCGTTAAACGTATTTCGCGGTCTTGGGCCTCGGGATATCCTGCGATAGTTCAAGGTGTGACTTCCGAAACGTGATATAGCACAGGGATTAATTATTTTTAATCACTTTTAATTCTTAATTAATCCTTCTTAATTCTTAAGACACTCGAGAGTTCGGGTTTTGTGAATTAGGGACATGATCGATAGCGAGGGCCCGAACTACGAAATCACGAAACTATTTATTAAGCATTAATCGAGATTAATTATTTAAAACTGGTTTAACACTTTTTTAACCACATGCTTCGGGTATCAGGACTTCGAAAAAGATATATGGTGAAGCACATAAAGCACGAGACTCCGAAATCCAAAATTCTGACACAACATTTCCAAAGACTAGACCTTTTAACATTCAGGCGTCTCCAAAGCATTTAGGGAAAGAAGAGTCATTCGATCAAAGCAGAAAACTTCATCAATGATGAGAACTTAGCGTGCTTCGCTCTTATTTAAATGGGAATGAAATCTATTTGAAGTCAAAATTTTAGAAATATATATATGTTCCAATAGAGGAAGTGAAAGTTTGATGGCATAATGTGTAGTTCTCAAAAATACCTTTCCAATGGAATATCACATACCTAAAATGGAGTACGGATGCAAAAGTTACGACCCCGGGAAGTTGAGGTACCAACTTAGCCATTGAGGCCCATATAAATTTTGGCGTTTCATCTCCTAAGGTTAGGTTTTTTGATGTCTAGGGTTTTGGCATTCAAGAGTAATGTTAAAAAGGCCTCTGGAGCCTCATTGTAATGATTCTTCTCAGACAAATTCACGTAGCAGCCAAATCTCTTCTTAGAGATAGCTACCACCATTCAAGCAAGTTGTTTTCAGTTCTGGAGTTTTACAGTTTCAGCCTATTTTATTTATTCAATAGAAGTTATTGTTCACTAGATATCTGTTGTTGTTCTCTGCATCTCTGTGTTATTGTATTCAGCCTATTATTTATTTTATTCTGCTCATAAATCCAGATCAGTGGTATCAAAGTTGTCTTCTCTTCATTTATTTTTCTTTTTGTGTGTCCCTGATAATATCTAGGTACAAGAAGTATGAAATCACTGAATTTGTGAGCCCCCAAGAAAAATCTCTGCAGGATTTCAAAAAATAGGTACAAATTGAGTGTTTGAACATAAAATAAAATGTGTGTGTCAAATTAAAACTACACAATACTTCTGATATTTAAATGAGAAATAGGAAATGTGTTCACCATAATGGGTTGGGATGGGGCTCTCGTGGACCATGTATTAAACATAGGAAACTTGGAAGAAAAATTTAGGAGACAACTAGAAATCATTCTTGCAAACAATAATAATATAATGAAAAGGAATGGATGATGTACTAATGAGGAAGGGAAAGCAATGAGGGAAATTCTTTTTAGATAGAGTGTATACTCTCAAAAAGTGGAATAAGAAGGATACTTTTTTCTTCTCTTGCAATATTTATATAAGAGAGGCATGTCGAGACAAATTGTTGTAGTTGATTATTTGGTCTACAAGACTAGGGTGGATTGACGATTTCTTTTAACACACTATTGAGCCATTCTTGAATGTATTCACGTAATGGTGTCATAGTTATATCTTGCTTTACCTTGATTTTGAATAGCTCGTTCTCAATGCTCTTCAACTTGTCCTATTTTTTGTGCACTGTGGATGATTGGTCTTCATTATCATTCATGAAACTGATGAGCCACCACTAGAGTTCTTCTTCTGGGAAGCTTTCAAGGTTGTTGAATAATGCTCCCCATGTGTCCCTTAGTGCATTGAGTTCCATTTCCATTTGGTCCTTATTCAATAGAATTGAGACCTCTATAAATTAGGGACCCTCCATATCCTTTATAACATCAAGGAATTTTAGGAACAATGAATGTAACACACCCGACCCCCTAAGTACATTTTAAGAGAATGAGGTATTGAAATTTCTCTTTTCCTTAACCATCTTGACACCTATTCTCAAGGGAACCAACGTCTCCTTCTTGTAATATCTTTCCAACCACTATAAGTATGCATAAATCCAATCTCAGAGTCAAACGTTATGGCCTTCCAAAGTTCTTGGACCTCATTGACCCAACGCCACCTCACTATCTCAGGGCATCCACGTGACGTCTTAATATTTGTGCCATCTGCCACAGGACATATTAAGTTCACACATCCAATCTCTAGACCTATCATCATTTTTTTTAGGGTTTTACCCCTATGGGGCCTCAAACACACCAAATCTAAAAGTTTTGACGACGATCCCATATTGGGATTATGCCAGATCCAATGGTCTCCTGGTCAAAAAACCCACAGCTCTAGTTGCATAGACACTCAAAAATAGCATGGGGGTTATCATCAACATCCCATCTAACATCTTTTATCTAATGGTCCTCACATCAATCATCCAATGATTTTGGTTGAGTCGACGATCTAACTAGTACAATGGTTAACTCTTGTCCCTTCTCCACTTCTAGAATAGACGGGTGGGGCCCATAGTAGATAAACAATTGAGATTGAATCTCCACCCTATGTCAACCAATGGTCTATATATTTATTCCTTTCTTCATCGGCGGTGGGGCACAACCCTTTCTTGACATGTGGAAACATCAATGTCACCCTATTAATCCCTTTGATAGGAGATCAATGGTATATATATCTGTTTTTGGTTCCTCTGATAACGAATAATCAATGGCCCAAATCTCCTTTCGAATTTCCTCCATTCATGGAAAATCAATGGTCTAGATTGACTCGAGGATCTCTCTTGTCAGAGTGTTTCTACTTTGGCCTCCAGAGATACTTTGACCATCGGACTCAGATGATGTTCACCACCTGCCATCTGAGGCCACCATGTACCTACCACCTAGGCATCTGTCGCTAAATGTATTGGTCGCCTAGTATGACATGTGTCACATTCATACCCAAATAACTTTGTCTCAAAAGGGCCAAAACTCTATGACATGTCACACAATATTTACTTGAAACGTGGCACCAACCACATCATTACACATGGGTTGAGGTGGGTCTACACATCATCACAGAGTATCTATTTTGATCTTCCAGGTGTTGACATGTGCCCCAAGCACATTGGTTTGGTTGATTTCATCCCCTTGTCACTACTCGCAAAGGAACCTATTAGGCCCTTATAGTGGATCAATGACTAAGATTTAATCTAACCTTAGCTTTGACCGATAATCTATATATTCCGTCGGATCCTCCTCATTGGAGCTCATATCCTCAATTTACTATAAGTGTCACCCCACGATAAATGGATAGGATCAGATCTTGCTTAGGCCCCAATAAATGGTCCATATTTGTCCTAGGATTCCATCCTTTGGAGTGTGTTTCCTCCGGGACTGCAACTTACTTCAAACAATACCCTGTGATGAATGGCTAGGATCTATTCGCAATGTCGATCCAGCAACTATGATTCCTTTAGGCTTAAAACATGGGTTTTATACATATTATCAGTCTGGATTTGGACTTATCCATTAAATAGATTGTTCTAAGTCTTTTCTAAGGTATTATGAGGCCTTTAATATCTCTCGCCTTGCTTTATAAAACTACTAAGGCATTCCCAATTCACCACTTTGGGTGGAGATTCACATCCTATGAGATGCCTATACCAGGATAGGGGATTCCACAGAAGAGATGAGACTCTCTGAACCCCACAAAGGCCTCTGCCAGACACTAATAAATTCCCATGCCTATCTCGGGACATGTTGTCCATTCCTACTAGGGGTATTGTGAATTTGTAGTCTATAAACATATTTTATTTTCACATGTATCACACTATAGAAATAATTTTCTACACACCCAGGAGACACAAATATATCGATATATCTAAATTTATGTTCACAACAGGAAATCGATTGTACTGCTTCTTTAATCCATTAAGGAAAAACATAGGGTCCTACTACCTGTACATGCAATACACATGCAATTCAATTAAGACGTATTATTATACTGGTAAAATGACTTCCACTAGAACAATATCAACACCATTGACCATGTATACATGATTACAAAAATCATAGAAATCCAAACATGCCCTTAATTATGTTACACAAAGTATATGAGATACTTATATGTTCACAAGATGTATCCAACCAACTAACTTAGGGGTTTTCCTTTCCACCCAAACATAGGCTATGCATGCTTAGTCACTTTGGATGCAGGCCACCCCCATGCCAAGCCATGATACCATCAGAGAAATCTCTTCTCTTACTCATGCATTTTCTTTTAGCATCTCTATTCCACCACAAAGCCCCCAAAACACATCCCTTCTCTTCTCTAGACATGAACCTCTATGTGTCTTCTCTCGTGCATTATTCTCTTGCATGCCCCATGAACGAATGTTCTCGACCTATCCTCTTCCTTCTACAAAAAGGAACTTTGTGGGTCAATACTGAAATGCAAACATGTTAATATGTTGTACCTTTGGTTGGAAGCCTCTACTATCCTAGCCATATTTTCCATATCTGCATTCAATGAGGGTGGTTGGTTGTTCAACTACCAACCCCTTCCCATTAAATTTTTGGATTTAGCTGCAATTTAGAAGCAATATGATCATTTCCTTCACATTATTCACCAAGGTGGTGTTGATGGGGATTAAATCCCTTGACTCAACAGTAGGAACCAAACCTACCACCGAGGCCCAATTAGACTCTACAATGTTTAATATGGAATGGTTCTCTAGATCTTGCGATCCGACCAATTGGTAAGCATCGCAGACTCCTCAGGGGCTAGATGTACACCCAACTTGGTCTGGAGGCGGTCCTCCTCTCCTTTTCCCATATCTTTCCTAGGCCTTCCTTTTCTTCGTGGTTTCCGCTCCTGAGAAGGCACGTTTCCAAACATACCTCTCTCAGACATACCTTTTTCCACCCCAATCTCTACTGGGAATGCCGACACCATATCCAAGCAAGAGCCTGTACCTCCTATTAGAGTTTCAAGGACACAAGAAGCTAATAAGAAAGAGTCCCAGGCACGCTAGGTCTAGGACCTGGCACTCTGGATGCCTCGCAGACCCCATACCATGTTTGAAGGGGATCCCATAATGCAACAAAGTAGGGAATCAGGCATATGTAGGTGATAAAGGACTACTACGCGGGACTTCTCCAAGATAAACTCACCAGACTATAATTCCAAAGAATATAAGCTCGACATATTCATATAATTCCCCACAGAACTCTTGGAATTTATAGAGAAACGAAGGAGAAAAACAGAGCATGCCAATAAAACACTCGTGCCTCGTGACATGATGTTTTGAAGACTAGATGCGCCACAACTTCTTGACGGATTCAATCCAGAACATGTAAATGTCGTCGATCAGAGTTGCAGGGAACGTGTGGTACAATCCTTTCGAACTTTTTAAACTTTTGAACCTCCATTATTGACGAATGATGTTTGACATGCTTGATGATATGGATTCTGGAGGAATTTAACGACTTTATTTTTACAGTATCCGACCTTTTGGGATCATACACGTGCACGCTCATCTTTGACGTCTCCTTTCAGCCCCAAAGGTCAAGTGATTACTATGAGGGTTTAAATGCTCATGTCTTTCGTACTTGATTTTCCACGCTGTGGCACGCTAACATAAATCATTTAAACCAAAGAGGAGCGATGACTTCGGCTAGGTCATCACAGGTCATTCGAAGGAGCGACTGTGATCATGTAAGTGTTAAATGACTGAGACTAGTGAGCTACATAGGTACACATCAATCTTTTTGGTTTGCTTATGTCTTATCATAGGTTGCTTAATCGCTAAACTACCTCTACCTTGATTGCAGGAAAAATCCTCCCAACTACCGAACAGAGATCATTCTATGGCCTCACTGAAGAACTCAAAATAAACACCGAAGATGGATCGTCGGAGCAATGAAGGATTCTGGGCTCCCATAGTTCAGTGCCCCTTATGAACCTACCAACCTGAGCGATGTGTTCGAGTTGTATGCCAAAAAAGTGATCCGGATTTTATGAGAATAAAGAAATGAATACAGATTATTAAAAGGTGATTAACAAAAAATAAAAGAGATACAGTAAAACTATTTTTCTATTCAATAAGAAAATAAGCTGAAACTGTAAAATGCAGTGGAAACAAGCTTGTTGGAATGGTGGCGGCTTATCTCTGAGAAGAGATGTGACGGAAGCGCGCATTCACAAGAAAAAGATTACAATGAGACTCTGAAGACCTTTTTACATTAATAAATAATTCCAAAAACCCTAGACATCCAAAAACCTAACCCTAGGAGATGAAGCGCCAAAAGTCATGTGGGCCCCGTTTGGGTAAGTTAGTACATCAACTTCCTGGGGTCGTAACTTTTGCATACGATCTCTGTTTTAGGCGTGTGATAGCCCGTTGGAAAGGTATTGTCAAGGAAATTCATTTTGGGGGCTCAATATACATTTGGCTATCATTGAGGAGATCGATGCCGAAAAAACTTCATTTAGGCCCTCAAAATGGCCCCAGAAGTTAAAACTGCTAAAAATAGTAAATTGTCAAAATTGTCGGGAAACTGTTTTGAGCTAGTTGGAAAGGTGGGTGGCCACCGATATCCATATAGATCAATCCTCACTCCTTAGGAAGAAATGGTATCCATTTTGTTGAGGTCCCCTATCAGATGAGGAAATTTCTACTAAATTTGGCCCTGGGTGAGCCACTTGCCTTGGTGCAGGAGCTGCTCTGCTTTGACGACTCGATAAAGCTGGATCCTTTGTTGTCAAGTACCCTTGATATGTTTGTCCACAATATGATCATTGGATGCCTGTTGTAGGAAGTCAGGGTTGAGCTCTATTGGTGTCAGTTGTTCTGCTACTTCTGAGGTGTCCAATAATGGTGGGAAATAAGGGTGAAGGATATCCACGTTGAACACTGGGTGCAGACCAAGGAAAGGAGGAATGTTGAGCTCAAAATAATTATCCCCCATGGCCTTGGTGATAGTGTACGGCCTATAACGGAGTGGGAGAAGCTTCCGATGGGGTCCTGTAAGGCATTCTTTCTGCAAGTGCAACCAAACTTTGTCGCCCACCTGAAACTTATGCAGCACCCGATGTTGATCATGGCGTTGTTTTTACTTGTCATTGGACTTTTGTAGGATATCCTGAACCTATTGGCAGATGTGTTGGATCCGCGCAATGAACTGGGTGGCTTTGTCAACTTCAGTTGGAGAAGGAGATGATTCGGTCGAGGTGACTGGAAGGGGAAGTGCGACATCAATGGATCTCAATGGTTGGAATCCCAACCCCACTTGAAAGGGGCTCTGGCCAGTTGAGATATGCAGGGCTCGGTTGTAGCTATGTTGGACATAGGGAAGGCTCTCATCCCATGTGAGAGGGTGCTTTGAATTATACATGCGAAGGATATGCACAATCATTCGATTTACAACCTTGGTTTGTTCATCTGTTTGGGGGTGGAAGGCCATGGATTTGGTGAGCTTGGTGTCTAGTAGTGACCAGAGGCTCAACCAGAATGTGCTGAGAAATTGACTATCCCGATCTGAGATAATGGTTTGTGGGATTCCAAAATGTACCCAAACTCATTCAAAGAATAGCTTGGTAGTGGCCTCTGTTGTGATTCTCTTCTTGCAGGAAACTAGAATCGCCATCTTAGAAAAGCGATCAACAACCAGAAAAACATGGTCATTTCCCCGCTTGGTGGATGGGAGGCTCGACATGTAGTGCATTGAGATGGATTCCCATGGCCTGTCAGGAGTAGGAAGAGGGGTGTACAGGCCATGTTTCTTAGTGGTTGGTTTGGTAATAGCACAGGCAGTGTAGGACCTGATATACTTGCTGACCTCCTGACAAAGTTTCGACCAGTAGAAATGTTTTTGTAGCATCGCCACTGTCTTTTCAACGTTGAAGTGTCCTGCCACTCGATTGTAGTGGGATTCCCAGATCAGCTTCGCTCACTCACTTTATGGAACACATTTATGGCCTAGATGACACAACAACCCATCCTTAAGATGGAAATTATCGACAACTTCCATTGCACCCAACATTTGGTAGGTGGTGTCGAAGTCAGGGTCTGTCTCATAGAGTTGAGGTCATCCAGAGGTCTAATGGCCTCAAGAGTCTAGCACTGTGTTGAGTGCCCCGGCTGGCGGTTTTTTGAGACAATCAGCGATGCGATTGGTGCTTCATGTTTTATAATTGATGTTGAGGTGGAATTGTTGTAAGTATGTAGACCACTTTTGATGGCGGTCGTTCTGCAATTTTCCCTGCGTCTACATGAACTGAAGTGGCTTATGATCAGTGTGGATGACTGTCTCCTTCCCAAGAATGTAATGTCTCCAAGGCGGCATGCTTTCACAATGGAGTACATTTCTTTGTCGTAAGTAGGGTACTTACGGACAGTATCTGACAGTGTCTCACTATGATAGGACACAGGGTGTCCGTGCTGAGTGAGAACGGCACCCACAGCATAGTCTGAAGCATATGTCTCGATCTCAAAAGGATGTTGCAGGTCTGGTAGTGAAAGTACTGGGGTTAAGCACAAGTGTTGCTTCAAATCATCGAGTGCTTTTTGTTGGGACCAACCCCACGCAAATTTATCCTTACCACCACCTCTATTTATTTGGTTGAGGGCCCATGCAATATGGGAGAAACCCAACACGAAGCTGAGGTAGAAATTGGAAAGGCCCAAGAAGCTCTGAAGCTCAATGAGTGTTGTTGGGGCTGGCCATTCATGGATGACTTGGATCTTGGCTGGATCCACATGTACGCCATGCTGATCAATGATGTAGCATAGGTAATGGACCCTGTCGATGCCGAAGGGGCATTTTTCCAAGTTGGCGTATAGCTTGTGCTGCCGCAGGGTGTGCAGAACCTGTTGAATATGTTGCAAGTGTTTGGCCCAAGTCTTGTTGTAAATTAGAATGTCATCCAGATACACCACTACAAAAGTATTGGTGAATGGTCACAGGATATCGTCCATCATCCTCATGAAAGTGGCTGGAGCATTTGTCAAACCAAAGGGCATGAACAACCATTCAAAAAGGCCCTCCTTCGACTTGAAGGCGGTCTTCCATACATTTGTCTGTTCTATCGGTACCTGGTGGTAACCAGACTTCAGATCAATCTTACTAAAGTATTTGGCCCCTGTGATTTGATCAAGGAGGTCATCGATTCGGGGAATTGGGTACCGATTTCTAACAGTGATTTTATTCAGAGCCCGGTAATCAATACAAAGTTGTGAGGTTCCATCTTTCTTCTGTACCAGCATGATTTGGCTCCCGCAAGGTGATGAGCTGGGGTGGATGTGCCCCTTGTGGAGCAGTTCTTGGATCTATCGCTTGATCTCCTCATTCTCTAACAAAGAGAAACGATAGACTGGCCCATTGGGTAGCGATGCGTCGGGGGTCAGATCGATGGGGTGCTTGACCTAGCAGTGTAGAGGTACCTCTGTAGGTGAGGAGAAGATATCCGAGTATTCTCCCACGAACTTATCTACTTGCTTCTGTTGTGTGGAGAGGTCATCCATAGAGACCCTATATGTGGTTGTGATCTTTTGCTTATTCTGAGAGCGAATCATGAAGAAGACAAACTTCCCCATCTGAGAGATGACCTTCCTACATTGCTTAGCAGAGATCAAGGAAATAGCACTAGGTGGGACTACCTCGAGTATCCTGTACAATTTCCTGTTCAAAGTAATAATAACACTACGAGGCCTAGACTCATATACAACATGACGTTTCCATAAATAAGGTTGGCCCAAAAGAACATCACAAACTTTGAGAGGAGAAACATCACACAATACCTCGTCTTTGAAGGGTTTGATATCGTACGACAGTCGACACTGTTGGCTGGCGCGGAGATCGCTTCCTTGGCGGAGCCATCCAATGGTGTACAGTTCTGGGTGCAGCATTGTTGGCAGGGCCAGCTACTTGATGACCTCTTCTAAGATGAGGTTCTTCTAGTTACCTCTATCAATGATGAAATCCAGTGGGGTGCCTTTTACCCACATTTGTGAATGGAAGAGATGCTCTCCTTCTTCTAGCTCGTCTGGTTCACCAGGATGGAGCTTGGTGGTAGAAACGGTGGCACTGGGTTCTGTGTCAATTATCCATCTTCCCCTTTCTAGTTCTATCTCAGATTCATAATCTACATTTGATTTAGAGGCTTTCACTTCGGCCACCAGCAACTACTTGGAGCGGCAGTCAACAGTGTTATGCCAAGGGCTCTTATGGAAGTCGCACCACTTCCCGGTATCTTTCTTTGTCTTTTTGATGTTCTTCTTTGCTTGCGGCTTGGATTGGTTGTCCTGATACTATCCATATTTTCTCTATCCTTTTTTCAGTGGGTTGGGGCTGCCCTTTCCTAGATTTTTTTGTGAGGGGTTCCCAGGCCCAAATTGTCACGTCTTTTGTTTGAGCTTTTGCTCGATTTTGACGGAATATCGGTAGGCCGCAATAAGGATGAGATGTCCAGAAATTCCATTTTGGTCTGGATGTATCTATGAAGAGCAATGTGATACTTGAGCACTAGATGTCACTCTGAATCTTTGATACCCAACTTGGTGCGCAAGGTATGGAAGATATTTGTGAAATCTGGCACTGCTTGGTCTCTTTCTTGCTGTAGTGTGGTCCATTTGGTATACAGGTAGTCATAACTTTTGACAGGGTAGTATTTTTATTTAATAGCATCCCTGAAGGATTCCCAAGTGGCTGTGACTTAAAATAATGAGGTTTCCTTTGTTTCCTTTTGCTCACAGAAAGTTTCCCACCAATATTTGACATGGGGAATAGCTTTGAGGAGTGCAAAAGTAATTTTTTCTTTATTCAAAAAGTTATGGATTGAAAAATACCCTTCTAGTAGATTCGACCACTTGTCTACAGCATCTGCATCTATCTGACCTTCAAATATAGGAATATCGAAGTTTATTCGTACCTTGAAGGGGGCGGCGCCTCCATTCGAAGAAGATGCATCGTCTGTTGGTAGCCGCCGAAGGATTTGCGCGAAACTATCCATCATCTCGTTCATTTGTTGTGTGAGGGATTCCTCAATCAATAGTTTGAAAGGATATCATGTCCTTTCATCTTTCTTTTCTCCTACCATGGGAGTTCACTTGGGCATGCGAGAGCTTCTTTCCTCAAGAGAAACAAGCTTGAGACCCAACTCTTTGTAATCTGACCTCGTTGGGGACATGCATTAAGACGACAAGGAGCAGACCGCTCTGATACCACTGATCTGAATTTTATGATCAGAATGAAATGAATACAGATTATTAATAACAAAGATACAGTAAAATTGGTTTTCTATTCAATAACGAAATAAGATGAAACTGTAAAATGCAGCGGAAACAAGCTTGCTGGAATGGTGGCAGCTTATCTCTGAGAAGAGATGTGACAACAGTGCACATTCACAAGAAGAAGATTACAATGAGGCTCTGAAGAACTTTTTACAATAATAAAGAATGCCAAAAACCCTAGACATCCAAAAACCTAACCCTAGGAGATGAAGTGCCAAAAGTCATGTGGGCCCCGTTTGGGAAAGTTAGTACATCAACTTCCTGGGGTCATAACGTTTGCATACGATCTCCATTTTAGGCGTGTGATAGCCCATTGGAAAGGTATCATTGAGGAGATTCATTTTGGGAGATCAATATTCCTTTCAATATCATTGATGATCTTTATCCCTAAAAACCTTCATTTAAGCCCTCAAAATGGCCCCGAAAGTTAAAACTGCTAAAAACATTAAATTGCCAAAATTGTCGAAAAATTGTTTTGAGCCAGCTGGAAATGGTGGGTGGCCACCGATATCCATCTGGATAAATCCTCCCTCCTTAGGAATCAATGGTCTCCATTGCATTGAGTTCCCCTATCAGATCAGGAAATTTCTGCTGAATTTGTCCCCTGATGAGCCACTTGCCTTGGTGCAGGAGCTACCCTACTTCGACCACTCGATAAAGTTGGATCCTTTGTTGTCGAGTTCCCTTGATATGTCTGTCCACAATTTGATCATTGTATGTTTGTTATAGGAAGTCGAGGTTAAGCTCTGCTAGTGCCAGTTGTTCTACTACTTTGGAGGTGTCTAATAATGGTGGGAAATAAGGGCAAAGGAGATCCACGTTGAACATTGGGTGCAGACCAAGGAAAGAAGGAATGTTGAGCTCAAAAGAATTATCCCCCATGGCCTTGGTGATAGTGTACGACGCATAATGGAGTGGGTGAAGCTTCCAATGGGGTCATTTAAGGTGTTCTTTCTGCAAGTGAAACCAAACTTTGTCGCCCACCTGAAACTTATGCAGCACCCGATGTTGATCATGGCATTGTTTGTACTTGTCATTGGACTTCTGTAGGATATCCTGAACCTATTGGCAGATGTGTTGGATCCTCTCAATGAACTATGTGGCTTTGTCAACTTCATTTGGAGGAGGATATGAGTCGGTCGAGGTGACCATAAGGGGAAGTGCAACATCTATGGGTCCCAATGGTTGGAATCCCAACCCTACTTGAAAGGGGTTGTGGTTGGTTGAGCTATGCAGGGCTCGGTTGTAGCTATGTTGGACATAGGGAAGGCTCTCATCCCATGTGTGAGGGTGCTTTGAATTATACATGTGAAGGATATGCACAATCATTCGATTTACAACCTTGGTTTGGCCATTTGTCTGGGGTGGAAGGTCGTGGATTTGGTGAGCTTGGTGTCTAGCAGTGACCAGAGGCTCGACCAGAATGTGTTGAGAAATTGACTATCCTGATCTGAGACAATGGTTTGTGGGATTCCAAAATGTACCCAAACTAGTTCAAATAAGAGCTTGGCAGTGGCCTCTCCTGTGATGCTCTTCTTCCAGGCAACCAAAATCCCCATCTTAGAAAAGCGATCAACAACCACAAAAACACAGTCATTTCCCCACTTAGTGGATGGGAGGCCTGACATGTAGTCCATTGAGATGGATTCCCATGGCCTGTCAGGAGTAGGAAGAGGGGTGTACAGGCATTGTTTCTTAGTGGTCGGTTTGGCAATAGCACAAGTAGTGCAAGACCTGATATACTTGCTGACCTCCTGACAAAGTTTCGGCCAATAGAAATGTTTTTGTAGCATCGCCACTATATTTTCAATGCCAAAGTGTCATGCTGCTCGACTGTAGTGGGCTTCCCATATAGGCTTCGCTCGCTCACTTGATGGAACACAGATATGGCCCATATGACACAACAACCCATCCTGAAGATCGAAATTATCGACAACTGCATTTGCACCCAACATTTGGTAGGTGGTGGCGAAGTGAGGGTCTGTCTCATAGAGTTGGGGCCATCCAGAGGTCTCATGGCCGCAAGAGTCTAGCACCGTGTTGAGTATCGTGACTGGCATTCTATTGAGACAATCAGTGACGCGATTGGTGCTTCGTGTTTTATACTTGATGTTGAGGTGGAATTGTTGCAAGTATGTAGACCACTTTTGATGGCGGTCGTTCTACAATTTTCCCTGCTTCTGCATGAACTGTAGTGGCTTATGATCAGTGTGGATGGTTGTCTCCTTCTCAAGAATGTAATGTCTCCACTGGTGACATGCTTTCACAATGGAGTACATTTATTTGTCGTAATTAGGGTACTTACGGACAGTATCTGACAGTGTCTCACTATGTTAGGCCACGGGGTGGTAGTGTTGAGTGAGAACGGTGCCCACAGCATAGTCTAAAGAATCTGTCTCGATCTCAAAAGGATGTTGCAAGTATGGTAGTGAAGGTACTAGGGCTGAGCACAAGCACTACTTCAAATCATCGAACACTTGTTGTTGGGACCAGCCCCACGCAAATTTTTACTTACCAACACCTTTGTTTATTTGGCTGAGGGCCCATGCAATATGGGAGTAACCCAACACGAACCTCCGGTAGAAATTGGCAAGGCCCAAGAAGCTCTGAAGCTTAATGAGTGTTGTTGGGGCTAGACAGTCATGGATGACTAGGATCTTGGCTGGATCCACATGTACGCCATGTTGATCAATGATGTAGCCCAGGTAATGGACCCTATCCATGCCGAAGGATCATTTCTCCAAGTTGGCGTATAGCTTGTGCTACCGCAGGGTGTGCAGAACCTGCTGAATATAATGCAAGTGTTCGGCCCAAGTCTTTTTGTAAATTGGAATGTCATCCAGATACACCACTACAAAAGTATTGGTGAAGGTCGCAGGATATCGTCCATCATCCTCATGAAAGTGGCTAGAGCATTTGTTAAACCAAAGGGCATGACCAACCATTCAAAAAGGCCCTCCTTTGACTTGAAGGCAGTCTTCCATACATCTGTCTATTCTATCGGTACCTGGTGGTAGCCAGACTTCAGATCAATCTTACTGAAGTATTTGGCCCTCATGAGTTGATCAAGGAGGTCATCGATTCGGGGAATCAGGTATCAGTTTCTAACTGTTATTTTATTTAGAGCCCGGTAATCAATACAGAGTCACCAGGTTCCATCTTTCTTTTGTACCAACATGATTGGGCTCCTGCAAGGTGATGAGCTGGGGTGGATGTGCCCCTTGTGGAGCAGTTCTTGGATCTATCGCTTGATCTCCTCATTCTCTAACAAAGAGTGACGATAGACTGGCCCATTCGGTAGCGGTCCTCCGGGGGTCAGATCGATGGGGTGCTTGACCTGGCAGTGCAGAGGTACCCCTATAGGTGAGGACAAGATATCCAATTATTCTTCCACGACCTTATCTACTTGCTTCTATTGTGTGGAGAGGTCGGCCGCAGAGACCCTAGATGTGGCTGTGATATTTCACTTATTCTAAGAGCAAATCACGAAGAAGACAAATTTCCTTGTCTGAGAGATGACCTTCCTGCATTTCCTAGTAGAGATCAAGGAAATAGCACTAGGTGGGACTGCCTCAGGTATCCTATACAATTTCCTGTTCAAAGTAATAATAACACTACGAGGCCTAGACTCATATACAGCATGACATTTCCATAAATAAGGTTGGCCCAAAAGAACATCACAAACTTTGAGAGGAGAAACATCACACAATACCTCATCTTTGAAGGGTTTGATGTCGTACGACATTCGACACTGTTGGCTGACGCGGAGATCGCTTCCTTGGCGGAGCCATCCAATGGTGTACAGTTGTGGGTGTGATGTTGTTGGCAGGGCCAGCTACTTGACAACCTCTGCTAAGATGAGGTTCTTCTAGCTACCTCTATCAACGATGAAGTGCAGTGGGGTGCCTTTTATGCCTTTTACCCACATCTGTGAATGGAAGAGGCGCTCTCCTTCTTCTGGCTCGTCTGGTTCACCAGGCTGGAGACTGGTGGTAGAAATGGTGGCACTGGGTTCTGCGTCAATTATCTATCTTCCCCTTTTCGGTTCTGGCTTAGAGTCATAATCTGCATCTGATTCAGAGGCTTTCACTTCGGCCACTAGCGACTGCTTTGAGAGACAGTCAGCAGTGTTATGCCAAGGGCTCTTATGGAAATCACACCACTTCCCAGTATATTTCTTTGTCTTTCTAGTGTCCTTCTTTGCTTGTGGCTTGGACTGGTTGTCCTGATACTCTCCATATTTTCTCTATCCTTTGTTCGGTGGGTTGGGGCCGCCCTTTCCTGGATTTTGTTGTGAGGGGTTCCTAGGCCCAAATTGTCGCATCTTTTGTTTGACCTTCTACTCGATTTTGATGGCATATCGATAGGCCGCAACCAAGGATGAGATGTATAGAAATTCCATTTCGATCTATATGTCTCTATGAAGAGCATTGTGATACTTGAGCACCAGATTTCACTCTGAATATTTGATACCCAACTTGGTGTGCAAGGTATGGAAGATATTTCTAAAATCTGGCACTGCTTGGTCTCTTTCTTGCCGTAGTGTGGTCCATTTTGTATATAGGTCATCATAACTTCTGACAGGGTAGTATTGTTCCTTAATAGCATCCCTAAAGGATTCCCAGGTGGCTGTGACTGAAAATAATGAGGTTTCTTCTGTTTCCGTTTTCTCAAAGAAAGTTTCTCACCAATCTTTGACATGGGGAATGGCTTTGAGGAGTGCAAAAGTAATCTTTTCTTTATTCGAAAAGTTATGGACAGAAAAATACCCTTCTAGTAGATTCAACCACTTGTCTACAACATCTTCATCTATCTAACCTTCAAATATAGGAATATCAAAGTTTATTTGTACCTTGAAGGGGGTGGCGCCTTCGTTCGAAGAAGATGCGTCCCCTGTTGGTAGCCGCCAAAGGATTTGCACGAAACTATCCATCATATCATTCCTCTCATGCGTGAGGGATTCCTCAATCAACAGTTTGAAAGGATCTCCTGTCTTGTCATATTTCTTTTCTCCTGCCATGGGAGGTCGCTTGGGCGTGCGAGAGCTTCTTTCCGCAAGAGAAACAAGCTTGAGACCCAACTCTTTGTACTCCAACCTCGTTGGGGACATGCATTAAGACGACAAGGAGAAGACCGCTCTGATACCACTGATCCAGATTTTATGAGAAGAAAGAAATGAATAAATATTATTAACAGGTGCTTAACACAAAATAACAGAGATACAGTAAAACTGGTTTTCTATTCAATAACGAAATAATCTGAAACTGTAAAATGCAGCGGAAACAAGCTTGCTGGAATGGTGGCGGCTTATCTCTGAGAAGAGATGTGATGGAAGCGCGCATTTGCAAGAAGAAGATTACAATGAGGCTCCAAATACCTTTTTACAATAATAAATAATTCCAAAAACCTAACCCTAGGAGATGAAGCACCAAAAGTCATGTGGGCCCCCCGTTTGGGTAAGTTAGTATATCAACTTCCCGGGGTCGTAACTTTTGCATACAATCTCCGTTTTAGGCGTGTGATAGCTCGTTGGAAAGGTATCATAGAGGAGATTAATTTTGGGGGATCAATATTCATTCAATTATCATTGAAGATATATATCCAAAAAAACCTTCATTTAGGCCCTCAAAATGGCCCCGGAAGTTAAAACAACTAAAAATAGTAAATTACCAAAATTGTCAGAAAACTGTTTTGAGCCAGTGGAAAAGGTGGGTGGCCACCGATATCCATCTGGATCAATCCTCCCTCCTTAGGAAGAAATGGTATCCATTGCATTGAGATCCCCTATCAGATGAGGAAATTTTTGCTGAACTTGGCCCCGAGTGAGCCACCTGCCATGGTGCAGGAGCTGCCCTGCTTTGACGACTCGATAAAGCTGGATCCTTTCTTGTCGACTGCCCTTGATCTGTCTCTCCACAATATGATCATTGGATGCCTATTGTAGGAATTCAAGGTTGAGCTCTGTTGGTGTCAGTTGTTCTGCTACTTCTGAGGTGTCCAATAATGGTGGGAAATAAGGGTGAAGGAGATCCACGTTGAACAATGGGTGCAGACGAAGGAAAGGAGGAATGCTGAGCTCAAAAGCATTATCACCCACGACCTTGCTGATAGTGTACGGCCCATAATGGAGTGGGATAAGCTTCCGATGGGGTCCTGTAAGGCATTCTTTCTACTAGTGCAACCAAACTTTTTCACCCACATGAAACTTATGCGAGATCCGATGTTGATCATGGCGTTGTTTGTACCTGTCATTGGACTTTTGTAGGATATCTTGAACCTATTGGCAGATGTGTTGAATTTGTTCAATGAACCAGGTGGTTTTTTCAGCTTCAGTTGGAGGAGGAGATGAGTCGGTCGAGGTTTGGCCATTTGTCTGGGGGTGGAAGGTCGTGGATTTGTTGAGCTTGGTGTCTAGTAGTGACCAGAGGCTCGACCAGAATGTGCTGAGAAATTGACTATTCTGATCTGAGACAATGGTTTGTGGGATTCCAAAATGTACCCAAACTCATTCAAAGAAGAGCTTGGCAGTGGCCTCTGCTGTGATTCTCTTCTTGCAGGCAACCAGAATCGCCATATTAGAAAACCGATCAACAACCACAAAAACACAGTCATTTCCCCGCTTGGTGGATGGGAGGCCCAACATGTAGTCCATTGAGATTGATTCCCATGGCCTGTCAGGAGTAGGAAGAGGGGTGTACATGCCTTGTTTCATAGTGGTCAGTTTAGCAATAATGTAGGCAGTACAGGACCTGATATACTTGTTGACCTCCTGACGGAGTTTCGGCCAGTAGAAATGTTTTTGTAGCATCGCCACTGTCTTTTCAACACCGAAGTGTCCTGCCACTTGACTGTAGTGGGCTTCCCAGATCATCTTCGCTCGCTCACTTGATGAAACACATATATGGCCCAGACGACACAAAAACCCATCCTTAAGATGTAAATTATCGACAACTATGTTTGCACCCAACATTTGGTAGGTGGTGGCGAAGTCAGGGTCTGTTTCATAGAGTTGGGGCCATCTATAGGTCTCATGGCCGCAAGAGTCTAGCACCGTGTTGAGTGCCACAACTGGCGGTCTGCTGAGACAATCAGTGACGTGATTGGTGCTTCCTGTTTTATACTTGATGTTGAGGTGGAATTGTTGCAAGTATGTAGACCACTTTTGATGGTGGTCATTCTGCAATTTTCCCTTCGTCTAAATGAACTGCAGTGGCTTATGATCAGTGTGGATGAATGTCTCCTTCCCAATAATGTAATGTCTCCAATGGTGGCATGCTTTCACAATGGAGTTCATTTCTTTTTCGTAAGTAGGGTACTTACGGATAGTATCTGACAGTATCTCACTATGATAGGCCACGGGGTGGTCGTGCTGAGTGAGAACGGCACCCACAGCATAGTATGTAGCATCTGTCTAGATCTCAAAAGGATGTTGCAAGTCTGGTAGTGAAAGTATTGGGGCTGAGCACAAGTGTTGCTTCAAATCATTGAATGCTTCTTGTTTGTACTAGCCCCATGCAAATTTCGCCTTACCACCACCTCTATTTATTTGGCTGAGGACTCATGCAATATGGGAGAAACCCAACACGAACCTGCGGTAGAAATTGGCAAGGCCCAAGAAGCTTCGAAGCTCAGTGAGTGTTGTTGGGGCTGGCCAGTCATGGATGACTTGGTTCTTGGCTAGATCCACATGTATGCCATGCTGATCAATGATGTATCCCAGGTAATGGAACCTGTCCATGCCGAAGGAGAATTTTTCCAAGTTGGCGTATAGCTTGTGCTATCGCAGGGTGTGCAGAACCTGTTGAATATGCTGCAAGTGTTCAGCCCAAGTCTTGTTGTAAATTAGAATTTCATCCAGATACACCACTACAAAAGTATTGTTGAATGGTCACAGGATATCATCCATCATCCTCATGAAAGTGGCTGGAGCATTTTTCAAACCAAAGGGCATGACCAACCATTCAAAAAGGCCCTCCTTTGACTTGAAGGCGGTCTTCCATACATCTGTATGTTCTATCGGTACCTGGTGGTAACTAGACTTCAGATCAATCTTACTGAAGTATTTGGCCCCCGTGAGTTGATCAAGGAGTTCATCGATTCAGGGAATCAGGTACCGGTTTCTGACTGTGATTTTATTCAAAGCCTGGTAATCAATACAGAGTCACCAGGTTCCATATTTCTTCTGTACCAGCATGATTGGGCTCCCACAAGGTGATGAGCTGGGGTGGATGTGCCCCTTGTGGAGAAGTTCTTGGATCTATCACTTGATCTCATCATTCTCTAACAAAGAGTGATGATAGACTGGCCCATTGGGTAGTGGTGCACCAGGGGACAGATCAATGGGGTAATTGACCTGGCAGTGAAGAGGTACCCCTGTAGGTGAGGAGAAGATATCTGAGTATTCTTCCACGACCTTATCTACTTTCTTCTGCTGTGTGGAGAGGTCGGCCGCAGAGACCATGGATGTGGCTGTGATCTTTCGCTTATTCTGAGAGTGAATCATGAAGAAGGCAATCTTCCCCATCTGAGAGATGACCTTCCTGCATTGCTTAGTAGAGATCAAGGAAATAACACTAGGTGGGACTGCCTCGGGTATCCTGCACAATTTCCTGTTCAAAGTAATAATAACACTACAAGGCCTAAACTCATATATAGCATGACATTTCCATAAATAAGGTTGGACCAAAAGAACATCACAAACTTCGAGAGGAGCAACATCACACAATACCTTGTCTTTGAAGGGTTTGATGCCGTACGACAGTCGACACTGTTGGCTGACGCGAAGATCACTTCCTTGGCAGAACCATCCAATGGTGTATAGTTGTGTGTGCGGAATTGTTGGCAGGGTCAGCTGCTTGATTACCTGTGTTGATATGAGGCTCTTCTAGCTACCGCTATCAACGATGAAGTGCAGTGGGGTTCCTTTTACCCACATCTGTGAATGGAAGAGGCACTCTCCTTCTTCTGGCTCGTCTAGTTCACCAGGATGGAGCTTGGTGGTAGCGACGGTGGCACTGGGTTTCACGTCAATTATCCATCTTCCCCTTTCTAGTTCTAGCTCAGAGTCATAATCTGCATCTGATTTAGAGGCTTTCACTTTGGCCACCAGTGACTCCTTTGAGTGGCAGTCAGCAGTGTTATGCCAAGGGCTCTTATGGAAGTCGCACCACTTCCCGGTATCTTTCTTTGTATTTTTAGTGTCCTTCTTTACTTGCAGCTTGGACTGGTTTTCCTAATATTATCCATCTTTGATCTGTCCTTTGTTCGATGGGTTGGGGCCACCCTTTCCTAGCTTTTTTTGTGAGGGGTTCCCAGGCCCAAATTGTCGCGTCTTTTGTTTGAGCTTTTGCTCGATTTTGACGGCATATCGGTAAGCCACGCCCAAGGATGAGATGTCTAGAAATTCCATTTTGGTCTGGATGTATCTATGAAGAGAACCATGATACTTGAGCACCAAATGTCACTCTGAATCTTTGATACCCAACTTGGTGCGCAAGATATGGAAGATATTTGTGAAATCTAGCACTGCTTGGTCTCTTTCTTGTCGTAGTGTGGTCCATTTGGTATACAAGTCGTCATAACTTTCGACAATGTAGTATTGTTCCTTAATAGCATCCCTGAAGGATTCCCAGGTGGTTCTGACTGAAAATAATGAGGTTTCCTCTGTTTCCTTTTGCTCACAGAAAGTTTCCCACCAATCTTTGACATGGGGAACGACTTTGAGGAGTGAAAAAGTAATCTTTTCTTTATTCAAAAAGTTATGGACAGAAAAATACCGTTCTAGTAGATTCAGCCACTTGTCTACACCATCTGCATCTATCTAACCTTCAAATATAGGAATATCAAAGTTTATTTGTACCTTGAAGGGGGTGGTGCCTCCATTCAAAGAAGATGTGTCGCCTGTTGGTAGCAGCCGAAGGATTTGCGCGAAACTATCCATCATCGCGTTCCTCTATTGTGTGAGGGATTCCTTAATCAATAGTTTGAAAGGATCTTTTGTCCCATTATATTTCCTTTCTCTTTCCATGGGAGGTTGCTTGGGCATGCGAGAGATTCTTTCCTCGAGAAACAAGCTTGAGACCCAACTCTTTTTACTCCGACCTCGTTGGGCACATGCATTAAGAAGACAAGGAGCAGACCGCTCTTATACCACTGATCTGGATTTTATGAGCACAATGAAATGAATACAGGTTATTAATAGGTGATTAACAAAAAATAACAGTGATACAGTAAAACTGGTTTTCTATTCAATAACGAAATAAGCTGAAATTGTAAAATGCAGTGGAAACAAGCTTGCTGGAATGGTGGCGGCTCATCTTTGAGAAGAGATGTGATAGCAGTGCGAATTTGCAAGAAGAATATTACAATGAGGCTCTGAAGACATTTTTACAATAAGCAAGAATGCCAAAAACCCTATACATCCAAAAACCTAACCCTAGGAGATGAAGCGCCAAAAGTCATGTGGGCCCTGTTTGGGTAAGTTAGTACATCAACTTTCTAGGGTCGTAATTTTTGCATACGATCTGTGTTTTAGGCGTGTGATATCTCGTTGGAAAGGTATCATCGAGGAGATTCATTTTGGGTGCTCAATATTCTATCATCTATCATTTGGGATCTCGATCCCGAAAAACCTTCATTTAGGAACTCAAAATGGCTCTCAAAGTTAAAACTGCTAAAAATAGTAAATTGCCAAAATTGTCGGAAAACTGTTTTGAGCTAGTTGGAAAAGGTGGGTGGCCACCGATATCCATATGGATCAATCCAGCCTCCATAGGAAGCAATGGTCTCCATTGCGTTGAGGTCCCCTATCATATGAGGAAATTTCTGCTGAATTTAGCCTCGAGTGAGCCACTTGCCTTGGTGCAGGCGTTGCCCTGCTTTGACGACTCGATAAAGCTGGATCCTTTGTTGTCGAGTGCCCTTGATTTGTCTGTCCAAAGTCTTATCATTGGATTCCTATTGTAGGAATTTGGGGTTGATCTCTATTGGTGTCAGTTGTTTTTCTATTTCTGAGGTGTCCAATAATGGTGGAAAATAAGGGTGAAGGAGATCCATGTTGAACATTGGGTGCAGACCAAGGAAAGGAGGAATGTTGAGCTCAAAAGAATTATCCCCCATGGCCTTGGTGATAGTGTACGACCCATGACAGAGTGGGTGAAGCTTCCGATGGGGTCCTGTAAGGCATTCTTTTTGCAAGTGCAACCAAACTTTGTCGCCCACCTGAAACTTATGCAGCACCCAATGTTGATCATGGCGTTGTTTGTACTTGTCATTAGACTTCTATAAGATATCCTGAACCTATTGGCGGATGTGCTGGATCCACTCAATGAACCGGGTGGCTTTGTTAGCTTCAGCTGGACCAGGAGATGAGTCGATCGAGGTGACTACAAGGGGAAGTGCAAAATCTATGGGTCCCAATGGTTGGAATCCCAACCCCACTTGAAAGGGGTTGTGGCCGGTTGAGCTATGCAGGGCTCGGTTGTAACTATGATGGACATAGGGGAGGCTCTCATCCCATGTGCAAGGGTGCTTTGAATTATACATGCAAAGGATATGCACAATCATTCGATTTACAACCTTGGTTTGGCCATCTGTCTAGGGGTGGAAGGATGTGGATTTGGTGAGCTTGGTGTCTAGCAGTGACCAGAGGCTCGACCAAAATGTGCTGAGAAATTGACTATCCCGATCTAAGACAATGGTTTGTGGGATTCCAAAATGTACCCAAACTCATTCAAAGAAGAGCTTGGTAGTGGCCTCTGTTGTGATGCTCTTCTTGCAAGCAACCAGAATCGCCATCTTAGAAAAGCGATCAACAACCACAAAAACACAGTCATTTCCCTGCTTGGTGGACAGGATGCCTGACATGTAGTCCATTGAGATGGATTCCCATGGCCTGTTAGGAGTAGGAAGAGGGGTGTACAGGCCCTGTTTCTTAGTGGTCGTTTTGGCAATAGCGCAGGCAGTGTAGGACCTAATATACTTGCTGACCTCCTAACGAAGTTTTGGCCAGTAGAAATGTTTTTGTAGCATCGCCACTGTCTTTTCAACGCTGAAGTGTCCTGCCACTCGACTGTAGTGGGGTTCCCAGATCAGCTTCACTCGCTCACTTGATGGAACACAAATATGGCCCAGACAACACAACAACCCATCCTGAAGATGGAAATTATCGACAACTGCGTTTGCACCCAACATTTGGTAGGTGGTCGCGAAGTCAGGGTCTGTCTCATAGATTTGGGGCCATCCATAGGTCCCATGGACACAAGAGTCTAGCACCGTGTTGAGTGTCGCAACTGGCGGTCTGCTGAGACAATCAACAACATGATTGGTGCTTCCTATTTTATACTTGATGTTGAGGTGGAATTGTTGCAAGTATGTAGACCACTTTTGATGGCGTTTGTTCTGCAATTTTCCCTGCATCTACATGAACTGCAATGGCTTATGATCAGTGTGGATGACTGTCTCCTTCCTAAGAATGTAATGTCTCCACTAGTGGCATGCTTTCACAATGGATTACATTTCTTTGTCGTAATTAGGGTACTTACGAACAGTATCTAACAGTGTCTCACTATGATAGTCCATGGGGTGGCCATGCTGAGTGAGAATGACGTCCACAGCATATTCTGAAGCATTTGTCTCGATCTCAAAATGATGTTGCAAATCTAGTAGTGAAAGTACTGGGGTTGAGCACAAGCATTGCTTCAAATCATCGAATGCTTGTTGTTGGGACCGGCCCCACGTAAATTTCGCCTTACCACCACCTCTGTTTATTTGGTTGAGGGCCCATGCAATATGGGAGAAACCCAACACGAACCTGCGGTAGAAATTTGGAAGGCCCAAGAAGCTCCAAAGCTCAGTGAGTGTTTTTGGGGCTGGCCAGTCACAGATGACTTGGATCTTGGCTGGATCCACATGTACGCCATGCTGATCAATAATGTAGCCCAGGTAATGGACCCTGTCCATGTTGAAGGAGCATTTTTCCAAGTTGGCGTATAGCTTGTTCTACCGCAGGGTGTACAGAACCTGCTGAATATGCTGCAAGTGTTCGGCCCAAGTCTTGTTGCAAATTAGAATGTCATCCAGATACACCACTACAAAAGTATTGGTGAATGGTCACAGGATATCGTCCATCATCCTCATGAAAGGGGCTGGAGCATTTGCCAAACCAAAGGGCATGACCAACCATTCAAAAAGGCCCTCCTTTGACTTGAAGGCGGTCTTCCATACATCTGTTTGTACTATCGGTACCTGGTGGTAGCCAGACTTCAGATCAATCTTACTGAAGTATTTGGCCCCCATGAGTTGATCAAGGAGGTCATCAATTCAAGGAATCGGGTACCAGTTTATGACTATGATTTTATGCGTGAGGGCTTCCTCAATCAACAGTTTGAAAGGATCTCCTATCTTGTCATATTTCTTTTCTCCTGCCATGGGAGGTCGCTTGGGCGTGCGAGAGCTTCTTTCCTCAAGAGAAACAAGCTTGAGACCCAACTCTTTGTACTCCGACCTCCTTGGGGACATGCATTAAGACGACAAGGAGCAGACCGCTCTGATACCACTGATCCGGATTTTATGAGAATAACAAAATTAATATAGATTATTAACAGTTGATTAACACAAAATAACATAGATACAGTAAAAATGGTTTTCTATTCAAGAACGAAATAAGCTGAAACTGTAAAATGCAGTGAAAACAAGCTTGTTGGAATGGTGGCAGCTTATCTCTGAGAATAGATGTAACGACAGCGCGCATTCACAAGAAGAAGATTACAATGAGGCACTGAAGACCTTTTTTAAATAAGAAAGAATGCAAAAAACCCTAGACATCCAAAAACCTAACCCTAGGAGATGAAGCGCCAAAAGTCATGTGGGCCCCGTTTGGGTAAGTTAGTACATCAACTTCCCGGGGCGTAACTTTTGCATACGATCTCTGTTTTAGGCGTGTGATAGCCCGTTGGAAAGGTATCTTCGAGAAGATTCATTTTTGGGGATCAATATACCTTCAGTTATCATTGAGGATCTCTATCCTAAAAAAACCTTCATTTATGCCCTCAAAATGGCCCCGAAAGTTAAAACTGTTAAAAATAGTAAATTGCCAAAATTGTCAAAAAATTGTTTTGAGCCAGTTGGAAAACGTGGGTGGACACCGATATCCATATAGATCAATCCTCCCTTCTTAGGAATCAATGGTATCCATTGTGTTGAGGTCCCCTATCAGATGAGGAAATTTCTGTTGAATTTGGCCCCGGGTGAGCCACTTGCCTTGGTGCAGGAGCTGCCCTACTTTGATGACTCGATAAAGCTGGATCCTTTGTTGTCGAGTGCCCTTGATCTGTCAGGGTTGAGCTCTATTGGTGTCAGTTGTTTTGCTACTTCTGAGGTGTCTAATAATGGTGGCAAATAAGGGCGAAGGAGATCCACGTTGAACACTGGGTGCAGACCAAGGAAAGGAGGAATGTTGAACTCAAAAGCATTATCCCCCATGGCCTTGGTGATAGTGTACGGCCCATAACGGAGTGGGAAATGCTTCCAATGGGGTCCTGTAAGGCATTCTTTCTGCAAGTGCAGCCAAACTTTGTCACCCTCCTGAAACTTATGCGGCACCCAATGTTGACCATGGCGTTGTTTGTACTTTTCATTGGACTTCTGTAGGATATCCTGAACCTATTGGTGGATGTGTTGGATCCACTCAATGAACCGGGTATCTTTGTCAGCTTTAGTTGGAGCAGGAGATGAGTCGGTTGAGGTGACCACAAGGGGAAGTGCAACATCTATGGGTCTCAATGGTTGGAATCCCAACCCCACTTGAAAGGGGTTGTGGCCGGTTGAGATATGCAGGGCTCGGTTGTAGCTATGATGGACATAGGGAAGGCTCTCATCCCATGTGTGAGGGTGTTTTGAATTATACATGTGAAGGATATGCACAATCATTCGATTTACAACCTCGTTTTGGCCATCTGTTTGGGGGTGGAAGGCCATGGATTTGGTGAGCTTGGTGTCTAGCAGTGACCAGAGGCTCGACCAGAATGTGCTGAGAAATTGACTATCCCGATATGAGACAATGGTTTGTGGGATTCCAAAATATACCTAAACTCTTCAAAGAAGAGCTTGGCAGTGGCCTCTTCTATGATGCTCTTATTGCAGGAAACCAGAATCATCATCTTAGAAAAGTGATCAACAACCACAAAAACACAGTCATTTCCCCACTTGGTGGATAGGAGGCCCAACATGTAGTCCATTGAGATGGATTCCCATGGCCTATCAGGAGTAGGAAGAGGGGTGTACAGGCCCTGTTTCTTAGTGGTCGGTTTGGCAATAACGCAAGCAGTGCAGGACCTGATATACTTTATGACTTCCTTACGAAATTTCGGCCAGTAGAAATGTTTATGTAGCATCACCATTGTCTTTTCAATGTCGAAGTGCACTGCCACTCGACCGTAGTGGGCTTCCTAGATAATCTTCTCTTGCTCACTTGATGGAACACAGATATGGCCCAGACGACACAACAACCCATCCTGAATATCGAAATTATCGACAACTGCATTTGCACCCAACATTTGGTAGGTGGTGGCGAAGTCAGGGTCTGTCTCATAGAGTTGGGGCCATCCATAGGTCTCATGGCTGCAAGATTCTAGCACCATGTTGAGTGCCACGACTGGCGGTCTGCTGAGACAATCAGTGACGCGATTGGTGCTTCCTGTTTTATACTTGATGTTGAGGTGGAATTGCTGCAAGTATGTAGACCACTTTTGATGGCGATCGTTCTGCAATTTTCCCTGCGTCTGCATGAACTGTAGTGGCTTATGATCAGTGTGGATGACTGTCTCCTTCCCAAGAATGTAATGTCTCCACTGGTGGCATGCTTTCACAATGGAGTACATTTCTTTCTCGTAATTAGGGTACTTACGGACAATATCTGACAGTGTCTCACTATGATAGGCCACGGGGTGGTCGTGCTGAGTAAGAACGGCACCCACAGCATAGTTTGAAGCATCTGTCTCGATCTCAAAAGGATGTTGCAGGTCTGGTAGTGAAATTACTGGGGCTGAGCATAAGCGCTGCTTCAAATCATCGAACGCTTGTTGTTGGGATCGGCCCCATGCACATTTCACCTTACCATAACCTCTGTTTATTTGGCTGAGGGCTCATGCAATATGGGAGAAACCCAACAAGAACCTGCGGTAGAAATTGGCAAGGCCCAAGAAGCTTCGAAGCTCAGTGAGTGTTGTTGGGGCTGGCCAGTCACGAATGACTTGGATCTTGGTTGGATCCACATGTACGCCATGTTGATCAATGATGTAGCCCAGGTAATGGACCTTGTCCATGCCGAAAGAGCATTTTTCCAAGTTGGCGTATAGCTTGTGCTGTCACAGGGTGTGCAAAACCTGTTGAATATGCTGCAAGTGTTCGGCCCAAGTCTTGTTGTAAATTAGAATGTCATCCAGATACACCACTACAAAAGTATTGGTGAATGGTCGTAGTATATCATCCATCATCCTCATGAAAGTGGTTGGAGCATTTTTCAAACCAAAGGGCATGACCAACCATTCAAAAAGGAACTCCTTTGACTTGAAGGCAGTCTTCCATACATCTGTATGTTCTATTGGTATGTGGTGGTAGCCAAACTTCAGATCAATCTTACTGAAGTATTTGGCCCCCGTGAGTTGATTAAGGAGGTCATTGATTCGGGGAATCGGGTACCAGTTTCTGACTGTGATTTTATTCAAAGGTCGGTAATCAATACAGAGTCGCCAGGTTCCATCTTTCTTCTGTACCAACACGATTGGGCTCCCGCAAGGTGATGAACTGGGGTGGATGTGCCCCTTTTGGAGCAGTTCTTCGATTTGTCGCTTGATATCCTCATTCTCTAACAAAGAGCGATGATAGACTGTCCCATTGGACAGTGGTGTGTCGAGGGTCAAATCGATGGGGTGCTTGACCTGGTAGTGTAGAGGTACCCCTGTAGGTGAGGAGAAGATATCCGAGTATTCTTCCATGACCTTATCTACTTTCTTCTGTTGTGTGGAGAGGTTAGCCGTAGAGACCCTGTATGTGGCTGTGATCTTTCACTTATTATGAGATCAAATCACAAAGAAGAGAAACTTCCCCATCTAAGAGACGAACATCCTGCATTGCTTAGTAGAGATCAAGGAAATAACACTAGGTGGGACTGCCTCGGGTAGACTGTACAATTTTCTTTTCAAAGTAATAATAACACTACGAGGCCTAGACTCATATACAACATGAATTTTCCATAAATAAGGTTGGCCCAAAAGAACATCACAAACTTCGAGAGGAGAAACATCACACAATACCTCATCTTTGAAGGGTTTAATGTCGTATGACAGTCGACACTGTTGGTTGACGCGGAGATCGCTTCCTTGGAGGAGCCATCCAATGGTGTACGGTTATGGGTGGGATGTTGTTGGCAGGGCCAGCCACTTGAAGACCTCTGCTAATATGAGGTTCTTATGGCTACCGCTATCAATGATGAAGTGCAGTGGGGTGCCTTTTATGCACATCTGTGAATGGAAGAGGCGCTCTCCTTCTTCTGGCTCGTCTAGTTCACCAGGAAAAGCTTGGTGGTAGAAACGGAGGCACTGGGTTCCACGTCAATTATCCATCTTCCCCTTTTTGGTTCTGTCTTAGAGTGATAATTTTCATCTGATTCAGAGGCTTTCACTTCGGCCACCAGTGACTTCTTTGAGCAGCAATCAGCAGTGTTATGCCAAGGGCTCTTATGGAAGTCGCACCACTTCCCGATATCTTTCTTTGTCTTTCCGGTGTCCTCATTTGCTTGCGGCTTGGACTAGTTGTCCTGATACTATCCATCTTTTCTCTGTCATTTTTTCGGTGGATTGGGGACGCCCTTTCCTGGATTTTGTTTTGAGGGGTTCCCAGGCCCAAATTGTCGCGTCTTTTGTTTGAGCTTCTACTCGATTTTGAAAGCATATCGGCAGGCCGCGCCCAAGGATGAGATGTCTAGAAATTCCATTTTGGTATGAATGTATCTATGAAGAGCACCAGATGTCGCTCTAAATCTTTGATACCCAACTTGGTGCGTAAGGTATGGAAGATATTTGTGAAATCTGGCACTGCTTGGTCTCTTTCTTTCCGTAGTGTGGTCCATTTGGTATACAGGTCGTCATAACTTCTGACAGGGTAGTATTGTTCCTTAATAGCATCCCTGAAGGATTCCCAGGTGGTTGTGACTCAAAATAATGAGGTTTCCTCTGTTTCCTTTTGCTCACGGAAATTTTCCCACCAATCTTTGACATGGGGAACGACTTTGAGGAGTGCAAAAGTAATCTTTTCTTTATTCGAAAAGTTATGGACAGAAAAATACCCTTCTAGTAGATTCAACCACTTGTCTACAAAATTTGCATCTATCTGAACTTCAAATATAGGAATATTGAAGTTTATTTGTACCTTGAAGGGGGCGGCGCTTCCGTTTGAAGAAGATGCGTCGCCTGTTGGTAGCCGCCGAAGGATTTGCACGAAACTATCCATCATCTCGTTCCTCTATTGCATGAGGGCTTCCTCAATTAACATTTTGAAAGGATCTCTTGTCCTATAATATTTCTTTTCTCCTGGAATGGGAGGTCGCTTGGGCATACGAGAGCTTCTTTCCTCAAGAGAAACAAGCTTGAGACCCAACTCTTTGTACTCCGACCTCGTTGGGGACATGCATTAAGATGACAAGGAGTAGACCGCTATGATACCACTGATCTAAATTTTATGAGAAGAATGAAATGAATACAGATTATTAACAGGTGGTTAACACAAAATAATAGAGATACAGTAAAACTGGTTTTCTATTCAATAACGAAATAAGCTGAAACTGTAAAATGCAGCGGAAACAAGCTTGTTGGAATGGTGGCGGCTTATCTCTGAGAAGAGATGTGACGGCAGTGCGCATTCACAAGAAGAAGATTAAAATGAGGCTCTGAAGACCTTTTTACAATAAGAAAGAATTTCAAAAACCCTAGACATCCAAAAACCTAACCCTAGGAGATGAAGCGCCAAAAGTCATGTGGGCCTCGTTTGGGTAAGTTAGTACATCAACTTCCCGGGGTCCTAACTTTTGCATACGATCTTCGTTTTAGGTGTGTGATAGCCCATTGGAAAGGTATCATCGAGGAGATTCATTTTGGGGGCTCAATATGCCATTTTATATCATTAAGGATCTCTATCCCAAAAAACCTTCATTTAGGCCCTCAAAATGGCCCCGGAAGTTAAAACTTCTAAAAATAGTAAATTGCCAAAATTGTCGGAAAACTGTTTTGAGCTAGTTGGAAAAGGTGGGTGGCCACCGATATCCATCTATATCAACAAGACTCATTATGGACTGAAGATTTCGCAAAGATAATAGATGCAAGTCCAGGGCAAGTGAAACAATTCACAGAACATCCGATAAGAGCCCGAACCATGCTTCGGTAATTGAAATTCGATCTAGAAAAGTATTGGGCCCATGCAGTGGACATCAGAGGGATATATGCAGTTACAATGGAACAACAGAGATTTACATGGGCCAATACTTATGAAGAACTCTTTATCAATTGGTCTGAATATGAAAGAAGTCACCCTTTCCAAGAAATATCTTGGGTGGATTGTTAAAGAAACTGTTTTATGATAACGCCACGTGGAAATTTTTGTTTGGATCAAACTATATTTAGCCGTTAATTATAGTTAAAATTTATATTATAAATAGAGACATTGACCAATGAACAAAGGTTCGATGGTTTTTGTAAGAACTCTCTCTTTTTGGTTGTTAAGAATTACTTTGAGACTGCTATGAATTGAGAAGTCCTTCTAGACCAAAGACAAGCTATTTTCATCAGATGTATGTGATTGGACTTGGAGAAGAACTAATTCCTATCATGTTCCATGAATGACGCAGTAAATGAGTAAGAGAAATTAATTATGTTTTCAAGTTATCTGGTGCAATGATTTGAAGTTCTTTTATTTAATGATGAAGATAAATCGTTGTGTTATTATGTGATGAATGTTATGGTAGAAGAATTATTTTGCTTAACATGATCTTGATCACATATGTGTTTTCTTTCTGTTAATTATTTTTCTCAGACAAAATTGGATGCTCATTTGGTTAATGTATTAGTACTAGGACCTTTGGCATAGAATCATTGTCTACATGTTTGAGCAGTGGGTTATCCCAAGCTCAGCCTCTTCCTAGTAGTTAAAACTCAATCTTGTTACTTGTCAAGTTGGTTTATACTGGCTTGCATCTCTCATACCAACCCCACCCAAGAGAAAATACAGAAAAAGAACAGTCCTAACTGAAGGAATATCCTTCACAAGAAAACACAAATCCCACCGATAAATTGGTCAGATCACAAGATATGGAGAACCATTCCATCTTAAATGTTGTAGATTCTAATTGGCCCTCACTGGCAGGTTTGGTTCCTACTGTTGAGTCAAGGGATTTAAGTCCCATCAACAAAACTGGCGCTAGAAGGAGGGCCTGAGAATGAATGGTTGAAAACATATTTCACTTAGCATTTCAAATAGCCTACACAATCGCAACGACCCACATGCATGGCTAGTCCCTCACAGGACAACCCACACACACTGAGCATTACCAAAATAGATAACTCACCCCAGCCCGAGGAAGAATCGTTTCACCCTGAAATACCTTACGCTCTTCCTCATGAGAAATTAAATCAATTCAAGAGAATCATTAGAGCCTACGCCCGACAAATCGACGCATTGTCCTTAACTCCCATCCTCCCTCGAAGAAAACAACAAAGCAGACCAGTGGTTAGCATTCTCGATGTAGTTTTTGTACACTCCGTAGAAGACTTAATAGATTTCACCATTACTGAAATCCAAGAACCTCTTGATCTAATACCCAAAATGCCAACCGACAACATCTCCGAGCCAAACGATTTTTCAGAAGAAGAGGAGCTCAACTCAAATTCTGAAGATATGGAAGGTAATAATGATCATGATGAGGAAAGGGAAATCCCACTTCAAAAAAACTATCCTTTGATGGTCGGAGATGCTGTGGTGGTCCCTCGATGAGTACATAATCTTCCACGGCACTCGGAGAAGCTGATCCCCAAGTACGATCCTGAAACTTCAGGTTTACCTGAAGATCATATCAAGAATTTCATACTCGCAATAAGGCTTATGTATGTTCAACATGAAGACGTAGTCTGTAGGCTCTTTCCCTACACATTTGAGAACTCGACTTCCACATGGTATTTGAATCTGCATGTAGGATCCATAACCAGCTGGACCAAGTTCCATAAGGAACTTTAGACAAATTTGTGGAGGAAACTACCACAGGAGCTCTGATGGTTGAGTTGTTCGTGTCCACCATGAGCCCGAAAGAGAGGGTCAAATATTTTAATCAAATATTCACAACCATCTTAAACAAATTCCATTATGTGGTGAAACCAACTCAAGAGTTGCAAATAGAGTTTTATGACAACGCGCTTCCCACTTCTATTTCTATGTTCGTAAAAAAGGTCGCTAAGAAAACCCTTGTGGAAAATTTTGAAGAGGCCAAGACGATAGAATTCTAGATGAAAGGATGTAAAGAATCCTAGGCCCCTTTGATGAAAAGAGAAACCCAACCCCCTCCTAGGAGAGGATTCCTTTTAGCTAGACCGTCGGGGAAGCAAAGTGAATCAACCCCCGACAAGGGTAATGGAGACATAGAAGATCTACAATGCATGGTTAAGAAATTATCAAACGAGATCATAGACATGAAAAGAAATGCAGGAGAAGGAAACTTAGGCCAAAGGCCCTATAAGCCTTTCTTTAAAAGAAACCCATCGTTCAAAGAAATTGAACCTCCCCCAGCCAACCTAAATACTGATCTAGGGAATGTCACGTTTGATTCTTTCTACACTTATTACCAGGAAAATCACTCTGAAAGAAACTTCCCTCAATGGGCACACACCATGAATTTGATGGCCAATCGATTCCTAGATTAAGTCTCCCTAACCGAACAACCAAGTAGTTCGGCTATTAATATTGTCGATCAGGAAGAGATTGATCCACCACGAGACACAACCATGTTGATATGGGATCCCGACCTGATCATGCCTTCCAGTGACATGTTTGAGTCCCAGGAATGACCCACAAAAGTTTCGGCGATACAGACGCGTAGTAAGGGTCAACCCAGCTCGAAAGATACTGACGCCACTCGGGCCTTGGAAATTAAGTTAACTCTTGATCGTTCGAAAACGCCCTTCACCTTCAGCAAGAAACCTACAAGCATTCATACCCGGGAATCGCCCAAACTAGATTATAACGTGGTCGAAGATTTGAAAAAGTTAAGGGACAATATATCCGTTATGGAAATGTGTAAGATTCCCTAGCACAAAGAATTTTTATTGCAGGCTTTGAGCTCCATAGAAAACCCGACGAAAGCAAGTGACCTGGAAAGAAATCTGTCTTCCACCGATCCGGTGAGAAAACCAACTGTGAACACCTGTTCGAGAGATAGGAGGGAAAATTCCTTTGTCCCACCTTTCCTCTTATCGTTCGAAGTCTTCAACATGAACCTTCACAATTGCTTGGTATATTCTGGGGAATCCTCCAACGTGATGTCCTTGGCCATTTGTAATAAATTAGGCGTTGTCCCTCTCAAAAGTGATAAGCATGTCATACAATTAGGCAAAACCCATGTTAACGTCATGGGAGAACTCAAAGAGGTGATGATCGGGATAGCGACACATCCTAATTTCGTGTAGGTGATTGACATCATTGTGGTGGATATCCCTAAGGCATATGGGCTATTGTTGAGCCGAGATTGGTCATAAAAGCTAAATGGGTATTTCAGTACAGATTGGGCACACCTTTGGCTACCGCTGAAGGGATACAAGAACATGATCAAAATCGATAGGGAGAGATATCTTAAGCATACGGTCACTCATATAGAAACCCCAAACAAACCAACATCTATCGATTTCCCCATATTGGGTAATTATTCCTATGATTCTCAATTCGAGAACTTTTCTCCTCTCATTCCCAATGTTCCGCTTACCCAAAACTCCGAAATGATTTTTCAAGAGGAATCACCGATGCCGACATAAGACTCTCTCTTCTGCCAAAACCCCGCTCTAGGACTTGTGAAAAAAAAGATCGGAGAACAAAACATTGGTGATGGAAGAGAAAGGAGCGATTGTCGTTCGCAAACTTGGACCCTCTATTTTGATGGATCTTAATCACAAGAAGGGTCAGGAGCGGGGTGCATCCTCATCAACCATAAAGGTAAACGTCATTTCATGTCCTGTAAACTAGAATTTGAATGTACCAACAACACTGTTGAGTATAAATCTCTAGTACAAGGGTTAAATAAAGCCATAGATCTGGATGTCAAAGAATTGAAAGTTTTTGGAGACTTTGAGATTAATGTTAGGCAAGTGAGGAATACTATACATTGCAATTCACCTCCTCTTAAGAACTACCAGCAGGAGGTGCATAGGTTAATAGAACGCTTTTAGGCTTTCAATATCACTGCAATTCCCAGAGAAAAGAATATTCTTACTGACTCCTTGGCCACAGATGCTTCTAGAATATTGCCTTTAGAATATTATGAAGCCTCCCGACTCACTGTAGAGTTTCTCTATAAACCATCGGTACCTAATAACATTTCTAATTGGAAAGTATTTGAGGGAGATGAAAATATCATAAGCTTCTTAACCAACCAAGACAATTTCAAAGATCTCGCTATTGACGATGAAGAGTTCCAAGAGCACTCAACAGAAACTAATTCGTGGTAAGAACAAAATATGGGTATATCAAAGGCTCACGCAATCCCGAAGGGGATAACTAATCTAGAGAATCTGTTTGATCTAAAGGAATGATTCAAACGCCCAAAAAATGCAAAGACTGGTAGCTCTTGTCCCCTCCATGAAACTATAAATCTTGGAACCCTAGAGAACCCAAAGCATGTGAATCTCGACAAAACTATATCTAAGGAAGAGAGGAAAGCCTACCTCAAATTATTTAGACAATACCAGGACTTCTTCACATGGTCCTATAAATATTTGAAAGCATATGATACACACATTATTCAACACACCATCCCGTTAAAACCCGAAGTAAAACCTTTCCAACAGAAGCTTCGAAAGTGCCATCCATCCCTGGAACCTCTCATGTATTAAGAATTAAGGAAGCTTCTAGATGTGAAAATAATTTTTCAGGTTAGGCATTCTGCCTGGGTAGCAAATATTTTTCAGGTGAGGAAAAAGTCGGGAAAGATCCAACTATGCGTAGACTTTCAGAACCTCAACAGAGCTTCAAAAAATGACAATTATCTCATCCCACCAATGGAACAACTCGTGCAAACTGTGTCGGGCTTGGATATTTTCTCTCCACTAGACGGTTTCCCAGGCTACAATCAAGTGTTGGTTTCAGAGGAGGACCATTTAAAAACCACCTTCCAAACCAAATGGGGAACCTTCGCTTATAAACGCATGCCTTTCGGGTTAATCAACACAGGAGAAACCTTCCAAAGGGCTATGGACGTGGCTTTTCGGGGACTTATTAATAAGTGTGTGGTGGTGTATTTATATGATGTAACAATCTATTCGAAGAATATAGAAGATCATATCCAACACTTAACTCAGATTTTTGAGAGATGCAGGAAATACAGTATATCGTTGAACCCTAAGAAAACTATCTTCGGTGTCGAGGAAGGTAAGTTGTTAGGTCATATTATTTCTCAAGCAGGGATTCACATAGACCCGGAAAGGATTAAGGCCATAGCTCAACTCTTGCTACCCCATAACAAGAAAGTTATGCAGTCCTTTTTTGGGAAAATCAATTTTGTGAGGAAATTCACTACCGATTTTTCCGAAATCATCAAACCCTTACAAAAGATGATTCACAAGGATGTCGAATTTAAGTGGGATGATGAGAAAAAAGACGCTTTCAACAATATCAAAGCTTCCATATCCCGGGCCCCGGTGTTGCAAAGTCCTGATTTCAATAGAGACTTTTTCCTTTATACTTTTGCCTCTTACCAATCGCTAGTTGTGGTTTTGACTTAGAAGGATGATGACAACAATGAAGCCCCAATTTCATTCATGAGTACCAATCTTCAAGGAGCTGAGCTCAATTACCCTGCCATAGAAAAGCAGGCCTACGTGGTCTATAAGGTCGTAAATCATTTCAAGTCTTACATCCTCAAGAATCACACTAAGGTGATTGTGCCACACCCTGCGGTTTGATCCATGTTTGCCCAACAAGAAATAGGGGAAAGAAGAGGGAACTGGATGGCAGTAGTCCAGAAATTTGATCTAGATATAAAACATGCCAAACTAGTAAAAGGACAAGGTTTGTTCAAGCTCACATCCGAAGCCTAGGATCGAGCAATTGAAGATTTCGGGTGGGAAAACAAAATAGCACTATGGTGTGGTGAAGTAGAATACATCTCCCTAGGACAAGCCTCCTAGTACAAGGATTTAAATTATCTTCTACATCATAGGACTTGTCCCGAGAACCTCAACCCTAAGGAGAGGAGAGCCCTGAGATTAAAATTTGCATAGTATTGCCTTATAAATTCAGTGCCCTTCTGGATCAACTATGATGGGGTACTATTGAGATGTCTCGAACGAGAAGACGTTGACAAAGTGCTAAAGGAACTCCATGATAGTCCTGCTGGAGGACATTTTGTAGGAAACACCACCGCTCATAAGATTATGAGAGCCAACTATTACTGGCCCACCTTGTTCAAAGACGCTCATACTTACGCTAGGAATTGTAAGACTTGACAAATAAGCATTGGAAAGGAGAAATGGGCAACAGTCCCACTTCAGCCTGTGACTGTCTCTAGGCCTTTTAAGCAGTGGGGGTTGGATATCATAGGAGAAATTACTCCTAGCTCTTCAAAACTCCACAAGTACATTCTTACTGCCATCGACTATTTCACAAAATGGGCAAAGGCCATCCTTCTGACTCATGTAAATGAGAAGGTAGTAATCCAATTTATAGAACAACAAATGATCACAAGATTTGGTGTCCCCTCTGTTCTAGTCTTTGATAATGTAACTTACTTCTCTTCTACCCTATTAACAAAGTTTTCTCTGGACAAAGGAATCGTAATCAAGTACTCTGCAAATTACTACCCTCAAGGAAACGGTGTGGCAGAATCAACTAATAAGAACCTGGTAAGGATACTAAAGAAGACGATTATAGATAACCAAAGAATTTGGCATAACCAACTTCATAATTCCCTATGAGACGATAGGGTCACATTTCAGAGTTTTGGGTAAGCAGAACATTGGACAGAAGCCATCCTTTTTGGTCTACGGGAAAGAAGCCATCCTCCCAAATGGGCTCTATCTGTCATCTCTTCAATTGGCCCAAGATTCCAATGAGGAACCCTCATCGACCATGCAACAAAGAATCAACACTCTGCTCATGCTGGAATAAGAGAGAGAAAAGGCTAAGTCAAAATTCTTAGCTCACCAACAGATAGTGAAAAGATGGTTTGATAAGCATAAAGCTAAAGAGAAGAATTTTGTAGGAGACTTGGTCTTGAAATGGGATAGAGCGAATGAACCAAAGGGGAAACATTCTAAATTTCAGAACCTGTGGCTTGGACCTTTCCAGGTGGCTAAGAAGATCGGGGCAGGTACTTACTGGCTGCATAATATGAGAGGGGAACCTAATGCCCTCCCAGTAAATGGCCAAGCCCTAAAAAATACTTTGTGATTCGGTAATACCTTAAGGGAAATGAAAGAAGAACAGATATTCTGCATTCGCCCAGTGAATTGCCATTTGTTGAGCACTCAACACACCCTAAAAAAGTATGTGACCATTTCCTTTTTTGGGTACCACTCGATATTTTGCATTGACTGTTTTCACGTCAGTATGAAATTGATACCTTCACTTATCTTATATGTTTCATGATTGAATTAATTAAAGATTACTTGAACATACAACAAAGAGTCATCTTAACTCTAAAAGGGACTTAAAAACTACTCAAGGAATTGGTGGTCCAAAATTTTCCCCGACTCGATTAAGAAGTTCGACATCAGTAAAAATTAAAGGTCGTGAAAACTATTTGAGAAGTCAAAGTAGCCGAGTGCCGACCTTTATCGGTGTCAGCCGATGAAAACCTTTATTTTCTACAAATAAGCCTCGGCAGGGATTGTGCCAAAGACCAATCCATTCGAATTCGACAAATAAATATAACAGTAAGCATCACACAAATGGAAAGTGACATTGCCGACCCCTGATACAATTTTGGCGTTGAAAAATTTACAACGTGTTAACCCGCAAATAAAACCATGCATTAATTTTACTTTTCCTAATGCCATCCAAGCATCAACAACCTTTGTACCTGACCCGTTATGTTCTTTTGAAGCGTATGAGGTCCCCAAGTGCATTTCCTACCCGCTAGCGAGGTGCTCTCTTTATGTTTAGATATTTTAATGACCCTCGGTTAATAATGCCATGTTAACATCAATCAATATCAAAAGTTTTAATAGGGAATACATCAACGAATTCACAAATGCAATTATAACAATTATAAAATCCCATGATGAGCGCGAATATATTTAAATAAGAAGACAAATTTAATTCGCATCCGAAAGGAGCATGATACATTCAAAACACTTTCAAATTCTTCATATAATCAAAAATCATGCCAGGCTTGGTTTACATACAAGTAGACAACCCCAACGACCCAGCTAACCGTCCTGGTCATAGTAAGAATACAAAACCCTTACAAAAGAGGGAAAAAATTGTCAAGCGACACTTTCGAGGAAACAAGTCAAGAACCCACCCACTATGTATCTCCTCTGCACTGGTCCTCTCTCAGACTGTTCTTCACACCTTGTAATGTATTCTACTCCTCCTTCACTGTTATCCTTTGTGCCTTGCGTAATTGCACAATTGTATATTGTGCTTCTCGAATCCATCTCTAGATCCAAACTATGCTACCTTCATGACCCTGCGACACTGATACCTCTCCATTCTTCACTGCCAATTGGCTCTGTAACTCTTTATTCTCTTGGTAGAGTTTATCTATTGCAAGTTGGGCCCGCTCTAACTGCTGAGCGAGACCCTCGATGGGAAGCCCCAATGCTTTTTCCCTTTCCTTTTGTCTCCCAATTCCTCTACCGATAGTCCCAACCATCTCCGACCAATTGGTAAACATAGCAGACTCCTCAGGGGATGGGCATACACCCAACTTGGCCAGGAGGTGGTCCTCCTCTCCTTTTCCCGTATCTTTCCTAGGTCTTCCTCTTCTCCATGTTTTCTGCTCCTAAGAAGGCATGCTTCCTAGCATACCTCTCTCATACATACCTTTTTCCACCCCAACCTTTTTTGGGAACGCCGACACCATCTCCAAGAAAGAGCCTGTACCTCCTGTTGGAGTTTCAAGGACACGGGAAGCTAATAAGAAAGAGTCCCAGGCATGTTGGGGCTCGGACCTAGCACTCTGGCTACCTCGTAGACTCCATCCTGTGTTTGAAGGGTATCCCATAATGCAACAGTGTAGGGACTCATGCGTCTGTAGGTGATAAAGGAATACTATGCAGGACTTCGCCAAGATATACTCACCAGACCAGAATTCTAGAGAATATAAGCTCGACATATGCATATAATTCCCCACATAACTCCTATAATTTATAGAGAAATGAAGGAGAAGAACAGAGCGTGCCAATAAAACACTCGTGCCTCGCGACATGATGTTTTGAAGACTCGACATGCCACAAATTCTCGATGGATGCAATCCAGAACATGTAAATGCCCCCGATCAAAGTTGCAGGGAACGTGCGATATGATCCTTCTGATATTTTTAAACTTCCGAACCTTCATTATTGATGAATGATGTTTGACACACTTGATGATACAGATTCTGGAGGCATTTAACGACTTTCTTTTTACGGTATCTGGCCTTTTGGGATCATACATGGGCACGCTCATCTCTGACGTCTCCTTTCGGCCCCAAAGGTCAAGTGATTACTATGACGGTTTAGACACTCATGTATGTCGTACTTAATTTTCCACCCCGTGGCACGCTAACATAATTCATTTAAATGAAAGAGTAGAAATGGCTTCGGCTAGGTCATCACAGGTCATTTAAAGGAGCGACTGAGATCATGTAAGTATTAAACAAATGAGACTAGTGAGCTACACAGGTACGCATCAATGTTTTTGGTTTCTTTATGTCTTATCATAGGTTGCTTAGTCACTAAACTACCTCTACCTTGATTGCAGGAAAAATCCTCCTGACTATCGAACAAATCTCGTCCTGTGGCCTCGCCGAAGAACTCAAAAGAAACACCGAAGCTGAATCGTCGAAGCAATGAAGGATTCTGGGCTCCCCTGATGAACCTACCAGCCTGAGTGATGTGTTTGATTTGTATGCCGAACAAGACTTGCTATGGACCGAAGAGTTCACAAAGATAATTGATGCAAGGCTAGGACAAGTGCAACAATTCACAGAACATCTGATCAGAGCCCGAACCATGCTTCAGCAATTGAAATTTGGTCTAGCAAAGTACCAGGCCCATGCAGTAGACATCAGAGGGATATATGCGGCTCCGATGGAACAACACATATTTCCATGGGCCAATACTTGTGAAGAACTCTTTATCAATTGTTCTGAATATGAAAGAGGTCACCCTTTCGAAGAAATATCTCAGGTGGATTGTTAAAGAAACTGTTTGATGATAATGCCACATGGCGATTTTTTTTTGGCTCAAACTATATTTATCCGTTAATTATAGTTAAACTTTATATTATAAATAGAGACATCGACCAATGAACAGAGGGTTGATGGTTGTTGTAAGAACTCTTTCTTTTTGGTTGTTAAGAATTACTTTGAGACTGTTATGAATTAAGAAGTCCTTCTGGACCAAAGACAAGTTATTTTCATCAGATGTATGTGATTGGACTTGGAGAAGAACTACTTCCTATCCTGTTCCATGAATGACGCAATAAATGAGTAAGAGAAATTAATTTTGTTTTCAAGTTATCCGGTGCAATGATTTGATGTTATTTTCTTTAATGATGAAGATAAATCGTTGTGTTATTATGTGATGAATGTTATGGTAGATGAATTATTTTGCTTACCGTGATCTTGATTACATATGTGTTTTATTTCTATTAATTAGTTTTCTGAGATAGTAATTGGATTCTCATTTGGTTAATGTATTAGTACTAGGCCCTTTGGCATAGAATCATTATCTGCATGTTTGAGCAGCGGGTTATCCCAAGCTCAGCCTCTTCCTAGTAGTTAAAAATCAATCTTGTTACTTGTCAATTTGGTTTATACTGGCTTGCATCTCTCATACCATCCCCACCCAAGAGGAAATACAAAAAGAATAGTCCTAACTAAAGGAAGATCCTTCACAAGAAAACACAAAGCCCATCGATAAATTGACCAGATTGCAAGATCTGGAGAACCATTGCATCTTAAACACTGCAGAGTCTAATTGGGCCTCGGTGGCAGGTTTGGTTCCTACTATTGAGTCAAGGGATTTAAGCCCCATCAAATGGTGGCTTGGGGTATTTACATATGAACTCCCTTCTTGCCCCTCACTAATCCCTCTCATGGTATCATGGACAGTACTCAAGGCTTCACCCTCATAGTTGGTTGTTGGTAGTGACAATTAAATAATAATACATTTACATTGTTTGCATGCCATGGCATGTAAATCATAATCATGAATAATTACAGGTTGGGGGGAAAATGGGTGTTACAATCCCCTCCCAGTTAAAGGAACACTATCCTCGATGTTCTTTTCAAAAACACCTTCCATACCATTAACTTTCAGGTACTTCAAAATGTTTTCTTATTCTTGATTTGGTCCTTTCCCAAATTCTTTGCATTTGGCATATGCCTACAATAATTTCAAACAAAAAGCATATTAAGTCCAATTTCATGTAAGAAAAACATTTTATTGTTGTTCATAACTCAAGGGGAAAATTTCACATATCAACACAGTACTTATCTATGTAGGTCATGGATCTACATCCACATGGCTATCATGTGTACTTGGCTCACTATATTTCCTTGTCATGGCCATTGTGTGCATGATCCCAGTCAATAGATGACAAAATTTTAAATAATCCACTGATTCTTTCACATGAGCTATCAAAATTGCATCTTCCTTTGAGTCACTCACCTTTTGGGCTCAGGCTCAAGCATCTCCCTTCTTTTCTATACAATTCCTCGGGGTGATCCATCTTTCCTATCCAATATTTCTCTCACAAGAAGACTTCCAGAGACTTTGTTGAGTCTTACAGTTGAAGTGTCCCCCAATATTTCTTTGTCGATGCACCCTCTGGCTTTCTCTACCAAAAGCGTCCCTTCAGCCCATGTTACCAAAACAAAACATTATTATGACGATCATGACTTATCACAAAGTTCTCTTGTCACAATAGTGGCCCTCTTCCATGATTTCCTATTTGAAAACCACCATCTGTCCTTCCTGGATAGATCCTTTCATCTTACCTCTGTTCACATGCATACATAAATTTGTGAGATATTTTTCATTAATTTTCAATCAATATTCTTTTCAAATATGTTACCCATAAATTTTTAGTTTCACAATTTCATTTCATTTTCATATTTGTTCCATATTGGAACCAAAGTTCACAATCATGAGATTTCCTTCTCATAACAGTCTGTCTCTTTACAACTAGTAGGAATTCTCTTCCTCACGGACTTACAATATTTCCATTACCAAGACCCTCCTTCTTGCAATTCAATATTTACACAATCAAACAAACTGTTAGTTTCTCATGCATATATATTCTCATTGCAAATTTACAATGGCATTGCAAAAAAATATTAATTTTTGCATTCTAACAATTGCATCACACTTATATAAAAATGAAATGAAACATCATTCCTTACACATGCATCATTTCAACATACCAAACTTTTCCAAATGCAATTTAATATTAAATGAATTTAATCAATGTGCCAATTCCCATGGCCACATTTACACGCAATGTACCTTTGCATTGGTTTTAAATAATTACTTTTCAGGTTACACACTCTTTCCATAGTGTGTTGGAACTCATCCAGCCTCTCACCACATGGATTACCTATCCACATTCATTATTACAACAAGGTTTTTCTTCCTTCTTTGAGCTTACCATAACTTCAAATATGCATTCAAGCATTCATTCTTCACTAGTAACCAGGGTGGCAACATTCATGGCCTCCCAATTCCTTTTTATACCCTTATTATAACTTTGTAAAATATTGGAAGGTCCTCCTCCCATGATGGGAAGTTCATTATCTTCCCTCTCATGCAAACATGCATTTATCAATTCATTCAATCAATGTATTTCTTAAGAGTACTTTTGTTCCCAATCATCCACGACTGGGTTAATATATTCATGACACTTTGTTCATGAATTATCTTACTAGGATTCCAATCATCCTTCACTAGCATAGTTTCCTTTCTTTTCCCTTTAGGTTCCTTTCCTGAATCATACCCTGCTTGGGTATCAATGGCATCCTACAGCGACTCAAGTTCAATTATATAGCATAAAAATATTTCAAAAGTGATTCCTACCCAATCTCTTTCAAACCTTATGCCACATAGGAATGAACACTTTTATACATGTTTTGGCTGCCAACACCTTCTTTGATGTTGCCTCATTAGTGGTGCTTCATGGGAACTCCTAAGTCCCTTCAACATTCTTTTCTATCAGAAAACTTCATGTAATTATTATCTATTTGAGGTTTTCCATCGACAATTGTCTTCCCTACAACCCCCAATCTTTCCTACACATGACATACATCATCTCATTCAAAATTATATTAGTTGCCATGTTAAAAATACATGTACCATAGCATTTAAATTCAAAAATATTCTCAGATATGTTCTATCATATCTATATGCACTTGCCACATTATCCTAAATGTTTTGTGGGTGCAATCACAATCAAACTTTCAACTGTTTCAGTATCCTACAACCAACAACATTATCATGTCTTAAAAAATTTCACATATCATCCTTTCAATTTTCTCTTATCCCAAAGAAACACATTAGACAACAAAAAATAAATTAAGGGACTCTTCCCTTTTTCCAACTCCTTCTATATAGTATGAAAATTTTCAGCTTAACTGAACTATGCCCAAGGCCTCATTTCCTTTGCATAATCATGGTTCAACCAAACTCATTCATTTAAATATATTTATTAATTTATTTTCACTAGTTGTACGTTAAATTATAACACTTTGCTAAACAAATCAAAGTACTAAGCGAGAAAGGTATCCCTCCTTTTCTCCTCTTTGTTTTTGCAATATATCCCTCTTAGGATCCGCCTTCTCTATTCTTTCAACAGTCTCATTCGAGATCACCTTGACCTTCTCTGGACATATCAACATGCTACAACATCAATATTTTAGCTCATACTTCACTTACGAAACATTGCATTCCGCACATTCATCGAATACAATTAAATTGGCCATCATTCATTTGCATATCTTTCATTCATGTATCATATTTTAAAATGTAATACATGATTCTAATACCAATACATTTTGCATCCCAGTGCCCAATTTTCATCACCCATTAAGGTTATGACTCTATTATCCTGATAGAATTCTCACACAGTTCCTTCACTTGGAATTGGCTCAGCATGCAAATTCCTTGTTGCATATCCATCATTTCTTGAAATGGTATTAATCCTGAGTCAATCTCAACTTTAGCATTTTAGTTGTTTATCCAATATTCCATAAGGAATATAAACGTGCATTCTTATGATTCATTATGAGTTACATATGCACATTATCCCCTTGTTCTTTCATGCACAATGCACTTAATTCCATGCTTCAACATCCTGTGTGTCTACTATAGGCACACTGTATAGTTTCATAAGTATATTTTCCTTCAGATCATTTCACTCATGATTGTCCACAATCATTTATATACAATTTTCAAAGGAAAAAATCATATTTCCTTCTACTCATAATAACAAAGCACCCTTTCTCATTTCTCCTTCAGTATTTCATATTATCTTTCTCTGAGGATATGGAATACATCCCCCTCAAGATATTATTCAAAACAAAACAATTATGAATCTTCAAAATAGAGTTAGCCATGCATCCATGTTATTTATTCAATCCTAGAAAGTGCAATTATTTCTTTAAATTTCACTTATTCAAGCAGTCATATCATGAATTTAGTATATATATACCCATACATCATACATGTGCATCACTTGCACATTTTTATAGCATTTAGTCATATCTATTAGGTCTTTATTTTAGTCTTCATACCAGAAAACCTTATAATTCATTCAATCCATGCACTCAAGCATATACAAACATAGATAAATATTTAGCATGCAAGTTAACAACTTGCACCTTTTTCCATGTCATTCACACACATGGAAATTTCAAAATTCCATATCCTTCCTCCCAAAGGTATTACAAACATTATTGTGACAAGTCTCATAGGAATATTCTTAATTATGTTTCCTTCTCTTCATGGCAACAACCAACAAGAAACCACTCTTTCTCTTTTGTTACAAAATCAAACCACAATTCCCAAAATGTAAGTAGGTAATTATAGTATTACCCAGAGAAAAAAAAAATCCCAATTCTATCTTTCTTTCATGTTTCAACCATTCTTGGTCATTAGGCCTCTATCAAGGAAACTATTTCTTGGATTCCCATTTACTTCTATATGAGCATACCCATCCATTCCCAGTATGGTTTTCATCCACCTCTAGATGTAATTCTAACCCATTGGTCATCTAGTAATGCTCCAACACTACCTTTGTTAGTATTTATATCAATCTTTCTTTTATCATTAAGGCCCTATCCTCATAAGTCACTAGGCATTAACATTACCAAAATTTCATTCATGTTGTTATTTTCCTTGTTGTCATTAGGTCATCCTCTTCTAAAAGGTCCATCAATAGACCATACCTTACAACCCACTACAAGTTATACTATGCCTATCTTTATGTTACATACATGCTTAAAACATGTCGTCATCTTGAATTTCCATGCACAAACAAGTACTCATGTTAATATGCATGTACACATTTTTTTATAGCCATGAGTTCATAAACTGGTGCTTATGTTCATTTCATTTCGCCTCTTTTATGAGGACTATAATTAGTTCAAAGAACTCATTTTTATTTTCCTAACTAGGTTATTTGAGCAACAAGTTTCATTCATTACAGGTCAAACAAACTAACCTTACAATTTTTCATCAATATTTTAAACCTAAGGGCTTATACAAACAGGATTTAGTCTATTATTTAAGCAGTATGAAATACTTCCAAAGGTCCTATCAATCCATACCAAATTTTTTAATCAAAATGGATTTCTCATAAGGTTCTTATCTCTTATATAAACAACAATTCCAATATCCAGGGCTCTAACGACCTGTATTTACAGATAATATTACAACCACCAGTTCACACATACAATCCTATAATATAATTCTACTATTTATGCCCTTTTTGAATTTAGGTCTTACCATTAATTCCTATCATCTTATTCCTACTCTTGTAAGAGTAGTTATCATTTTGACAAAAGAACAACACGATTCCTCTGTTGTAATTCATCATGTTAAGGTTTCTATTGTAAAAAATCAAAATAGCACAAACATTTCAATCTGTAGTCCTCTTCCTCAAGGAGTTAATGCGGATAATAAGTAAACTTTTAACAAAGAGAAAATTATTTTAAACATGCTCATCTATGCCTTATTCTACTAGTCCTTTCATTGATCTCTAGCCCACCTAGGCCTAGTGTCGTAACCTGCTCTGATACCACTTTGTAACACACCCGAACCTCTAAGTATTTTTTAAGGTAATATGGTGTTAAAATTCCATGTTTCCTTAAACATGTTGAGGCATATTCTCAAGGGAACCAACATCTCCTTCTTGTTAGAGATTTCCAACGATTATAAGTATGCCCAAATCGGATCTCAGAGTCAAAAGTTACAACCTTCCAAATTTCTTGGCCCTCATTAGCCCAAGGCCACCTCACTACCCCATGGCATCCACATGGCCTCTTAATATTCGTGCCATATGATGTGGCATCTACCACCTAGCATATTAAGTTCATGCACCCAATCTCTGGACCTATCATCGTCATCGAGGTTTTACTCCCACAGAACCTCAAACACCCCAACACTAAAATTTATGACGATGATCCCATATTGGGACTATGCCAAATCCAATGGTCTCCTGGCCAAACATCCCACGGATATGATTGCATCAATGCTCCCAAATATCATGGGGGTTATTATCAACATCCCATATAGCGTCCTTGATCCGATGATCCTTGAGTTGATCATCCAATGGTTCTGGTTGAGTCAACGATTATAACTAGTATGACAGTTAACTCTCGTCCATTCTCCACTTCTAGAATAGATGGGAAAGGCCCACAACAGATTGACGGTCAAGATTGAATATCCTCTCTACGTCGACCAATGGTCCAAATATTTCCTCTTTTTTTCATCATCGATGTTTCATAACAACTCCTAATAGGTCCCTCGTTGAACCCCGATGATATTGTGCATGGATGAATGGTTCAGATCCACTAGTATACATATCCATTGGTCAAAGAAATAAAACAAAGGCCCGACAAACCTCCTTGTCTAACGAGACCCACCTTGCCTCATCGACCAATCACATAGTGACATTTTTCACTACTTAGCCACACTAGCTTCCATGCTGACACCTGCACATCATCATGACGTCCACCTCTCTCAGATGAATCTTGAGTAAATTAATGGTGGATATATCTCTTTCCCAATAGTATATCATCGACTCTCATCATTATTATAGCCTTAATATCTACCCTATGGGGCATATAGGAAGCCATCATAGGATAGAGGCCCTAATACAATGTTTTCCTGAGGTTTGACCCCTTTTAGGGAATTTTAGAGGCCCTCACGTGACACCTAGTAGGAAACAAGTGAGGCCCTCACTGGACACTAGTGGCTCATAAAGCAAGGCCCTCACTGGACACTAGTGGCTCATCAAGCATGGCCCTTGATGGATGCTAGTGGCTTATCAAGCAAGGCCCTCGTTGGACACTAGTGGCTCATCAAGTGAGGCACTTTCCAACTTCTATAATTAAGGAGTTACAAGGTAATAGGCAAGGGATGATTTGTATCTTCATGAAAAAGGCCCTAGAACTCACATCATTCGAGTCTCTAGTGGCCTCTAGAATATCTAGAAGCCTTTCCCAAGCCTCCTCTAAGAGATATATAAAAAATTCATTGGGAAAGAAAAGAGGAAGAATTGAATGGTACTTTTATGTTGCTCAACTAAAAAGGTGTCCATCAACACAACCAAGAGTCAGTGATCCTAGCCTGACCAAGGAGCTACTAGGAGAGGAAAGGAGCAAGGAGACTAAATACAGATGCATATTCATCAAGTTGAGGTAAAGATGTTCTTGTTGTTAGGAGTTAGTTGACTAATGAGAAGATAAGAAGGGGCGGAGATCCGCAGGATCGATGCCTCCCCAGCTTGGTATTCTTCCTTGTATGGTGATTTATTCCTTTTATTGTTCTATCTTGCTGACTGATGAAGGACTAAAGCTTCCAAATGGCTTTGGGTTCAATTGAGATGTATTATCTATATTTTATTAATGGATCATTTGGTTTCCCCTCGTGAATGTTTTTCTTTTATGCATAAATATTCAGATATGGTTTATATTATTATAGATCAGGTTAGATCCAAGCTAGATATAGGATTATAACACTAGGAAGAGAAAGTAGAATAATATTGTTTTGTCTTTGGTGTGCAGGAAGCAAGTTGTAGAAGCTGGATCTGGAACTTCAAGACTACAAAAACCAAGAATACACTGAGGAAAACCTTCAGGAAAATGTATGTCACTCTCCCAACTCCTTGTGTGTGATCTTAGTGCTTGTTTGTAGTAGAACCATAGGAAATCTATCCCACTCATGTCTAGGGTTGCTAGAAAAATCCTAGGGAGATATTACTATTTATTCAGTGAAACACCTATGAACAAAAATCCCATAACATATTGGTGACTCCACTGGGGAAGAATTATTCTCTAGTTAAGTCTCCTCTTCCTCTGCTTGTTGTGATTTTTATTGAGTTTTCTTCCATTGAGTCATCCCATGGCCTATATCTAGTGGATATGATATATATTATGTAGATATAGAATATATGAAACATATCTACCTAGTTCCAAAAGAAAAAATTTCCAGTTCCTCGTAGGTTTCACCATAGGTGTCCCACGAGGCCCCTTGCAAGTTGACAGGCCTGTGTGCTACGAGGCCTTTTAAAAAATTGCAAAATTAGTCCTCATGTGTTATAAGAAAGAACTATTGATCATCATGGGTCACAAGAGGGACAACAAGCAATGATCCTTTCTCATCTACTGAAGGCAACCTGCGAGGACCCTTGTAAGGTCCACAAAAAAGGGACTGTAGGGTGCAAAAAAAGTATGTTTTTTGTGAAATGTTTTCTAGGTTTTTTGTTGTAAAGCCTAGGGTCCCCATTATTTGGGAATATAACCTTTGTAACTTAGTTTTTCAAGGGATTTTTCATAGTTATTTTCATGACATAAAAAAATAAAACGAAAAATTATTTTTTGTGATCATCCCTTGTAAAGCATTTTAGGACCTCTTTTCATAGTTGCACTTGTGAACTTAGGGGTCTGAAATTGTATTTTTGGGGGATTGATTGTTGTATTTGGCTGAGTTTACTTTTGCAAATGGGTTTTACATTGTTAATATCCATTCCTTGTGATTTTTGGGTTGAGATCCCATGTAGACATTGGAGTGTGCCAGGGGGAATCACTACCAATATCACACTACCCTTTGCTTGCTAATTTGTTGATTTCCATTTTCATTGGGTGTTCTTGCATAGATGAGGAATTTTTACATTGCAAATTGGAAAAAAACATTAAAAATCCAAAAAATGCTTTTTTGCATGCTTAGTTTTCTTTTGAAGCATTAATGTTCAAGTGCATTAGAAGCATTGGTTGGGGTTAGATAAATTTTGTTTGTTGGTCATTTGATGGTTTGAGAATCTATTTCTGAAATTGGCAAAGAAAATGAAAAATTATATCCCTCCCATAGCTAGCCTTAATTAACTTGAAGTATTTTTCATTTGCATACTTGCATTGCTTGGTTGGGTCAAGAGTCCTCACATCATTAAAAGTTTCATCCATTACCTTTGGACCTAAGTAAAAACCACTAAAAAAAAGTGCTTAATCTAAAATTAATTAGACATTTTTCTTTGATAGAAAACCAACACTAGATAGGTTTAGGGCCTTGGATTAGGATTGGAGAGTAAACTCTCCAAGGCCACAAAGATCAACCTAGAAGTCACTCAAGAGCATGAAAATCCATTCTTACAACCAATGTGTTGGGAAGATCCTCTAGCACAGGAGTCAAGCACGAGGTCGCATCGAGGAAACTAGGGAGATTACCCCTCTCTGCTTATTTTGGTGTTTGTGGTACCACTTCGATCTTTATGTATACTAGGGTTATATTGGTTAAAACATTCAAAGATTCGGGCTTATCTACCCTACCCTTACATGTGGTCAGACTTATGATTGTTCTCCTGACCATTGATTGTTAGGTGGTAGCCTTAGTGACATTTCCTAGGGATATACATAGGTGATTGTAGGTGGGACATACCTGTAGTACCTGGGGAAGATGTTCATTCATGGTATTAGTTCCCCTGGAGGCTTCCCACCTTAATAAAGGGTACTTGCACTAGTCAGGGTTATTTCATGTCAATCATCATAAATTCTCCTCACACCTTCGCTAGCTAATCTTGGGGGGGACGTGCCCCCCCCATAGGATTGGTTTTCGGAAAGCCTATGAGCCAATTGGTTTTATTGTTGTTTCCTAGATTTGATTAGGGGTGTTCTCTTTGATTCTGAGTTCAATCTGGCCATAGATTTATTTGTGTTTGTTAGTAACATAGATTATTCACCATGGTTGAATTATCATGCCAATGTTTTCGATTACGAGGACTTGATCCTATTATGGAGGTGAAAGCACCTCTAAAGTGGCGTGATATTGGAGACAAGGAATTCAAAGGATCTTATATTTTGTTTTACGAGATCGGTTTGGTTGAAATGGAAGTGGTATATGAATGTCCTCTACCAAATTTAAATCCACCTTTAACTAAGCCAGACACCCCTTTTCTTGTCCAAGTAAGGGAAATTTTCAATGAACCTTTCTCTTTGTTTAGTCATCCTCCCACCATGTATGGACCCAATGTTTTGTTTAGTGTAGTTGAACCTATGAGCCCATCCCCAAGTGGGATAGGGGGGAATTCCCTTGGGGGCATCCCAATAGTGTCCTCATCGCCACCCCTTAGATCCATTAGACCTACACCATCCACACCTTCTTCTTTTTTCAGCTCCTCCATTTGGGGGACACTAGTTGTGTTTTCAATTCCATCCTTTAGTATACCTAATGTCTCGACACCCATCCCTTCAATTCCCACTTCCAAATTATTTTCTAGTGGGGGTTCAAGCTTTGGTTTCAACATGGGAAGTGGAGCTCTACCCACCTCTTCCAATCCAATGAGCAGCCCAAGATCATCAGATGCAAGTGTACCATTTGGATGGAGTATTCCTAGTGGTTTTCAGGTTGTCCCTAGTCATACTGGGGGTAGTAGTACATCTGGAGGTTTTAAATTTCCTTGGGTCAACATCGCTTTCCCTGGGGTCACATCCCTTGGGGGAAATTTTTCATCATGGGAAGGTTTTCATTTTGTATCCACATCCGATCCTGGGGGTTTCTTCCCCGAGACTAACTTTGGGAACATCCCTTGAGGGTCCATGTTTCCCCCTGGTTGAAACCCACTTGGGAGAATTTTTGGTTTTGGGAGCAGTCACGGTCCTAAAGGTTCCACCATCCTAGTAGGAAATCACTCTTTAGGAGCTCCCCAATCCTCCAGTAGTACCAACATAGGGGGAATGCAAGGTCCATCTGGGATAACAAAGACTTCACCTCCCTCCTAGTCTTTATTTGCATCATTGACTTTCCTCTCAACACTCGATTTACCAAATTTTCCATGGTTAATGAATGACCCTATAACCCATGAACCCTCATCGCTGAATATTACATCCAAGCTACCATTAGACATTCCTATTTTTGATAGAAATTCAGGAGAGGACCCCTCTACACACATCATGACTTACCACTTGTGGTGTTCATCCAATTCGCTAATGGATGATAGTGTAAGGTTGAGTCTTTTCCAGAGATCTCTAACTGGAGTTGCAACCAAATGGTACATTGAATGGAAAGGTGGTTCTTTTAGAAGCTTCAACGACCTGTAAATGGTGTTTTTAACACATTGCCAATTGTGTATTCGGTATGAGATAGGAATGAAGCTCTTGACATTGTTGCATCAAAATAATTCCACTCTCATCTCCGATCATATACATGAGTAGCGTCCAAGGTGTAGGATGATTAATAATCAGATTCTAGAAAAGATCCTTATGGAGTGGTTCACCCAATCCCTCTTACCATCCATTTCCAGGGATGTAGATATGACCGAGGCGACCACCGAGGAGCAAGCCATTTTACATGCCCAACATTTGGACCTGATTTATTCTCAGTCGGGTACTCTATACAACATCATCACAAATGATCCTCTCCCGTCAAATGATCCATGTCAACCCAACCCATGACCCCATGTCGATGGTGTGGTTGGTTTTGTTTCACATGCATCTGTTAACCAGTTAGTTGATTAGATGGGTCAAATGTCCATTAAGTCACACTTGTCAGCTGCTGGGACTAATTCTCAAACCACTGTGGTCCCTCCTAAAATCTCTGAGGTAAATTTGATGCAGTCCATGCAATCGAAGAATCCTCAACAACCTAGAGGCAATAAAAATATTAACAAGAAGAAAAATTCCACTAATGAGAAAGGGATTGCCTCTACCAAAAATTCCCAGGAGGGGGCACCAAGGAAAAGAAGAAGAGTTGTTTTCTCTCCACCATTTTTGAGGAAGACCATCCTACTCACCAGTTCCCCAGGAAGGATGAGGTCCACAAATTTTTGGCACAATAGTAGGCTCCTCAGTAGAATATTATCTTAACTCATTCTTTCCCCCCTCAATCTCAAAACATGGTTTCCATATATCCTTCCCTTCCACTAGGGGGAATCATAGTTACCCCTCACCATGAGGGGTCTCCATAAAATGCTTATATTTTCATGTGTGACCACACAGTCAATTTGCAGACATGAGCTAAAAATTATGACATTCCCAAAACTTTGAATGATGAATGAGAAGAAACATCTTCATTCCATCCCGATGGCCCTCTCTAGATAGAGAAGTCATTTCTTGATGCACCTCTTCACCCCAAAAAGGATGTTCTTCGACGTACGATGCATAATCCCAACACACAGGGAACCCACAACTATATTATTGTGGAATACTTATCCCAGGCACTTTGTGCCATGTCAGTACTTGAAGTTCTCCATAACTACCCCACACAATGGAAAGACTTTCTCTCAGCTATAGGTGGGGTTGATCCCTCATAATCAAGCCTCATCACCTTTGAGAGAAATCAGGTTACTCATATGCTCTCCCATCAAGTATCCTTCCAAATTGAAGCGCGAACGATGGGTAAAAACATATTCTAAACAATCATTGATGGAGCCTCGACTTGCATGATGTTTATTTCTTGTTGGAAATACCTTGGCTCTCCTAATTTTGATACATCTTCCACACTTATGAAAGCCTTCTACGGACATATGTTCCAAAATCATGGCATAACCACTACCTTAGCCATCACGTTAGGTGGAAAGAGTGTCTATGTGGTGGGAGAGGTCGTCGAAGCACCTCTTGAGTACAATCTGTTACTTGGGCTTAATTGGTTCTATGGGTTGAATACACTTGTCTCGTCAGTTTTTAGGGTCCTATGATTCCCTCACTAAGGGAAAATTGTTACCATTGATCAACTTGCATTTTGTACCCTATACCTTGGATCCAATGCAAGGTCAAATGTACCCTTTTTCGGTGATACCATGCAGTATTTTGTTCCTATTGGTGCAGGGATGTTCAAATATCCTTCACTGATAGGAATATTTCCCCTTCCCACATCATCTCCATTTTCCAACATTTCTCCTATCAACATGATCTCCTCATCTACCAGTGGATCTTTAAGGTCTTCTGACCCTTGGGTGGTACCTCGTCCCAAGGATGTTGATTCATATGGATCATCCATACTTCTTACCCTGGTAGAGATTGTTTATCTGGTAATCCTATCAACATTAGTTGATATTGGTCAACACCTCCACCCTCATATGGAGTGTGATCATCCTACTCCACTTGTACAAGTTGTTGGCTCTCCAAGTTCACATGACATACTAAATTTTGCATTGCCTTTAGAAAAGTCCATCTTGGAAGTCATGGCTTCCATAGAAAAGACCAGGGAATATGAACATCATTGAGCATCCATCCTCCCTAGTTCAAAATATATGAGAGTTAGCATGATGATTCTTTACCTGAGACTAGGGGTACTTGTTGGGGCATCTGGTGAAGCCCCTAGTCTTGACCATTTTCCACCTTGGTCATCTTTTTCATCACTTGCCACCTAGTTCTCTGCACTCCCTTTCTCCAAATATTTTTGGTCCATTCCTACTTCATGTCTTTATGGGTCCCATCAAGGAGTTTTCATAGCTCACAAAACCACTCCCACTGAGTATCTTCATATGCATAAATTCATTCATGTGGCATGGCCTCGACATGGTAATCCATATGATGCCAACCATGGCTCATGAGTTCATCAATTATGAAAAATATCCTTGGCCTAAGCCTAGAAATGGGATCTACTTAGCGTGAAGTATCAAAATTTGTAGTCACTTTTACATAGGTTTGTGGTGTGAGTGCTTTTATCATATCCAAAAAATCCAAAAATAATTTCTTTTTTGAGATTTCACTATGCATTTTGACCCCGCAATCTAGTTTGCATGTGTTGACATGATTACGGGGATTTTTTTCTTTTACGAAGATGGTGACGTCCACTACACTTGAGGTATATATATTTCTAAACTAACATATATGGTTAGGTTTTTCATTGCATTTTATTCTTTTCATTATTAACCATCCATATTGCCAGTGGTATGCCTTAGGTTTGAACCCATTCGATTGTGACCTTAGCCACTCCTTTTGCATGTCGTAATTGGGAAGTAGTGCCTACCCTTCATGGGCACCCTAGTTAGCCCCTATATTTTCATTTGGTGCCCATGCTACATTTTATCGTAGGCTTGGGATCCCTCTTTTAGCCCCACCATGAATTGAATATTGAGCCTCATTCTCCTCTCTTAGTCGATATTTTGTCTATATCCCATGGGGGTTCCCAATTTTTATTTTATGTTTCTTAATGGTCTCCTATGCATTTGTTGCTCGCGTCGTGCCTCCCACCACTATGCTATTGTTTTCCTATATCCCTCTTACCGCTATGCAGTAGCCTTGACCATATTCCTCTTGTTGATTTGGCCTCCATTTTGCATCCACCTACCCAAGAAGAGAACAAGTTTCTAAGAGTGGATCTCACTTTCCAGTACCATTTTCATTTCTCATTTCTTAGGTTGGTTCCATGAACTTGGAACATAAGAGCATGTTGTTACACCACTCATTCTCTCCCTTCGAGTATACTTTTATCTCTTTTTTGGACTCATAAAAGGATATGAAAAAGGTATCAAGCTTACTTGCATCATTGTTTCGTGCTCGTTAAACCATGAAATAGATCGAGCATACTCATGTCATTATTTCATGTTCATTAAACCATGAAGGAGATGAAAAATACAAAAATAAATTAAAAATAAATAAAGAGTGGGGATTTTTCACCATTGGTCTATTCTCAAAATGACAGCGTCAGTCGAGTCTCCCTTGAACATGAAACCTCTTTGATTCCTAATCATATAGTTGGGTTTTATCTTTCCTAGGAGCCATCCCAGTAATATGAGTCAAAGATGCTCCTCTAGCTGGTTACTCTTCTAGTCATCATGGAGAGTGCTTCAATGCCTCCTGTGTTGTTGCACTATATTCATCTAGTTGTTGTGTCTTGCTTCCAAGTCACTATTTTTTCATGCTATATGTTCAAGGGAAGTTTAAGCCTGATTCGACCATGTGTTGTTTTGTTTCCTTTCCAAGATGACCATCCCTATGTTAATTGTACTTTGTGATACTCTCTCTTCACATAATCTCTCGGTGTATGTTTCATGTCGATTGATGGGGGATACATAAAGAACCTCCTTCAACAGATATTTACCTATCGACTTCAGCAAATTATCTAGGAGAGGGATATAGAAACCATCTAGTACATTGGATCTTGTAGTCCGCAGTGGCAGTCTCGTCATGATCGACAACGGGTTTTCATAATTGACTTGTGATTGATTGATTATATGAGTGGTTGACATCATATCCTCTATTCACACTCACTATATTTTACTAGGTACCTTGGGGTCCATCTTCATGATCGTTGTATCTCCTTGCATCTGTTAAAGGTATACGTCAATGATCGGTAATCATACGGTTTCTACCATTCTTGACATCAACTCATCTGTTCACATGATGTATATTCGTACCATCAGGGTTTGGGATGAATACCTTTGGTTTGGGACCATATCATTCCTTTACATCATCCCCTCCCAAGTTGAAATGGAGTATATCACTTTTATATGAAAACCTCAAGGGAACTCTCCTCAATTCTTGTTGCCTCAAGGGAACTCTCCTCAATTATTGTTGTCTTCCTGACATCTATATGTTATGTCATAGATCCACATTATATTTGTTGGTGGCTATGATTATGTTCCTAAAATAGATCCACATTGTATTTGTTGGTGGTTATGATTAATTTCATGACGTATATCCACATTGTATTGTCTCATGGCTATGATCTTATTGATGACATGGATCCACTATGTATTCTTTTGTGGCCATGGTCTAGCATTTCATTTCATGGATATAGAATGTATTTTTTAGAAACCATACTCATTTGGACTATGAGTATGTATACCTAGGGGATTTGTTTATTTATACTCATCCTTGGTTTTTGATTGCAAGACTTATTTGGCTTCCAAGCCTCCTCTTCTCTCTCCTTTCGCTACATCACATTAACATTATTATAATGTATTTCGTTCTTCCACTCCTTTTCTGACCTCACACATTAGGGGGAATTTGTTATAGCCTTAACCTCCACCCTATATGATAGATAGGAATCCATCAGAGGATATATTCCCTAATACAATATTTGCCTGAGGTTTGACCCCTTTCAGATAGTTTTTGGATGCCCTCATGTGACACCTAGTAGGAAACAAGTGAGGCCCTTGCTAGACACTAGTGACTCATCAATAGAGGCCCTTGTTGGACACTAGTGGCTCAACAAGCGAGGCACTATCCAACTTCTATAATTAAGGAGTTACAAGGTGATAGGTGATGGATGAGTTGGATATTCATGGAAAAGGCCTAGGAACTCACATCATTTGAGTCTCTAGTGGCCTCTAAAATATCTAGAAGCCTCTCCCAAGCCTCCTCCAAGAGTTATATAACAAAGGAAATCATTGGGAAAGAAAAGAGGAAGAATTGAATGGTAATTTTATGTTTCTCAACTACAGAGGTGTCCATCAACACAACCAATAGTTAGTGAGCCTAGCCTAGCCAAGGAGCTACTAGGAGAGGCAAGGAGAAAGGAGACTAAAGGAGGATGCATCTTCATCAAGTTGAGGTATGAATTGAGATGTATTCTTTATAATTTATTAATAGATAATTTGGCTTTCCCTCATGAATGTTTTTCTTTTATGAATAAATATTCAGATATGGTTTATATTATTATAGATCGGGTTAGATCCAAGATAGATCTAGGATTCTAACACTAGGAAGACAAAGTAGAATGGTATTGTTTTGTATTTTATGTGTAGGAAGTAGGTTGTAGAATCTAGAGCTAGAACTTCAGGACTTTAGCATCAAGGAATACACTAAGGATAGCCTTCAGGAAAAGTTATTCCATTCTCCCAATTCCTTGTGTGTGATATTAGTGTTTGTTTCTAGGAGAACCATAGGAAATATATCCCACTCCTATCTAGGGTTTCTAGGCCAATCCTAGGGATATCTTATTGAATATTCAGTGAGATCCCCGTGAAAAAAAATCCCATAACAATTGTGTTGTCGATGCCTATATCGTCTCATAAATTTTGGTCAACATACAAACTTGCGAACCCTTCAAACTTCAATGAATGACCAAGATATAACCATGTCCAAATATAATCCGCTAGCTCACGGTCTACGCTATAAAGTATTTTGGATCCTCCGGGGACCACTCCTGTGTCATTGACCATTTCACTAGTGACACGTGTCACCCATAAGGATGCAATAGTTTCCCACTTGTCCTAACACATGGTCCTATCACTGCCTACCACCTGGGGAGACATGTGGCATACATAACTCATCATGAGGTTTTATCTCAAGGACCCTGAGTCCCTTTTTCACGTAGTAAAATATATGTTGGACACATGGCAGCCTTGCTACCTGTCATGTGCCATTTTCCTTCCCACGAATTCTCACCTATAAGTCCTAAGTCATACTAACACATGGCACAACCCTTGCTTGACACATGGCACCATCCACACCACCCTCTTAATCCCTTTGGTAAGAAATTATTGGTTTATATTTCCTTTTGGATTTCCTTCGATCATGACAGATCAATGACCCAAATCTCCTCTTAGAGTTCCTCCTTTCATGGAAAATAAACGATTCAGATTGTCTCTCAGAGCTCTCCTGTCGAATTATTTCTACTTTTTCCTCTAGAGAGACTCCGACCATCAGAGTCAGATGATGTTCACCACCAGGCATCTGAGGCCACTATGTACCTACCACTTAGGCATCTATTTCCACATGTATCAATCACCTAGTACAACACATGGAATATTCATACCCAAATAACTCTACTCAAAAGGGCCAAAACTATGTGACATGTGACACAATATTTAATTGACACATGGCACCACCCTCGTCATTACACATGGGTTGAGATGGGTCTACATGTCATCACAAAGTATCTATTTAAATCTTCCATATGTTGAAACATGCCCCAACCACATTGGTTTGGGTGACGTCATCCCATTTTCACTACTCACCAAGGAAGATGTTAGGCCCTTACGACGGAAAGATGGATATGATTGAATCTAACCTTGGCTCCGATCGATGGTCTAGATCTTCCCTCGAAGCCTCCTTGTCAAAGCTCATCTCCATGATTTACTTTGAATGACACCCCATGATAAACGAATAAGATCAGATATTGTTCAAGTCTCACTCAACAATCCATATCTTTCCTTGGATTCCCTCCTTAAGAGTGCATTTCCTTCAGGACTGCAACTTACTTTGAAAGATACCTTGCGATAAATGAATAGGATCTATTTTCTATGTTGATCTAACGGTTGTGATTCCTTCAAGATCAAAACATGGGTTTTATACATATTATCATTTTAGATTTGGACTTATCCATTCAATATATTCTTCTAAGTATTTTCTAAGGTCTTACCATGCCTTTAAGATCTCTCACCTTTCTCCAGAAAACTACTAAGGAATTCCCACTTCACCACTTTGGGTGGAGATTCACGTCTTGCGAGATGCCTATACGAGGACAAGGGATTCCACGAAAGAGTTAAGACACTCTGAACCCCATAGAGGCCTCTCTCAGGCACTGAGACATTTCCATGCCTATCTCAGGACATGTTGTTGATTCCTCCTAGGGGTATTATGCAATCTTAGTCTATAAGCCTATTTTATTTTCATAGGTATTGCACTATAGAAATAATTTTCTATGCTCAGAGAAGGCACAAACATATCGATATATCTAAAGTTATGTTCATAAGAGGAAATCGATTGCACTTTTTTGCTTATTAATAGAAATCGTGTATTACTGTGTATTTATGCCTCCTGTTATATTTATGATATATCTATGTTATATTATTGTCACTCTTTCAATATCTTTGTATATTTCTGTGTTATATCTCCACTCTCATTTCATGCCGAAAATTATTTGGATCACTTATGTATGTAAATTGTTATTCAAATACACAAACTCATTTCCCTTTAAGGGATTCCAAATATACCTTTATGTTATACATCTATTTGTCACACTACCAAGT